>JAUCRC010000003.1:15031421-15477507 GCA_032399595.1 Tetragonula carbonaria
TTTGGAATCGTATAATAATTGCACAACACGTACAAAATATCTAATCGTTGCAAAAATATATGAAATGTTGCAAATAAACAATTACAATTTCCAGTAGACTTACGAAATATAAATATATGTGCATGTGGAAATATAAATTATAATTAAAATTATAATAAAAATCTCTTCACTAATTAGAATGTACACGTGTATGTACAGTAGAGACAACAAATTTCTATTAACTTCTTTCTCTATCTTTTTTAATTACGTTAAACGCGCAATCAACTAATCACATTAAATTAAGTGAAACAAATAAAATAAAAGTTGCCGAAGTCCGAAATTCGAAAGAACAGTTGCATTTATAAACAGGAATAGTTTTATTTTACACGTAACGTATTCAATATTATTTTCAATTCTCAACGATTTTTGAACTTTTGAAATACTTCATGGAATATTCTTTTTTTTTTAATTTCTGTTTTCTCATTTTCTTTTTTTTTTTTAACACAAACACGTATACTGCGTTGAACGATGTACGAGCTTCAAAAGCTATGAAAATAAAACAACATATTATAGTAATTGAGATATGGAAAGGACGCAAACACACAGACTGCGTGATCTTTTTCAGAGACAGAGACAGAGAAAGAGAGAGAGAAATGATCAAATTATCCAAATATACATTTTATTCCCGCATTTTCCAATGATATTCTATAACGTACGGAATCGTTGAATCCATCTCATTGCGGCTTCCATTTAAAAATCATTGAACGTATTTCGCGAAAAATTCAGGCACAAGCTACCAATGAATTTGATATACGATATTTTTTTTCTTTCTCCTTTGTCTTTTATCAGAAACAGGCGGCCTTTTCGTTGAAAGTGCGCTCGCGCTACTGATAGCCAATGAATCATAAATATCAATGGACGTGTTCGTCAAGCCGAAAGAGTAATCGGAAACGTCTGTCGTCGTTCATTGCCGATGAAACCAATATCGCGCGCGATTAATTTCAAACGTGGCTTCCCACGAAGCTAAAAATTGGCGAGGTTTCACGGATTTTGTACTTGTCGACGGTACTTGAAAGCGTTGCGCTCCACGATGACGATGATTCTTCACTTCGTTATACTCGAATAGACAAGTACGTGAAATGCACATTCATGAGTCAGTGGAAAACGAGAATGTTTATACGTTTCTTGTAACTTATTCCTTTTGCGCGCAATTGCAAGTCCATCGATATATACCTCGATATATTAGATAAACGTGTTATATAGATTTGAAAAAAAGTGTACGAATACCCGGTGCCACCTATCGATCGAACGGCAAAGAATCGAATATGCGAAACGGCAGAGCAGAGACGAGTTAACAGTGTTGGGAAACTTTTCAAAATTCTGTAACACGTTCCAACGAAAATATCAGATTTGTATGGAAATAAAGCCACGTAGAAGATCGGAATACAGTTTTATCAACGAAAAGCCGAAACGAGAAACAGCGAGAGAGAGAGAGAGAGAGAGAGTCCAAAACAATCCCGCCTTTTGCGAGATTATTGTTTATTTTAACGAGTGCCAAACAACGTATTTCTATTATCCTGCCATTTTTTTTTCTCCCCCGTAACAACTCCATGTCAAAATAGAAAAAAAAAGGAAAAAAAAACCGAAAAGGGAGAAGAAAAGAGAGCAGAGAAGAGAATCCTCAACGCGCGTGCATGACTCGTAAAATGGAGAGAACAAAAAAGAAAAAGAAAAGAGAGAAAGAGAGAGAAAGAGAGAGAGAGAGAGAGAGAGAATATAATTCGAGCGGGCGACGACGAACGTTCTGGAATTGCGCGCGCGAATTGTAAATTCTTTTATTCCCGCGAGCCAAAGTACACACGCCGCTCTCTTCGCTAATGGAGATACAGCTCTGAACGCGGGGTTAAATTGCCTCGCGAAAGGGGCGAGCTTCCTAGGAAAACTGCGAAGACGCCAACACTGGTTCGTCACGGTGGCCGATTACGCTTGTTGTCGTCCACGAGCTCGAGATGTGCCTCGTCGTCGCAACTCCAGGGTGAGATCAACTCCAATGTACGTATACGTATATTACGACTAACAGTCGAGCTTCATATCTGAATTTCCGTTCCGTGAGTCTCGAATATTATACTCGAAAGTAAAAATGTTTCAACGAACACACTGATCTGATCGTTTTATATGCAATTTATATATATATATATTGCATAAAACGATCAGATCAGTGTGTTCGTTGAAACATTTTTACTTTCGAGTATAATATTCGAATATTTTACTTTCGAGTATAATTTCGAGTATACATACATACAACACATACACACGCACCTTTCATACATGCGTGTGTGTGTTTGTGTGTATACACATACATACACACACACACACCTTTCATTGTAATTCATTATACATTTATACAACTGTATATATACATTTTATTGCAGCTCAGTGCATACAAGTTTATTATGAATACATAATCGTTAATTGTACAATACGTATGCATTTCACTGTAGCTCGATGTACGAAGTTCAAATTATATAATATGTACATATTATTATAGTTCAATGTACAAGTTCAACATATACATTTCATCTGCTGCAGCTCAATTCAAATTGCACGTGATATACATTTATAGTCCAATGTGCAAGTTCGAATTATATAATGTGTACATTTCATTATAGTTCAATGCGAAAGTACAATATATGTATAGATTTCATCAATCATATTTTATACATATGAAGAATTTAACAACTAACATAGGTTCGAACCTATTTGTGAGGTAGTCGATTCTATCCTTATTGTCAGCCGCAACCGTGTCGTGTCTCATCGTCACGTTAAACAATGAAAATCAAAGAAAATATACTGTCACGGCACTTTAAACTCGCGCATATCTCACGTTCGACAAAATATACAGCTTTTTTTGACACGCATCTCGCGTTCGATTACGTAGTTTCATTAGCGAGCTGCAATTTTTAACGTCCGGTTCAAATTTCGGGATTTCTTCCGTTCCGGAATGTTGCCTATCAAATCCACCGTCCCTCTCACTCGTTCTCGTTACGGATTATCGTTTCACCTTTGCACAGTTTAGACTAACGTTAAAAGTCTATTTACGGCTATTTACAGCCATTTGCACTTCAGAAATCTAGAAAACCTTTATTCACTGTGTAAAGGAAATATATATACAACGAATATATTTTTAATAAATGAAAATACCGTAATAATATCTGCGATTTTAATTAAACTAACGTTTATTTACTTGAAGAAGTCATTGTTCCTTTCGAAGACTTGAAATAGAAACATTCAGGTCAAGTAGGTTGTTCGTCAATGTTCGTGTAATTAATTTAAAATCTCTCTCGAAAACGCATCTTTTACGATGCATCTTTTCCAAACGAGATTTCCTTTTGAAACCGAAGTTTGTAATTTTCAACTTTAATCTTTAAAGCATCCTCATCTTCGTCACTATAGTATGCCGTGCACTTTCCTCCTTTCACGAGACTCATTTTTTACACGTGCTTCTATTAGAAAATCTCCCGCCTAGACCGTGTTGAAACAAACGTATTTGTGAGATGTTTTAATATCTTGCGCATTCTTTCCTTAATTAAATTAATTTGAACCTTGTTAGATTTTATTCGGCGGTCGTCTTTGTTCACGATGGCTTTCAACGCGATAATTTTTGCCGCGAGCGAAGACGGTGGAATTATTTCTCTCGCTTCGGCGAAATATTATCTCAACAACATTTCCTCAGAAGAGGGAACAAACAAGCCTGCGTCGTCCTCAATTCGAGTAAAGTCCTTATTAAAAACGAAGCGTAAACAACGAGAATAAAATTCTCTATCGGTCAGAAAACGACGAGAAAAGAAACTCCATTACGGTTAAGGCTAACCACCGCTGATATTATACGGCCGCCATTTTCCCGCGGAAACGTACACGCTCGGCTGTTATAATTTTCGGAACGGCTTCGTTTGAATTTTTGCCGCGGTACGTGTACGAGTTCTCGAGGAAGCAATTTTGTTTTTTCCGCCGCGGCAACTGCACGAGAGAAACGCGTTTAAAAATATTCTAATCTTTGTCGACGGGATGAAACTTCTAGACGATGGCTCGGTGAAACGATAAAACCGCGGCCGGCAGAAGAACGCATCGCGTTGTTGTTTCACCTCCTCTCCAGGCTGATAACCAGGTTGCCGTTTTTGGATTTCCTCTGCGTCGAGCAGAATTCTCTCGCATGTAGTTTTCAAGCGGCGACCTTCATACGAACGAATCCCCCTTTTTATAATTAAATTATACTCTGTAAACTCTACGTCTTTGTTATGAGCACGTTTATATGTTTCATTTGTTTGAAATTCGCTCTGAATGTCCAAATTGTTACTTTCACTTGAAAAAAAAAATGAATCCAAGAGATATTGTTGAGAACGCTAAATGCTAAAATTGGAATTTCGTTCTTTTCGTCGGGGAATATTCTACACGCCTAGAATACGACGCGCGTATGATTTTTCTTCACAAGTAGTTGCCAGTTAGTTTTCAAAATTTTAAATACAATAAGTACAATTCGTGAATATTGATGCAAAAAGTCGAAAATTTAATGATAGAGTTAGTTGGAGTTATTTTTTTTTTTCAAACAAAATTTTGGAAATAAAGTCAAGTTTGGCAAATTTTCTCCTCCTGAAATGCTCGATGTACCTTCCATGAATTTGTACTTTACATGAATTTGTGAAAAATTATCGCTTAATGCTGTTTTCTGACGAAAGATTAAGTACTATCGTTAGATTACACCATAACTACAATTGAAGTATTTAATTTTATTTTAGTAACATCGTAATATTATTTACAATAATAATATTTTAATAATATCCGATTTTAACTTAATTTTAATCAAAGAATTACGTACGCAGATTCCATTTAAGAATCAACCTCTTAAAATTCATCTTCGTGATATCTCTTAATTTCTCTCGTCATAAATGCAAAAATAGAAAAATAAGAATTCTCGCAAAAAGAAAAAAAAAATTAAAATTTCCCACGAATCTTTTAATCTTGAATAGAGATTAACCTTCAAACGTAAGAGAACGAATTTGTGGATTTATTTTACTCGCGGAAATGTTAACACGAGCCAACGAACAACATGAATTTTGACGAAGAATTCAGTCACGCATTTAATTTCATTACCGGCGTGTCTAATGCATCTAATTCGACCGGCAGCGTGGCTAAATATCTGTTTCCGCATTTAACAGCGCGATATCCCAGCAACTTAAACGGTAGCCAAGCTAGTCGAGCAACTTTTTGATTGTCCGTTTGGTAGATAGCGCTCGCACCGGGAGCTATGGTTGTTTAACTTTGCAAGTAAGTTGGAATTCATTGCAAAGAACGGTTCGCTTGATATTTACAGCGTTACAGTTCGCGATTATGTTCGTTGTTCACCGTCCCTGCGGAGTGTCTGGCTTCTGATAAAACAACGTGCGCGACTCTTGTTAAGAAATTGCAATTGAAGAAAAAAAAAAAAAAGAGGGAACAACCAGTGAATTAAGAAATTAGCCAATTTTCGTCGTTTAACCGTTTAAGGATATTACGAAGGGCTGAAATTTCCATTTTCATCGCCTCGTTTCTATATGTACTAGATTCTCAAAAATTCGACTCTTTGGAATCAGAAACTCTGGTGCAGAAATTGGACGAGTACCCTTTCTCAGGGGCAATGAAAAATTAAGAAAGTCACCGAGTAACATTATTTCTTCGACCGAGAAAATGTTTCTGCGATTACAACAATTATACATTTCTCTCGTTACGTTGTACATGCCTGAAATGGAACCATTTCTTCCAATTACAACACTACATCGCGATTTAAAAAAAAAAAAAAAAGGAGAGAGACAACGATCTTGAAAATTCGAAATTTGTTTTTATTTTTATTTTTCGTCCGAAATTACGTGACTTCTAACCCAAAAAAAAATATCGAGATAAAGGCAATATGAAAGAAACGACCTGTCGATGGATAACAAAAATTAAATAACGAAAAAGGTGCGAAAAATCAGAAAGCATTTTTCAATTGGGAGAATTAGCTGCGAGGAAACTAATTACTGTCACGACTTACGAAATACATCCCAATAAAATCCAAGAGATCATCGACGCAGAAGGGAAGAACGAATTTTTGCGCTATTCTGCGGGAAACATTCGTAATCGGACTTTCAATTTTCCATCGTTTGGTTTGCAAATCGCGCGCGGGGCCACGTCCGTGCGTAATCTCTCGTCGCGGGGCGTTCGATGAAAAATATCTCAAAACAGAGAGAGAGAGAGAGAAAGAGAGTGTTTCATTAAATTAACTGACGACGTCAAGCCGCGGACCGATTGCAAATGCTTATTATCGCGCGATTTCACGTGCGCCCGATCGCGATTCCGCGTGTTCTTCTTTTTGCCGGCAAATATTTGCCTCGATCCTCGGCCGCGATTCACCTGCGCGATGCCTCGCGTCGATAATCGAATATTTATCGGCCGGTGTTCGCCGCGGTTTATTCGACAAACGAAAGAGACTACCGTCTCTCGGCGCGCGTACGAGCGCGATAATTTAATAAAATCGTCTCGTCCAGAGAGAAGCTTGTTCTACTCGCATGCTTCTATTCGACTCTCTCTTTTTTTTCTTTTTTTCTTTCTTTCTTTCTTTCTTTTCAGAGCTCTTGCTATCGGCGATGGGATCAGCAAGTCCAAATATGTTCGAAACAAAATTCCTTAATCCGATTTCGATCTGATCTGTGCGCCATCTTCAGACTGCCAGCGTCTGTCCACTGTACTAATCTTTATTAGACGTTATTTCAACGATATTGAATTTAATTACGTCTGAACGATTTCAATTTCGTAATTATGTACGAACGAAATCAACGTTCGGAGCTAAATGAGTCGCAATTTAAAGTTATTATTAAACCTGTTTAATTATTATCCTTCGTGTAATTTAAAACTGCGAAATTGTATATGAAAATGTCTAAATTATCAACGTCAGACGTCGTCTTTGATTATTCAGAGAGAAGTGAAGATATTCATTTTCAAAGAACAAATTATGACTACTAGGACAGATGAAAGAAAATTCAAGATTGATATTTTCCATTATTACAAATAAAATTTCTAACTTCTCTATTCCGAGACATAAAATCATATTATAAATTCATTTCCCTCATCAATTACAATTAAGTTTGATAAAATTTCACTCCTTCATCGAACTTCCGGTGTATTAATAAATTCACTGACAATGAAAGTTCAATCTGAATTGAAATACAATAGCTCTCCAAAATAAGCCTACTAATAATCCTTCACAAATCTTCATATACCAATTCTTCACGAACCTCGATGTTCGATCAATCACGAGAGAAAGTTCAAATCAGGCTCAGGCGTAGAGTACTCGCATTCGTATTCGATTTCCAAGTTCTACTCATCGCTCAAGTCGAGCGCAACATTGTCAGATAATGAACAGCAAGAGCCCTAATTTCATTCGTTCTTTCGAAACTTATCGTGCGTGGTGTGTGAACACCGAGTGAAAATTTGTATGCAACCACGGTTTATCGTCAGTCTCTATGGCCTCTCTCTACTGCACACCCACCAATGTTATCTAAACTTTCTCCCCCATATAATACCGACGCGAACAGTCACCTACGTCGCGTTTTTGTCCCGTTTCGTGTAAATATCTTTTACTTTCGCGTATCGGCGCGCGCAGATCTGGAAAAACCGGCCGTGTCTCCAAGCACCGGGTGTGTATTGTTCGCGAAACCTAGGAGGAACCTAGATGCACGCGCGAGGACGAGACCGCAAGGAGGCGGCATCCGCAATTTTCCCGCGTGATCTACGAGCGTGTCGCTGCTGTACCGCGGATAACAAGGCAATTCACTCCGATCTCTTTCACGCTGGTGAACGTTAACGCGGCGGCGTCTACCGATAAAGACGTTCGCCGAAAAATGCCCGAGGATTAACGCCGTCGCGTATCTCTCGCGTTTCTCTCTGTTGCTTCTTTGTAGCGTTCGTGCCGCGTTCGGTATAAATTTCCGATAATACTCGCAGGTTTTTCGGAAAGGTTCTTCTTATCGCGCAAAATTCTAGAGATGAAGCAAGTCTTCCTGCAGGTGAACGATATATTTTCGATTTTGAAACGTATAGATTGTGTAATTTGTCGAGACTAGCGCTTTCTCATTCGAGCCTTCGACTTTCGAAAAAAGGAGCGTTTGGTTAATTTCTTTCTTTATTTGACATTTCGCACTTTTATTATTTCATTGCCGTTATTTAATTTATTAAATTTACGTTGCGCGAATATCAAATATTTTATATATCAATAATTTTAAATTTATGTAATTATATCGTTTGTAGCGACTTTACAAGGGAGGATCGTGTATCTTGTTGTTAATGTGTTTGTGAGGCCGATTCGATGGATTAATTAAACGAATTCAAAGACTATTTTCTTGAAAATCGAAGTCTTAAATACAATCTTATTCTACGCTCTTTTTTTTTAATAAATTCTTGTATGCAGAATTCCTGTCGATTATTCGTTCTTAGTTAATTCAGAGCTACAAAAATAAAATGAACATAATTTCATCGAATTCTTTTGGATTTTCAGACATTTGGGCGATTTTCTTTTTTTAATAAAAATAAAACAAGTCAAAGTTTGCGTTCTTTTCCTTAATTCTTTGCACTTCAATTTCTCTGATACGAAAGCAGTTCTACTCAAGTATATTTGTATCTACTTGACAAATTTCCAAATTCGATTTTCTCGACGAAGAACAAAGTTCCCAAATGAAAAAAAGTGACTCACTTTCGCGCTAGTCGAGTTAAAATTTTTTTCACTCCAGTACACCCTCGTGTATTTTGAACGCGAACGGCCAACGAATACTGATGGTCTGCAAAAGCTGTTTCGATCGAAAGCCAACGGCGATCAAACGATTCAAAATGGAGGAGACAGATGTTTAAACATCGATTAGCATTGGGACAAGGACGCGCTTTGGAACGCGCGCGGGGTAATGGAACCATATTAAAATAAGTCCGTCGAGAGCCATCGATTAAACGTTTGTTTGCAAATTTTCGAGTGCCGGTGACACTTTCGGAACGTCGCGTCGCTGACGAGCCACACACCGATGACCTAACTTGAACCAACCAACCAACCAACCAACCAACCATTCACACAGTTAGTCTACACATGGCTGTACGATCTATGCTGTACGTACTATCATCCGTGAACGAACGTTCCTCTCGTTTATCCACGTTTATTTCACGTGCATATCTCTATGTGTGAACGTGTCTCTCGTGTCTCTCATGTCTCGTGTCGCGGCAATATCGACAATCGTGGCTCACTGCACGTACCTGTAAATACGTGTGTGTGTATGTGTGTGTGTGTGTGTGTGTGTGTGTGTGTGTGTGTGTGTACAATATACGCTCAAAAATACGCGGATATTTACCATTTTCATGGAATTTACGACGTATAATGTGTATCATTATCAAGCTACTGACCTTTGCGCGAATTCATATTTTTGCGAGGATAATTAAAAGGAGAAAGTTTCGATTAGAGGCTCTCTAAACCGAAACTCATTTATTAAACATGGATACTGTATTTTCATTTATTTTTTACGTGTTTGCGTTCTGTGTGCTTTTCTTTAAATTTTATTGCATAAAAGTCAGCAGTCTATTGTTGAACGATATTCATTTATTATATATTCGTTTACTCAAATATCTAACGTATTCTAATTCTATTAAGTTGTTGCAGCGGGAACTTGTTGCCCATAAGTAACACACAAATCTACAGTGAATATTATACTATTATTAAATTTAGATCCTCTATGTTCGATACGTTTCGTTCATTCTAAATATTTTCGTATTGTTTAGAATCTTTAATCGGTCGTTGATAATTTTACGTCCCAGATTTGTATTTTCTAATCAGAAGATCGCCCTTGTTCTTGTACTTGTATAAAAAAGTCACCGAAATTTAAGAATCATTAATTTCTATATTTAACTATATTTCTATAATTAACAACACTTTTGCTCCCGAAGTTTTTAATGATCCTCCAGGCTTATTAAATCAGTCGTTTCGGTATGAAATCAGTCATATCCAGTACAATCTAATATTAAATTGAACGATTTAATTATAATCCTCTTGAATAAGCGAATGTTCATCCAACGATATTTTAAGAAAAGAAGCATACCACGACTTGCAGTTATATTAATCATACGATGCATGCACAGACTAATTTTTATCATTATTGCTGAAATCATTAATCAAATACGCTACAAACTAAAACGTAAAAAATTTATTCATTAAAGATTCAGCATCATTCTTTTATACTATTATCATTGGTCAAATACGCTCTCTAATACGCTATAAACAAACTTATTTATTGAAGATTCAATTTATTTTTTTTTTTCTGTTGTAAGATTAAGAAAATTATTATCCAGATACATAGGTATTTTTTAGCGATAGTGTACTAATGTACATATCGATATACGAGCAGAGAACGAATCTACATTTATACAGCCAGATAGAGAGAGAGAGAGAGAGAGAGAGAGAGAGAGAGAGAGAGAGAGCTTCACGATGTATCTCGATACTCGCAGCTATCTATCTTCGAAATACACGTCCGGCCGTGTACATAGAAAAGTTGGTAAAAGGCCGCGCTTTCTAGGGCGCTTTTTTTCCAGCGAATATATTTATTTTCCCGTGCAGCTTTGCCGTTTCGCGCTTAATCGATACGTTGCCAAGAGGAATGTTTGAATTATACCTTTCTGTCTCCGTCTTTAGCCCCGTCTTTTTCTTTTTTTCTTTTTTCTTTTTTTTCTCGATCGCCCGCAACTGGAAACGCGATATACATTATTTGCCCGATATACATTTTTCGAAACGATCACGTCCCGAATGATCCGAATTCGTTTATTCCCTCGGGTATATGTTTCTTTGATGTAGCTCGACGACACTCAAAGACGCCTTCTCGACGTCTTCCTTTCGTTCGTACGGAATAACACATAAACGTAAGACTGGTTTTTACAGATAGATACATGTGCACACACACCATCGTACACAATTCTAAATTATTGCAATAGTAAGTATAATTCAAATTATATTTAGTCGATTTAATCTTGATTTAATCCGGGTCTCTTCGATTTAATCTTGACACGTGCAGTTGACAGATATTGGAAAAAGATATAAATAAATGCAATTAGATGAAATGATGTTGCGTAGTTGATCTAATAGTTTTCTATAATCTTGTTCTAAACACATGTTGTTGGACGAAGCTTTCTTTCTCCAAGAAATGGATGAATTTGAAGGTTCATCTATCTCGAAATTACTACGAACTATCAATAGAAAAGAAAAGTAAAGCAGAAACATGTAATTCATCCAATTAATAGAGTCTAAGACTTATGACAATAAATTTATCGAACCATCGTGAAACCGTTCCAAATGGCCAGGATTTAATCCTGTCTTCTTTCTCTTTTTCTTTTTCTTCTTTTCTTTTCTGGAAATGGACATCGTCGAACGATCTACCTTATAAATATGAAATTTCAAGATTATTTAACTTCCTATCGCGGTGTCTACCGCCCCTAAGTGCGCCACTCTGACAGTAGAAACTTTATTTTCCTCCGTCAATATTTATTTTCGATATAGCCTCTTCTATTATTACCGTTCGATCGATTTCCCATCATTGCTGATTGCCGGCAAATTCCATCCTCGGATATTACGCGCGTCCCGCAGAACGTGTCACTCTGTACGTGAAATACAGAAAAAGAAAGAAGAAAGGGAGATCAGGTGTATAAACAGGCGATCATTCACTGACCCACCATTTAAAGCTATAAAAATTATGTTGTTGTAATCTATATTAAGTTACTATTTATTACGATCAACACCTTAATAAAGGCTCGCTGAATTTGAAGAAACCACGTCACAAAGAAAAAAGCAACTTCCTTTTACTTTGTTATTTTCCATTTTCTTGTTATACTGCAGCTTTTTTATTATTCCGATTTTATTAGTCTATAAATTTACCAAAGCCGCGTTCATATTACGCAAAGAAAGACGGATCTATGAAAATCTATCAGACCAATTTCCAAAAGTCCAGCGAGAAGCATGCAAACGCATATTTATTCCACTGTGTTATATATTCAATCAATAAACTGCGACACGTTGCCCTCGTTTAAATCTCTAATTAGTAATTATTTGAAGCTACAATCCATACAAGTGCAGACTGTGAACGATGAACGCGGTTGATATAACGTCGGTGACCACACGGTGGAAACGCGAGTTCTCTCGCCTGGGTTTCTCCCTCGTCGCTCGTCGCTTCAATCGTCGTTTTCCACGGCCGCCGTCGTAAATCGTTATTTATTCTTAATATAACGTTATCACGGCGTCTTATTGATTTTCCGTCACCTGTCCTGACACCGGAGAATTCTATCCCCGGACATTAATAAATCTATCCGTCGAAACGGCATCGTGAAACGTGCGCGGGTCATGGATTGACGCGTCGCGTCGCGACGATCGGTTCGGACGGATCGGCAGAACGTCGAAAAGGGGCGTCGTTTTCTCGCGGGACGATCAATCACTTCGAGAACTCGAGTGTTCGTTCTCCTTCCTCCTTCTTTTCCACCCCTCCTCCTCATCCTCCTCTTTTCTTTTCTTTTCTTTTCTTTTCTTTTCTTTTCTTTTCTTTTTTGCTCCTTCCGTTTCCTGGCCATCTTTCCCTTTATCCGTAGAAATCGTTTCTTCGTTCGTAACTCGGAGAACTCGATCGTTTCTGCTTCATCACCGGTTGCGACCGTCGATCGCGTAAGCTTCACAACCGAATGTGACACAGTTTTATATTGTCGAGTTGGCAAAACTCGCTTTTTCCTATTTTCTTTTTTTTTTTTCTTTTTCTATGTGTAAATTGTACTCGAAGGTTTAAAATACGCATTATTCTCAACACATTGGCAATTATTGAACGTTTTTTGTGCGCGAAAAGTGTTTACTCGTAATCGACCAACAACGTGATAATATTCCGTATTTGTTGTAGATGATCAATTTTTTAATTGTATTTTTGTATGTACGTTTTTTTTTTATTTTTTGGATAAAGCTGTGTTCTCCGTACACTTTTATTTTAATATTCCGCATTTATTTATTGCTGATGATGCAATTTTAAAATTACATTTGTGTATGCGCTCGAAGATTTAGGTTTACCTTTCATTTTCAACATTTCGTATTTATTGCAGACAACAGAATCTTTTAATTACACCTGTATATGGCCGGATAAAGCCATTTTTTTTTGCACACTTTTATTTCGATTTATTAAATTTTACGCGTACAATGATAGTTCGCAGATTTTTTTATCGCAGAAAGTATCGTTCAGTTTTTTCCAGTTTTTGGAAACGAATACAGCGCTTGTTCTAAGGAACGAAAAAATAAATTCAAATGCGGGAACGAGAAATATCAGGTGCAAAATTCTCTCTTTTTTTTCCAAAAATATTTGCTTTAATAAAGAATACACGATACAGAACTTTTAATTGCCAACTCGCCGTTGCATCTGTGCGTACTGTGCTTTCACCTAAAAGTGGATTGCAATCCGAGAGATATCTTCGATAGCCTGGGGCCGTCCAAAACACGATCTATCGTTCGTTTCTACTTTTTAAATTCACGATTTTTTCCAAATTTTGCAATCCGTTCGATTAACAAATTAACACATTTCCAATTTCATCAATTTATCATTTTAACAATCGATCTTGCATCACTGAAATTCTATTTTTCAATTCTGTAACTATTAAAGAGGATTTCTCTTTTTGCTTTTACAATATATATATATATATATATATATATATATATATATATATATATATATAATTAATTCTTTCTGACATAATATTGGTTTCTCATCGAAAATCATGCATTGTCGGATGACGTACGTTCAACTTATTTCGCTTAAAACGTAATTGCGAAATATTTCTATATTTCTAATTGTTACTAATTCTGTCAGTCGTGTCAGGTGCAAAAATTTTTGAGACACAACAAAATACAAGAGTTTAAAGATTACGTGGAAAACAATATGAAATATCTAACGAAACAGTTCACTCGAGAGATATATCTGAGCACTGTTCTTAATTTCGAAAATAGTACGTTCATTTCTGGCAACACAGAAACAAAATAGATGAGCATTGCTTGTAACATCTTTATATCATGCACGCATAATTCGCGATCGAGATAACCGGCTTTACGTGTGTAAGTGTCTAGAGTCAATCAAAATTTGATCGCAAAGATTACGGCTGATCGGCGTAGCGCATTGAAATTTGAAAAGACGAATTACACGCGAGATAAACGGAACCGGCTATGCAACGTATTATAACACGTGCATCCTTTGTAAATCAGTGCACTTTGTGAACGCTTAAGGTACAACTTTGTCGAACAAATACGGGCATCCACTTGATTAAGTTTATCGCATACAGATTGCATCGCTAAGGAAAATTACTACGTAATTCAAATAAAATTATTCCGAGGCCTATTGTGCATTTTTACCGATAATTATAATTAGATATCTTGTGTGGATATTTATTTAAAAACATCTTCTTTTTTTTCTTTTAGTAGGTAATTATTATTTTGCATGTTAAAAACCATATGCACGAATGTGTTAAATGTTAAATTTGACGGGTTTTACAAGCGTGTAAAATCGTACAGAATTTACCGACTAAAAGTGCTGTTGAATAATACTTATTATGTAATTATACATTTTAATTAATATTTGATTTAATAATCTAATATTTTATTGTATGCTTAATAAAGCTTAAAGCTTGGAACATGATCTCAGTGTTTTGTTTTCAGAAGAGAAATTATGTATTGAGATAAAACATGAAAGAACATTGAATTTGAATGTGTTTTCCGAAAAGGGTTAAAATTACGACGCGAAAGTGAAAATTAATACAACGTTAAAAAGAAAGATGTTTCATTTATATGAAAAACTTAAATTTCAAAGTACAAATATAAAAAATGGATCTGAGAATTCTGATTGTAACAAATATAACGTTATCTCGCAACGTATCGAATTCAATAAGTTGGAATTTGATTAATATTATTTTTAAGAGTGACAACGTAATATTTCCTTCGTATCTATGTCACTGTTATAATATAATATCGCACAGCAATCAACAAATTGGAACAAATATAAATATTCACCTGTTACATATATATTTAATGTAGATCGTTTCTTTCTGGCTTTCAAGTTGATTAAATGGTAAGTAAGTCGGTAAATGGCAACGATTGCATGCTGTAAATATTGAAATGCAAATTATTGCTGTTCCGTTATAAATAAATTGTTAATTCTTAACTGACAGTATTGGGTTACAGATAACTATAACAGTCTGGATCGTATCTGAATCGGGTTACTTCGCTGTTTTCTAATTTACAGAAAAAAGAAACCCCATTAAAATATGTCGAATTTAAAAAGGAGATGAAATTTAGAGAGAAAAAATGTGAAATTTAAAGATTAAATTTTAAGATTAAATTCAACTGAATTCAAACAGTTGTGTGGGTCATGATATCAATTGAGAATTATAAAAAAAAAAAACCTCGAGTCAGTAGGACGACAATCGTCATTTTTCAAATATTTCATTCAAACCAGGCCTGTTGGAATGTAATTTCAATGTATCGTACGAGATGATTTGCGATCAATGAAAGTAGAAAATAAAGAAGAATCAAGGGAAGAGAAGAACACGAATAATCATCTTTCATTTTACAAATCTGCATTATTCTCCCTAAACGTTAGACACTCTCTTGAACCTGTGAAATTTATCTTCGTCCATTCCTTCGTGTGACAAACATACAATGTAAATCCTACATCCTATATAATTCTTGAACACCGAGTTTCTTGAAATTGTCACGCAATTTCTCCCTGCGACCACAGAATTTACGAAGCTCTCGAACGAGCGGCGGGAAAGGTGATGAGGGGCGGGGGAAAAAATCTCTCGTCGACATAATATCGATAATTATTATGGCAACTATATACGAGAGCATGCGCGCAAGGTAGACGGTTGCTGCAACGGTAGGCGAAAGCACTAAAACCGTTAGCAAGATTGCACTTTGGAAGCTTTAATAAAAGCTCTAAAAGCTTTTAATAAAAGCCGGTACACACTTTCATTTCACGTAAGACTGCAGTTCGGGCAGAAAATGCCATTACTTAGGCACGATTAAATGCAACTACCCACTTCGACGATTCCGGCTACTAAATCAACCTCCTGTAACTACAGAGATAACGTAATCCAGCGTAACGAATCTTTGTAGTTCTGCCCCGCTTTTGCGTTAACGGCCAGAGTTGACCGGATCAAAAGGCGAATGGAAATCACGGATGCGGTCCCTTTCGATAATTACCATCCCGTTACACCACTTTGTCCCGATAATATTGCTGGTCAATCGGATATAATTAGCCCCGTCGGGAGTCCCGGTCTCCAATCTCTCGCCAAGGTTCTCTCGCGATCGTTTCGAAATTAACGACTAGCTAGCTAGTCGGAAGCGAGTCACTCCGGGTGACGGCGGATTTTTGTTTCAGTACGATCCCCCCTCCTCCCCCCGCGAGGGGACATTCCTCGCGACAGTCAGCTGAAATTCTACGTACGCTTCGAATATTTGTATCGCGTTCAAATATTCAACGTTTCAAATTTCAAATTTCAAATATTTCAGGAAACGGACCGGTATTCGGAAGCCGGTTCTCGAAAGTCGTGGCAAATTCCGGGAAAATGGCTGACGATATTTCTTGGGAGAGGGGAAGGGGAAGGGGGGGGAGGCAAATCGGAATTAAAATAAACGAAATACTTTAATCCACTTATTGTTATTTTGTGGATTGTGTTCGAGCGTAGCCATGGGTATTTAATGGAAAATTTTGATCCGATTTTAATTTTAATTAGAATTGTAATATCCAGAATATTCCCTTCTGGTTTTAAATATTTGAAATTTGACGTATGCACGTACTGACCTCTGTAACTTCTCTCATATCACGCTGCGACGTTTAATTTGGAGGACACATATTTATTCTTATCAGAATAAAAGATGCAAGATTTTACTAGAAAATTATAACATTACATCTAATGCATTCGTCGGGAATCAAAGAAATCTTAGAACACTCTACTCCTGATATTCAGTATTTAACACAAGTAATAAGCCTTTAATAAAATAAACGACATTCTCATTTACAATGAAATAATTTTACAATATATTTAAGCGAATAGGTGTATTTTATACATATTAACACTTGACAAATTCGTTGTTGTATTTAATTTTTCCAATTTTGAAATAATACATAGTATTTACTCTTTCGACTTTTGAGCTTTTTGAATGTATCTACAAGACGGCACTCTACAAATTATACATCCACGAATTTTAGAGTGACGATCCTTTTAACATTTCAATCTTACTTTAAGAAATAAAATGAGTTTATAACATTCCGAGAACATGTTCAATGACCACTGAAATTACCATGTAGAAGTTTAATGCCGAACGATTATTGAATGCGCGTGTCTTAACCTCTACAACTACTCACTACTACATTTCAAGCATTTATAACAAAACATGAATTCATGAGAGATCACGCACATAACGATCTATTCTTCGCTATTTGCCCAAATTTGAAATATTTCTTAAGAAAGAAGCACACTTGATATCGATCATCGCTCGGCTAGTATCGTAATTAGCCACTAGTAAGCTACTTCCAGACGATACTCCACGGTGAAAAGTGGAAGAACACGTATACCACCAAGAGTTACGAGAGCACTGTGAGATGTATGAAAGTGGATTTGCAAGGAGCACGAGCCACCGTGTAACTTCGCCAAGAAAAAAGAACTCCTGCCAAATCGGTTCTGCTTCGACGAAGATCTCAGATACGCGATACGAAAGATTAACTGGTAAATAGAAATACCTGAAGGTAACCTGATTGGCATCGATCAGTGCTATTACTGGGACAGCCCAGCGAGAACGTTTCGCCTTCGATCATTCAGAATGGCACAATGTATAATTCGTTCGAATACCATTCTCCTAGAGAATTCCACTAGCAATCTAAATATCTCACGATCGACGATCGATGAATGCCCTATTACGTGCATTACGTCAAAAGGGTTTGACGTTAATTAACGTCCGATTATAATTTTAATCGTGCAACCACCGCGCGCATCCACTGCCGCGTCCATTACTCTCGTTTCCAGTTCTAAGATTCAAAGAATTTCATTATCTCGCTCGTTGGTTCTATTTCTTGTCTATTTTTCCGTGCCACGAGCACGAAAATCGCAGTACACTGCCAAAATGAAATCCGTTTAACCTGACGGTTTAGTTAAATATACGGCTTCGTGCAAACACTCGTGCGTCACTTATAGCACATAATTCGTCAGGCGTTCGAAGAATTCAGGGAAGAAGCAGGAAATTAATCGTTTTCCGCGTAAACAAGAAATTCTTTAACTAATTCTTTAACTAATTCTTTAACTAATAGTAGATTGAAAAGTAGTAATATTAATTAATTGTAATATCAATTTCTCAATGTCTTCTGAGATTTCTTTGGACTGTTTCCAAGTCTTCCGATAAACGAATATATTTGATAAAATTACTTTAATAATTCGTAACGAAACTGTTTTCCAAAGTTTTTTTCGTTTCTTCCCTTTGCACTTCTTTCGTAAATCACTGGAAAGTGGCAGTAGAATTTTCATATGTATGTTTGTGCATATCTTGAACTTAATACTTTGAGAGTGTTGAAAGACTAAAAAATGAATTTTCTCTGACGGATAACGTATGTATGTAAAAATCTCACACTTTCGACAGTTTCAAAGAAGTCGCGCACCTTAATACTCAATTCTTTTTTATTAGGAGAATATCATTTATTCAGCAGACACCGACAAAATTTCACCTCCTTGAATTATCGTAAACTTTATTCTTTATCCTTTTTCCCGCTTGTTTGCAATACTCCAAAACTCGAAGAATAAAGTGAAACAAACTGAAAAATAAATAAATAACAGTCGCGAAATAAAATTTAACGAAAAAAATCGCGACGAGAGGTGACTCCAACAAGCCCACTTCTACCCTCCAAAGGACGAAAAGAATAAAAATCGACTAACCGCGTTTCGTCTTCGTCCTTTCCCGTTTTCTCGTTTCTCTGTCTCGTTTTTTCTCAACACGCGTGACGCACACATCACCACCGCGAATGAATTAACCCCACAGACACACACACACACACACACGTACACACGGGCTGTAATAATTGTTAAAATCTCGCGCGTGTCGACGCCATTGTATTTGAGTTTCAACTATAAATAAACAGCAGCAGTCCAGGTACGCAACGCGGTCGTTATGCTCGCTACACACAAGAACAGTTAATAGAAGCGGACTACCTGTTCCGTACGTAGCGTTCTGTATGCATGCAGCCGAATTGCATCGGAGTAAGCACCTGTGCAGCCGGTATAAACCGTCACCGCCACTGACTTACATTTTAAAATACGGCTTCTTGCACCATTTAGACGAGGATACCGTACTAGCACTTTGTATTCCGCGGCATTGCGCGGCAAATCCGCGCAGAGAAAAGACTCGGCTTAGAGAAAGATTTGCAAAAACGACAATGCATTTATAGCGTAGCTATGAGTTTCTTGACTTTGAATTTGGCGCGGCCAGGTTCGGAGATGGGGATACATCGAGTCCAATATCTGTGCTACGCTCGTAAATCACATTTTCAATGAAAATGTTTCGAGACTTTGTTGAAGATCTGTCTAAAGTTACGATCTGGAAACGATCTGCATCACGAGGTAAATGTCTTCGTACGAAGTTCGACTCGAAGTTTAATTTTCAAAGTATAATGTATTTGAAAATTCGATATACGAAACTTTTAATCTGAGATTCAACTTTGATGATGCGAATCACACAGATGTCAAAAATCTTATGGTAAAGTGAACAATTTTGAATTTATATTTTCTCTTCTCATCGATTCTCATCTCCATTTTGTACGGAGAACGTTTGAACTATTATCAGATGCATTTTCTTTCTTATGATATTTCTTTGTATTCTTTTTTTTTTTTATTCATCAATATCTCATTCAATAATGTTTTCATTGGATTCAAACCTGATAATTGCAAAAGCGACTTCATACTTCGAATCTTAAATTGTCAGTTTTATTTATATTTATTTATATTGCATATTGCTCTCGTGCTAATGCGAATGAAATTGAATAAGAAAATGCTTTAATATTCGTCTCGAAATGAACTGAGACAATGTCCTGATTTATAAACGGGAATGCATTCACGAATTCGAGTCAAGTTCGACGTTATCTAAGTCTCGTTTCATAAATCTTGAATACTATTATTCGAAAAGGAAAGAATATTTCAACGAGTACACGTAATCATTTTGCACGGGTTGCAAATTCTAAAAGGAATGAATTTCCAAAAAGGTACTCAAAATTTCGAACTGTCGCGACTGGCATTCGAATCAGAATTCTACAAAGTGATCCTCTCCGTTCTCTCAGAGAGAAATCAAAGAATTGTCAATTATTATTAATTGTCAAGTTATTCGTCGTTATTACATATCTTCACTGTATTCACTACACGTGAAACACAAAATGTATCAAAGATACATGCGTTTAAAGATGACATTAAATTTTTCTAATAAATGTTTCTAATATTTCCAAATCAACCCAAAAGGGTTGATACCATCTCCAGCCATCTGTTTTTCAAATCTACTTAGCCGTGTTGTTTTCATTTCGAAAAGTACTCGAGCACAAACATTCGAAGACATCCTCGTTTAGACTCGAGTGCAGCTGGAAGTACTTCGCATCGGAAATACTTATGAACTTCGGATCCAACGACCAAAGGTTTTCGAATCTACTTGTGAGATACTCGATCCCATCTCTAGACTGATCACTCGACGATAACTATGGGGTAGTTTCATCTTACTACCCTCGATACTGGCGCAACCCTGGTCCTGGATAACGAGAATAAATGTTCCCGTTGTAGTTGGGCCATACATCATACTTGTTCGAACGGTACATATACGTGGAACAGCGAGAATAAAGCATCCGAGCGACGCTTGGATCTAGCACGTTTACACAGATCGTTAATAAACATGGGGGGACGATATTTTGCGAAACAATAAAAAAACCTTTCTATACGCGAGAGTTCCGTCGGACTGTTCGTTACTTATACATAAATGTTCTAATACGTTTGTTATCAACACACACGTATAACGTACGTACACTGCCGCACAAAAGTATTTTTATAGAATTTATAATTATATATGTATATTATTATTGTCGAATGATATACACATGTATAATATATTTTAATATACTAAATACCGAAAAATTCAATCATTAATAGTGTAATATATTAGACTGGATAATTCAATTCAGATCTCTTAAATAAACGAAAGTTACATATGGTGGTCGTTCTGTCGTTAAAAGGTATAACTATTTTTTTATTATTTACAGACTAGAACAAATTTATTGAAATTTCCTGCTTCCGAACATATTACACATCGAGAAATGATGTTTGTTAACAGTTCGCTATCAAGTTTATTATTATCAATTTTAATTAAAAAATTTTTTTATTCTTATCAATAAGATAGATTCTACAGTATCGTGTAGATCAGAATGTACAAAATTTACTCAAATTTTCCACTTCTGAACGACAGTGCACACCGAGAAATGATGTTTGTTAATAATTTACTGGTGCAAAGAAATTGATAATTTCCATATAGATCAGAGATTAAAATGTGGATCAAAATGAATTCATGTAAATACCGGTATATTTGTACATGTTCGTGGTAAATAGTACTCCCTCTGTCCGAAAATATGGTATACGTTTGAAAGAAAATCTTTTATTATCTAGAGTTTCGAAAGCAACTAGCAATACTCATTATATTGGCATTATATTATTATATTTACATCGTTAGCTAAATAACCTAACATACTTGACAGGCGTTGCTTTTGAGCTAAGTTGGAATTTGAAGAGAAAAAGTTAATTTTTTTAAGAAAAATAAAATAGTCACCGCTGTAATTTCAAAATGGAAAATTTTAACCCAAATAACGTGAATTTACACAGAAGAGATGCCAAATCGAAGCAATTGACTAATGAACAACGTCATGGTATCTTGCAACACCTCATATAACTAAGGTAAAACTTCGTCTTGAGGGTCAATTAGCCGAAAAGTATATATGTTCAGAAGAAGCGTTCAACAAGGCTAAATCTCACTTGAACTAAATTTGGATTACACTAAAATTATTTGTATTTAGTTATATTGTGATAATAAAATAAATGTAACATTTTTTTAACATTTAATTTTAGTTTTATTTGATTTTTTTCGCAAGTGTATACCATATTTTCGGACAAAAAATATATTAAAATGTATACCATATTTTCGGACAGAGGGAGTATAAAATTATTTTAAATCCGCGCGTGTACATAAAATCGATATCGTGGAAAGATATCGTCCGATTATTATGCTTGATTGTGTTTATGTGGAACTATTGGCCGGAGTCACGTTTGAAGACAGTTCCGCTAGTTTCGCGATAGTTTGACCGCAAACGTGCATTAATATCGCGGTTGAATTTACATTGATGAATGTATCAATGATTAACGGCCGTATCACCGTCACAAATTTCCAACATCGAACAAATACAATGCCTCGTGCAATGCAAACTACCTGCTGCTTACCGGACTCGCTGTTGCAAACTTCGAACCCATTGCAAATTCGAAAGCTTAAACAAGTTTAGAGACGAATCGTGTAAATGTAATTTCTTACAAGAAAAAAAAAAGACACTCGTTGCGAAAACGCAAAGGTTTTTACCCCAATTAAGACGATGGTTTACAATTAGTTACACGTGTACGCTCGCGTTCAAAAGTTTCAAGCGTGCTTAGAATTTCGAATGAAATGTCCAATAAGAAATTGACAGAATGAAATTCCTTAAATAAGTGTAAATATTTCATTCGCGACATTGAGATTCGCGAGTATCGGATTAATTATACTTTTGAAAATGAAACCAACAAAAATGATTGCATTTCTCGTGCTTCTCAGACAATTGTATGGAAAAAAAATTGGAAGGATATAAAGATATAAATATATATGTAGATTACAGAGAACTATAATGTAAGAACTTGTCCAAGTATTGTGTCCATTTATGTTTTGTTAAATCTTTTTTGATATTTTCGTGACATAAATTTCATGCAATTCTAATCAAACTATACCCTATCACATTCGTGCTAATATCTTTGTACTTCCCATCTGTACCGTCGTTTCGTATCTTTAAACAACAAACAAATAAAGAAACGAATTGCAAACATCCGACTCGGCGAGATATCTCCGGAAACTTGTCGGGCCACGTGCTCACTGATCGAACCCGATTTCGAGAAAATCACATCGCGAAGGCAACGTGTGGTTGTCGATGCAACTTTGCACGGCGGATCAAAGCTAATCAAGATGCTTCCTGATCGTGATCATCGGAAATGGATACATCGAGAGAAAGAGAGAGAGAGAGAGAGAGAGAGAGAAAGAGGGAGAGGAAGAAAGATGTGAGACAGTGATGAGTGTACGAACGTGTATCCTGTTCGCATATTCGAGCGGCCATTGACGACTGCTCGCGTTCTCGTAGCTTAACAAAGTTCTTCCGAGGCCTAACGAGCTTACTCTTAGCAAAAGCCAGTCAAGTGTACGGCTTCCGTCGTTACGATGCAATGGCTAACCTACATATCGTCATATTATTGCACCCGATTCGCACCCACAGTCCGTGCTAGCGTGTGTGTGTACCAAGCGTGACGACGTACTCTGTCTACAGAGTTGCTCGCGCTCTGTTCGCTGGTTCCTTCCGTTCTCCAAATCTTGCGCAACTTCGCCGCGTTTCGCCGACTGGCAACTAACACCACCACCACCAGAGAATCTCTCGATAAATCGTTTTCGCCATATTGGACAGTGCATTTCTGCTGGTTACGCGCCTTCATTCTTCCCCGGATACCTTTTGCCCACCTTTACGCCAACTGGTTCGCCTTGCGATCTAGCTGGTAACGACTCGGTGGATTGGGGCTTAGTTTAGCGAAAAATCAAGACACACGGCCGGTTTATGGGGTCTCTGTATACCACGTTACGCTACACTATATATATATTGATACACATAGCGAATAATAATATTAAGAAATATTAGCACAAGTACAAAAAAAAAAGAATATATATATATATATATTTTCTTTTTAGTAATGAATAACTTGCATTTCTAAATATTATTATTTAGATAATTATTATCTAAATCATCTGAAGAAGAAGAATATATCTACGTTCATTCGTAGCAAGATTTCCTCTATTAAAATTAAGCTGCGTCAAATTTTACGTTAGATAAGTGAAAAGACGTTTTATACCAAATTTTTTTTTTTTATATAAAATCATCTTCATTCATATATATATATATATATATATATATATATATATATATATATATATATATATGTATATTCGCTTGCCAAAATCAGACTTTAAGAAAATTCAACGCATTATTTATCTGACACATTTCTTCATACATGCGAATAGCTAGCAAATCTAGAAGTAATAGAAACAAAGTCACTTTTATTTGTAACCACGGCACTTTGGAAAACTACTAAAGAAGGCTGAGATCGGCTGAAACTTGTGTATGATCGGTGTACACGTGAAAAAAAAAAAAAAGAAAAAAAGAAAAAGATCAAATCTGATGTTGCGACGAAGAGCCTGTGCCACTTGACTTTCATCGAGTTATCCTCGAGGTCTCCAGGAGCTCTCGTAGATAAAGAACCGCTAAAATTCCATCTGTCCCAAGTGGCTATGGTTCCATTATCCGTACGGATATTTCCATAACTGGAGCAAAAAAGAGGGAAAAAAAACGCGATCGTGGGCCACAGGTTTGTAAATTAGAGAGAAGAGAAATCTTTGCTACTTGATTTTCATCGAGTGAAAATCCGCTGAAAAAGATTCCGCGGGTTACGAAAACTACTGAAAATTCAATCTATTGCGGAAACACGCGGACGACTAGAATACTCGCAATTGGGACGAAACGTCCGAAATCACGGAGCACGCGATCGTGCGCCACAGGTTTGAAAAATTAGAAAAGAAAAACAACAGAAAGGAATCAACACGTTTTCGTTGCGAGGAAAAATCCACGTCACTCGACGTCATTCTCGGTTTCTGGAGAAGGCTCCGTGAGTAAAGAATCACTAAAATTCCATCCATCCCAGGTGACTGTAGTCCCATTATCCGTACACGTATTTCCATAATATATACACAACTGGGGCAAAGCATGCGAAAGCACGAAGCGCGCGACGTGTGTGCCGTGGGTTTGTACGCGGTGCAGCGCGGACGGCCCCGTCCAATTTCATCCGAACCGAGGCCAGAGTCGGCCAACTACGTATGTATCCCGGTCGTTCCCGACGTAATTGAATACTCAATAGGATTTACCAAAGCGGACCAACGCGGTGGCCGCGTCGATCGACACGACACACGCCAATATTTGATCCGTGTCAAAAGCTTCGACTCGAAGCTTTCGAGGCAGATTCACCCGCGGATTTCAAAGGGTCGTTAAACTCGCCGAGCAGTCTCTCCCCGTCCCTCCTTCGCTTCCCTCCCTCCCCGTCTGCCCCAGTATTGTTCCATCCCCCTTATGTTTCTGCCTCTTTCGACTTCATTGTCTTCGACTTTCCCGCTGAATTTTTTCCTTTTTTCTCTCTCTTTTTTCCTTTTTTTCGCTCGCTCATTCTATTAACCGTTCGCTCTTTCTATCCGAAGCAACGCTGCGTGCTGCTTTTATATTCGACTACCCGATAGACCCGGTTAATACGCGCGTGTTCTCCGTGTCTCCGTGTTCTCTCTTTCTCTCTCTCTCTCTCTCTCCCTCTCTCGGTAAAAATTTCTCGGTGAATTTAGTTCGAAAAACAAGCCTGGTTACTTTTGTCGAACATCAGAAAAAAAGAAACAATATAAAGTATTTTATTTCCAGTGAAATGGTTTCAGTTTGTCGTTTAAAGATTATGCGAACGCTTGAAAAAAGGCCGTGAAACAAAGGTTTTTGAATAAGTTTCGCATCGGAGAATATATTTTCGTTCGTTAAATATGTCACCGATAATAATAAAAAATATCTTCGTCTTTGTCACGTGTATAAATTTATTCTACGTACCTGACTAACATAACTGCGGTAACAAATCGTGGAATGTTCTTGTTTTTAAAATACCATTTATTTGCAGCGAATCTACCGTCCCCAATGTTATCAAAACTCGCGAATTTTTTAATTCTTCTTTCTCTAGAAATTTAAATAATTCGCATCGTTCAATTCGTATCTGTATCGAACACTTTCCTTCTAAATACACGTTAAACTATCCGCCTACTCTGAAAACACGTTTCTCTCAATTTTATAAAATTACCTGCATGCTTTCTACTTTATTCTTCAAACCTTCTGTCGATCGTATTTCGTAAAGGTGTCTATCAATAACATCGCCTAACAATGATAGTATACGTCATATGTCACAGACACCATGAGAATGTTAAGTCTTCGCATATTTTTAAACGACGATACACACGATGTGCCACGACAGTCGTTGAAGTTTGTTTAACTCGTCCTTACGATCCGCTTCGCTTTCCCCTGTCCCATTCAAATGAACCGTCTAAAGCAATTAGAGTTTTATCCAGAGCGCCATTCGATCCTCCGAGAGCGTGAAACTACAGCGATTAAACAAATTGGATTATTCGTGCGAAACATCTGGATAAAACTTAAGCGGTTAAGCACGCCGACGAAAAGTATTTGCCTCGCTACCAGTTTGGCCGAATTACCTTCCAGAAACTCGATCTTAGTTGTTCCAACTAGGTGGGGATAACTCAGTCGGTAGAGCATCAGACTCTTAATCTGAGGGTCCAGGGTTCGGCCCCTGTTTGGGCGAAAAATAAATCATCCACCTCCTGGAGACATTGTCCTTTAGGACAACAGCACGGGAAATCTCTGTGTGTATAAAAGGTCCCGGAGCTCTCCCAACGTGCGAAGGACGGCCATCGTGGAGGTTTTAGTCGGTAAAAATTCGACACTACCTGGGTCTTCCTTTAAAAGACTCTCAGGTGTCTTGTGAAGATTTCCTCCACGTATATATATAATAAGGAAGTTGTTTTTAATTAACAACTAACCTGCGATTACCACCTTTCTTTATCAACGCGTAAACAGCCGCGAAATCAATCTTTCACAATTTTTCTTAGTAAGGATGTTCATCCGATCGCGTCTAATTTGTTTCGATCTTCTCCTTTGTTTGTCTCCTAATCCTCTCGTCTGTTCTTTCCCATCCGTTTTCTCACCTCAGACATTCGCCCGATGTACGTGTGATTCGCGTGTGCATCCTCGGTCCCTAGACGAATGAAGCGTTAGATCGGCGTGTTGCGCTTAATATCGCCACATGCACACCTGCACAACGAAACGGCGATGTGGCGCGGCCAAATCCACAGGTGCGGTCAAAAGGGTGCTCACGTCGCGCGGAAATGCCTTTGAATCGACGAGACACGACCCAACACCACGACGACAACACGACGGTGACGTTGACGACGAAGACGAAGACGCAGTACACTCTCGCGCAAAAACCAAATATCAAAAGTGTCTCTAATATTTGTAAAGTGAACGAAATTGTTCAATCGTATATTTATATGTTACAATGCAATTGTACGTCATACTGACGGTTTTTGCTAAGCCTTTGTCAACATTTTCTCAGCCGTTCGAAGGAAAAGATCGTTTTGATCATGATCAGATGATTACTATTAAACTCTGAATATACACGGAACGCATTGAATCACGGTGTAGGATAGCTTCTTAAAATATTTAATAAAGAATATTCTCGTGATGAGGAGAATATCGTAACTTGATTTTCGTCTGAGGGCAAGAAAGATGATGGTCGAGAAGGAAAGCCTTGATATATACGTATATATTTATAGCGAATTACATATATACATTATAACACTGTAAAGACGTGATTGTTGATATATTCCGGGGAAAGGCTAAATCACTTTTACGACAGATGTCTTTGAGATCCAGGACTTCGCATTGAAAAATATAAAATAAAATCGTACTATCGTACTTCGTTTATTATTTATGATCTTGTATCGCGTTACTGTTCAATGGAAATAATCTCGAAACTAAAATCGACAACTACATTTCGATGATTGCGAAAGTGATCTTTTTTATTAAATTGATCTTATCGATTATTTGATTGTTTCAGTTTCGAAACAGATACAACAGTCTTGTCCCAAGACTTTTGAACGGGGATGTATACATATTCCTTTCCTCTCACCCTGTCTCGTCCCATTTCCCACCTTCATGTCTAACCCTTCTTCGTCAACCACCTTCAAGGTAAAGCATAACCGAAGCATTCTCGATTCACAGGGCGACAACCTTTGACTGGCTCCTCTACTTGTATCGTTTCATTGAAAGTCGTCACTGGGCGTACCATTTTCTATAATATCCAGTTTAGTGGTTGGTGTTCGTTGCTACTTGATCGTGCGATAAATTCGTTCGCACCATCAATTATCATATGGATGATTATTCTTTACAAATGAATTAAGTAAACTTTGAAGTTTTTATCAAAAAATTGCATATATATAATATGTGTGTTTCTACGTTCTTTGAATTGTACAATTATTACACCTATAAGGAACGTCTTATTTGTGTTGAAATGATTCATAGTACAGTGAAGAAACTGAAATCGCTCGACCGAAATCGAATGTTTTCTGTGATAATAAATGATTCTTTGAATATCTTAAATATCTTCAATTTCATATTATATTTGAAACATTTATAGTGTCACTTTTCTTTCTATTTACAATTATCCACATTCTATTAGTCTATCTGTATTCAATGTGGATGACACTGACAACTTTCTATAATACACACTTTCACATATCTTCGAAAACGTAACACCAAGAGCCGAACGAATCTATTACACGACCCGATAGTTTTTCACGGGCGAAGAGAATATTGTACAATTATAATTAGCGACATACTTTTCAAATATTTTCGTCGTGTTACAAGTTTACCGTGAGCAGTTTCATAAAATAATTTGCTCTTGGCTTCACTTGTCTCTGAAGAATCACTGCAATCGAACGATCTTATCACGCGCGATAATTTCTGAATATAATATAAAAAAAAAAAAAAAAAAAATGAACAAAACCTCGCAAGACTTTCACGCGGCAGCACGACACAAAATTCCTTTCCACCCATTTCACACTCTGTTTCTCTTCACCCTTCGTCGTCCACTTTCAAGGTGAAGCATAACCGAAACGTTTTCAATTCGCCGAACAACCGAACATCGTCTCGCAAAGATCGTTTCATTGAAAATCGTAACTGGACGCGCGTTTTCTGTGTTGTAACGTGCAGCGTTTTCTCTTTATCTCGCGCGAAGGAAATGAAATTTCCCCCGCGTGAAAGGACCGTCGCGTCGCAAGGTGCCGAGAGGGCCCGCAGAGTGAACTAACTTTTTCTTATCGGAGAATTGCGCGTTATTGTTCCCGGTAAGCTACCGTGCAAATAGCATCCGTGCTCGAGAGCATTGAGAGAGAGAGAGACTATGACACGGACGCGGGGTGAAGATAACGTGGAAAATTAGCTTCCGAACGAACGAAACAAAACGCCAACGAACGATCGCGACCCGCGATTTCATTACTATCAATTCCAGCCGGTTATCGTAATACCGTTGCTGCTCCCTTCCACGGTTCACGCGCTCACGCCTGCGAGAGAGAGAGAGAGAGAGAGAGATTAGATTCCCCCGAGTCTTGATGATAGACGGGACAAAAGAGACCAGGGGGATGAATCGAGCTCGAAACTTTTCCGTCGGAGCCGCCGCCGTGAAACGTGCCTTATTGTTCCCGATAATCTGTCCGCGCGTCATAGTAATCAAGCGGAACGAATTCCACGGGAGACCACTTTCAAAATAACGAGCCGTTATGCGAATTTTCCCGCGTGCTTTTTCCCCCATAATCCAAGAGGTTTCGCGTTACGTCTGTATATTTCTACATTCTCAAGTTTCACTTAAGGCAGTTTAATCGTGTGTTGATTATAGCGGAAACGATTTTGGAAATGTGTCAAAAAAAAAAAATGTGGCACAAAATATTTAGTACAAATACATGTACATCTTGCGCGTATATTTTCTGTAGATAAATTATTTTTCTATTAAGACTCAATCGAAATTCACTTGACTGTTATTTATGTGACTTATTGTCAGTCTTTCGTTCTCCGTCAATCTTTCGTGGCTGTCATCTCAAATTACAAGTTATAATCTCTTTTTATACTTTTGTATCTTTCTTTGGTAAGCACTTTGTTGCCACGAGACGTGCTTTATTGTCATCCGATAGCCTATCCGCGCGTTGTAGCGAGCGAACGAAACATATTCCACGGAAGATCCCTTCGCGTTTCCGTTTTTTGAAGACCTCACTTCAACCGGACTAAACGAAACTGGCGACTTTTTGCATTTGCAATCGCAATTTGCTCTGACAGGTGAAAACACGGCCGAAAAAGAGAGCGCGCGTTGCGAATTGCGATTATTTCCAGGCGTCGCAGTTAATGACGTAAAAGGAATGCGCGAAGCGTAGTCGCGTAAAACGCCACTTGGCCATGGACCTTTTGATCGATTAATTTGATTAATCTTAATTTAATGCCGGCACCCGTGTATCCGTGAACGTCGACCAATTTGATAATTCGATACATGTGTAAAATAGAGCGGTGAGTGGTGCGGCTTCGTTTTATTGGATTTTCGCACGCAAAGGCGATGAAGCCGAAAATTCAGGAATACATTATACGTTATATAAAATGATGATCGAAATGCTTCTGTAGAAATGGCTTTCGATCCTTTTCTTTTTTTTTAACAGCATTTAACTTGGACTTTCGAATCGGGTGTGAACTGACTATTTGGCATAGTAGACAGTTTGGCGCGCGAAATCGTCGATATTTTTATACGAATAAATATATTTCCACGTTTTTTTTTTGTTTTTTTTTTTTTTTTTTTTTTTGAAATTTTACTAGCAGTCTCAATTGTATATCGTGATTGCGATAATGAAATTTGAAACGATTTTGGAGATGTATGCGAAATGCAGCGGTTGCAAAATGTTTAGTGCAAATATATTCGAGTGAAACGAATCTCTGCTCGGTTACAATTTTCACAACGTGAAAGTTCGTACGTAGTCCATTAATAAATAAAAGTCTCGGCATACGTGGTCACTATTTTTGGCCGCTTATTGTACATTTACACTGTGTATGAACTTCACTAATTATAGCTACACGTTTGCAATGAATACCCTGAAACTTTTATACATACTTTCGGATTATTATTATTTAAATTCTTGCCAGTCGCAAGTCATTACGGTGCTAATTAAATCTCAAAATGTTCCATGTAATATTCATAATACACGCACGAAAGCCACTGTTGTATAAAACAACAGGATTTTTGTTAAATTATAAAAAGGCTCGTCGCAGCCAGGTGGGAGCAATTAAGCTTTGTAATCTAAATCGAGGTTGCCGTACGTACTTTTGCAATGCTAAAAGTGCGAAACGAACACTCAAATATTTACGGCCCGGATAGATTTTCTAAAATACAAGTTAAGAAACATTTATTTCGATGACACTTTAACTACCACAAACGTTACGAATGACTGACATTTGCTACAAATATTTTAGGATGATCCTAATTTTTATTTACAAATAATAATTAATTAATTTTATTTAAAGATTCACTCTTTAATATTTAAAGATTCTTCAAAATAAAATGTATAAAAACTCTTTCTATTTAAAGATCGATTTTCTTTAATATTGTTATTTTTCTTTCTTTTTTTTAGAATAATTATCAAATAAACGAATGAATTAATAATTTACTTTTAAGCTCATTTGTTATATTACAATTATTTTACACACGTTTCATATTTTATTTTTCTCTCCTTTTATGTTGTTATTGTACAATGAATTAATCATGGACAGAAAATATATAGATATAATACAAATAACTAGATAATATCATAAAATACACTTTCACTGCAATTTTATTGTAACGTAATATTTTCTAGAAATTAAATAGAAATTTCGCGTGTCAGTCAACTTACTGACGAATAATACCCTAAGTAACTGATTTCACACAAGATAATATAATATATATGAGAATTTTATATTCTATTATTTCATAAATACTAATTCTCAGTAATTTGTACACCCTGGCTGATCTCGTACGAGATACTTCAATATACCACAATTTGATATTATATCACTTCCTAAACGCTAATTCTCAATATTAACCTAAAATATGAACGTTGCTTTAAATAGCTGATTTCGCACAGTAGGTGTACTACAATAAATTAAAATTATATTACGCCGTTATTCGTATTATTTGGTAAATAATAATTCTGTATACTTCGATAACTTTCCAATAATTTTTTAATCTTTTTCTCATCAAATACTTAAAACATAGAAAGAAAAACGTTTTGAACGTTTTACCGATCTTGATTAGATCGTTTTTAAAACGTTGACAGTGCCTCTTAAATTTGATTAAAAAAATGCAAAAACTCGTACGAATTACACCGAATTACACTATTAATCATTAACATTACAGATCCTTGCTACAGATTGAAATTAAGAAACGTACAAGCAGAACTTTCGCGCTAAATCAATGCTAAATAATTTTTTAATCTTTTACTCATATTTTCTAGAGAAACAATTCCACGAGTCGTGTGCAAGAAACAATCATTACAAAAACAGCGTAAAACAACTCGTTAAGAGGATAAAGAAATCAATTTCATGCGTATATCGAATCCATTGAAACGGTAGATAAAGCGAACGATTCAATTTTAGAACAATATTCGCGCATTGAATTAGATATTTCTAAATGTAAAAGCAGAATGAACAATTCGTCCATTTGAAATAAATTTTCAACCGTTGACAGAGACACGGATCACAAATTTTGCAAATTTTTACAAAAATTGAATCTCCACCGATCTATACATATGTATAGTCAGTCACGGTAGTCTACGTACATTTGTAAAATTTCAAATACTTAAAACATAGAAAGAAAAACGTTTTGAACGTTTTAATGACGTGACTTGATTAGATCGTTTTTAAAACGTTGACAGTGCCTCTTAAATTTGATTTAAAAAATGCAAAAACTCGTACGAATTACACCGAATTACACTATTAATCATTAGCATTACAGATCCTTGCTACAGATTGAAATTAAGAAACGTACAAGCAGAACTTTCGCGCTAAATCAATGCTAAAGCGTAATTGAGGCCCTCACTTGACACTGCGAACTAATCGTAAGCTAATTGTTAAGCATTTCAGAAATTGCAACGCCTAACAAATTAAAAAGTGAAAAAATAATAAAAATCAATTTCATGCGTATATCGAATCCATTGAAACGGTAGATAAAGCGAACGATTCAATTTTAGAACAATATTCGCGCATTGAATTAGATATTTCTAAATGTAAAAGCAGAATGAACAATTCGTCCATTTGAAATAAATTTTCAAATTTAATATATCACAACATTAGAACTTGAAGGGGAAGCTACGATTACTTTCGTAAATGCGAAACTAAGAATAGTCATGTACCATTATTTATTCACAACGTAAAATTCACTGTTAAAGTGAAAACTAATGATTGAAGAAAGAAACGTTATATTTCGTTTCATTCAAAAAAAAACGTGATCTTCCATTGTTCGTGAAAACGAGTCAACTAAAATTTAACGAAAGTTTATTAATACAGAATATTATTTGGTCATAAACGCATGCCTGATCTTTCGTTGCTTTTCACGAAAATGGAGCTGCCCCCTTCAATTGCTGTTTCTCTAACAAATTCCATTACTTCTATTGTTCGTTCTTTGTGTAATTTCGTCACTGGTCAACTGAGGGGCTCAATTCCCATCGCATTCGAATTCCACGTGGCAATACATGCGAGCAAAGTTACTCACGATGTTTGACGTGAAGCCTAGGAACAGGATCTTGCGGCCAAGCCACGTTCTGCGCAGCTAAGCTGATCAGCGCCAAAATTCGCAGGGATGTGCTCATTTTGGTAGCGAGTGGCCCTGCCAGCGTGTATCCTATGAATCAGCGGTAACTTTCAATCCTCGTCATCGCCGCTCCGATCGTCATTCCTAGAAGAAACAGAAAGAAAGAAAAAAAAATCGAATCGAATCATTCTCGCAGTGAACAAAGAAACGAACGTAATGGCCGTAAAGAGGGTAATACTATCACCTAGGAGGGGGGAGGGGGAGGGGGGGAAATATAATAAATATTTAATCATGCAACTTCAAAGCAGCACGCTCTACCGCTGTTCTACCTAGCTCCGTTGAAATCTAGGTCCCTCGACGCTTTATTGCTACGGGAAGAACTTGAAAAAAGAAGTTACCTAAATGTGCTGTCTAATATTGCTAGTTGCGCGCATCCACGGCAAGCACGTGGAACAACGTCAACGGGAATGCGTCAGAAATATTAGCCAACGATGAATTTGAAGAGCCCGGTGAAAAGCAAAAACCGCGCTAGTGATCCTTTCTGGTGAAATTTCACTCGTTGAAGTTCTACACACTGATCGTTATACGTATCTTTTGTTACATTCGTTACCATCGCATGTCCATTTTTTTGCACATTAAGCAACACCAGAACGGTGCAAAATCAGAAATTCGAAAATCAAATTTAATTTTTAAATCATTCTGCTTCTTAGTATATAACTAACACTTTGAGCTGTAACATCGAGTTGCACCTCCGTGGTAGCACAGTTTCAATTCAGGATTTGAATTTTCAATGTCAATTCTTGACAACTGAAGATTGAACACACGTGACGCTCTCAATGCGACACGTTACAGAAATTAATGTTTACCGAAGAAAAGAATCGCAAGGCGAGTGGTTAGAGAAGAGAAAACGAACGACCGTTCGTCGAATGAAAAAACGATCACAGAGTAACAAAGAAATGGCTCCATTGCCGAAGAATCGGTCGAGGAACACGTCGGTCTCGTGATATTTCAACGACCGAGACGCACACGTACACCTTGTTCGCCGACACGTCTCGTCTCGAGAAAGTTCTCGCGCGTGGTCGCGTTGGAACTGCAGACATTTCTTAAAATCTCGCCAGTTCTTAACAAGGGGGATGGCGCTAGCCATCAAGGTGGCTGAAACACGAGTATCTTTGTTCTCGTTTTCGCGGCGAGATTGTACTTCTCGCGCGACTTCTCGCACAGCGGGGGCAGCGCGAAAGGCGGCAGGCGAGACACAACGGGACAAGCAAGAAGGAAGGAAGGAAGGAAGGAAGGAAGAGAAAGGAAGAGAAATGCAGGAAAAGGAAGGAAGAGAAGGAAGGTGGCAGCAGGAGGCCCGAGATAAAAGGCTAACGAAGGAACGGTGAAGGACGGCGAGCGGAGTCGAACGAGCGCGGCGACGACGATGAACAAGACGACGACGATGGTATGCATTATGCAGAGAAGTCGCCAAGCTCGAGCTTCTATTTGTCCTGCAGCTTTCGCAGCAGCCGACGCTGCTTCGAATATACATTCGCGATTAGGTGGCAAATCGGATGACACATCTATGCACACACGAATTCTACGTAAAGATAAAGATTTTCAGTTGAAACGAATTACTACCGAGCCTCCGTTTCCTATATCAAACAGCGTGAAACGTACGGCTTATTTGTATTAGTTCCGTTTTTCGTTCGTCCGACGAGTTTGCCAGCAGTTCTGTCGTGTCTTTGAATTTCGTGCTATTTTTTTGAGATTATTTTATTTTTGGATCAGCGACGGTGTCAGCTCGAGCATTAATCGAGGTTTCAACGAGTCGTACGAGCACTTTGAAGAGAACTGGTGGATTTCTTGCTTCAACGTTTACCGCACGAGGAATACCGCACGTATTGATTCTTTATAAGTTACGGGTATTTGTACGTAAAAATGTGCATTATCATTATGGCTGTTTAGATCGATATTCTCCGATCTAAACAGTGATCCATGCGTAGTCTAATAAAAATATTTTTATTATCATTCACAAAGTAATGTGAAAATTCACATGGAGATTTTTTCTTTTTTTATAACAAGATGTTCTTATCGTACAATTCTTATCAAAGATTGTCGTAAACACTGAAATTCAAATACAATTCCGATACAATTCGAAAACAATTTCTGATAAGTACATTTACAAACATACGATTAAAAAGAATGGCAAAAATCATCATAAAGGAATTTTTCGTATTATAATTTTCTTTTAACACATAAAAAAAAAATAGAACCAATTTTGTGCATTAAAAAAAAGATCTACATTCTCAAGACTCGAAACTTATCGAAACTACCAACATTTAAAGTGATAGAAGTGCACGATTCGAAAAGTGTTTCAAACGTTTCGGATCCCATCGCCGTGATCATCGGTCACCGATCGATAACCCGTTTTTTTATAACTCCCCTCCGGTATACAAATGCCATTAGTGTAATCAGATTTCACCATGCGAGCGCAATGTAAAGTCTCAAATTGAATTTAACCGCGCGCGGCCGCGTGTCGAACCCCGAAACAAGAACGATCGAGGCCTTCGCGAGCGCGAGATAAGCGTTCCCTTTCCTCGTCATATTCCTTCGTGAACCGATTTATCGACAACGCGACAAAATGGATCGACACGCGATAAATCGCGCGCGTATCGAATCGGGCGCGTGCATTCTAATCCCGTGCCGGGTTTTAAACGCGAAAGGAACAAGCTCGCGAGCGAGACCCGACCGATAGTTGTGTGCCTCGCAGCACGCTCGTAAATTTCGCGGAAATGGAGAACCACGCTACGTACACCGCTCGTTTCCCAGAGGATCGGTCGAGAAGCATGGAAAAGTGCGGCGCAACACGAACGAGAAGGGGAGAGAGAGAGAGAGAGACAACCGTTCGGCCAAAGAGTACAAGCGCAGAATACACGCTGCATGCATCTGAAAGAACGAGTCACTGTTAGGCGTGGCTCGCCCTACTTTCCAGACTCGAGACACAAGACGAGCCGTGGATCGAGAGTCCACTACTTCAACGCGTCGTCGTCGTCGTCGTCGGTTTCCGATTGTCCGCGGCAGAGCGCTGGACTTTCTCCTCTCTTCACGTGGGATCTCCTATGCGCGTCGAACGCAGAGCCACGTCGGACGCGTGTCTATATCAACGTACTCTGATAACTACAAATGATTCGTTCTAACTGTGGAGAAGATCAAACACGTTTCGTTACATTTTCAAACACTAGAGTATTTTAGAACGTGTTATAAGAATGTCGTATTTCATTGGGAGCACCGTTAGAAAGTTACCGCACACGGAATGAGTGGTGAAGAACGTGTTCCATTATAGTAAAAGTGTATATAACATAGTATTATAGATACTCAAAGGATATCGCTCGTGGATTTCAATCATGGATAAATTAAAAAAAAAAAAAAAAGAAAGCAGAAACGAAAAATTCAATTCCGACCAAAATCTTCTCCAAACGACAGACCGCCGTGGCACAGAACCGGAAGTCACGAAGCCACGAGCGATCGGCATCATCGGTACATTCCGCTCAACTGCAAGCTTTCATCCCACGATAGTCAAATAGGAAAGAAACCGATTTAATTTTCCTGTGGTCGAGTCAGTGGCGCGGTGGAGAAAGCCAACGTCCGAGAAATTCCAGAGTATCCTGAGGTAAAGAGATTCGAAAGATTTCACGTAGGAGATTGCAAACACGTACGGGGCGCGGAGGGGAGGGGAGGGGAGGAGGGGGAGGGCAAAGTAATCGAACAGGTCCGGGACGCGGATCGGGAGGGAAAATTAAAGCACGATGACTCGTGTATCTCCTCCTTTCATTTTCTCTATTTCCCCTCCCGATCCGATCGCGTCCACCCAAATCGATCACGCGTGTCGCGTGCAGTCACGATCACCGAGAAGGTTAATTCTGGCGACGTTGGCGACGTCGATCGAATTTCAATGCAAATCTTGAAAAAGGAAAGAAAAGAAAGAGGAAAGGGGGGAAAAAAATCGTCGGGTCGTTCAGCCGTGGGAATCCAGGGCAGAATCGTGCGCGATATAAATCGTATTTAAAAAGAAAAAAAAAAAAAAAAAAAGAAAAGAAAACCAAAAAACGAAAGAAAGAAAACAAAAAAGCATCTTTCATTCATACCATTTAAACGCGACTATTCCGCAAAAGGAGAAAGAACAATAACAGGCGAATCCTTGTACAAAGGACCATAGAATCGCGATAACAATGAAAACGCCGCTGCAAGCGCAATTCCGCAACGTGTTTCCCAAATGGCGTTCGAACGAAACGTGATTTTAACGACGCGATCGAGCTCTTTCGGTACATTAACCTTATCTGTCATCGATTTATACGCTCGCGGGGTGGAAAATAGGCCGAGAAACGCAAAAGAGGAAACGTCTCTGGGAAAAACTCGCGCGAGAGAATTGCACGTGTAACACGGAGTGGCGGCGGACGTTGATAAAACTTGGAGAAACAACGACCAGTCGAAAGGAAGCACGAGAGACGGGGAAACACATTCAGGTCTACAACGTCGACAACTAGACGACAATTAGTAATTAGTAATCTGCGTAATTAATTAGAGACAGCTTTGAACGACACATGGCACTTGAAATATATATCAATGTATTTTCCGTAGGCAATTAAAAAAAAGAAAAACGTCGAATTTTTCATTTCTTGGCTAAAGTGAACAATTCCGAAAATATATAATCTTCGATTTGAGCTACTAGCTACTTTGCTTCAAAGATCTTTTGCTTTTATATATTCGAGAAGGGATAAAGATATTTTTATCAAAAGACGAATGTTACTTATTCGTAAATATTTCGCTTGGATACTTTCCAATGAGTTACAATTCTCTACCTAAGACACGCTATAAACGCTATAAATCGGAAAAATTGGAAAAGATATTTAGAAAATATTACTATACTAAATATCTGGTTGGAAAATATTATGGTTGGTAAAAATAAAAATACACAGGCGTCGAACGTACGACGACGACGACGACGAAGAGAAACAAAGGAAAGAAAGAAGGAAGAATGGAAGACGAAAAAGAGCGCGGTTCGAGCGAGTACAAGTACACGTAACATAAGCGCGCGTACGACGCTCTTTGAAAGCCTCGTCCTCGCTACGAAACAAACGATCACGGCACAGAAAATCGCGGAGCATTTCACCAAGCTGGAAATCGCGAGCAAGACGCGAAAGAGTGAGCCTTCTGTTTTTGCTTTGATCCTCGGCTCGTTGAACGGTGAGCGATCGGTCTAGAATTATCCATCGTCCGAGCGTGCAGCCATGTCACTACTATCTCGTGCTCTTGTTGCTGGCTGTGTTTTACTTTTACTCGAACGACGTTACTAGAGGTCTCTGTTTCATGTGACTCGCACACGTACTGAATCCGAACTTCAATTCATGCAATTCTTGCACTGGTAATAATTCCACCATGAGCTTCTCAAGTACGTCGCTATTATGTTCGGATCCTTTTGGCTACATCGAAATCCTTTCTAAGCATTTCGAAAGAAAATTGGCAATACATTTACGATAGATTCGAATCTATAAATACTTTGAACACTGCTTGAATAAATTCGAATCTTTACGAGTTCCTTGTCAGAAATTGTCCATTCTCTTTGAATCATTTTTTCCTGGTTATTGCTGAAATCCACTGTTGCAACGGGCCAAAAACAAACATCATTATAATAATGTACAATTCATTATTGTATTGTATCACTGTATGTAGATTATTCGCATTAGTATTAAACAGCGGCAAGCGTAAACATTGAAATAAAATTTCTAGAATTTACGAGATGGTTTTCAAAACAAACATTATTACAATAATGCTCCAAGTACTCGAAAGTAGATTCTCGAAGCTTGCAGGTACTTGACTCAACGAGTTCGAGTTCGAGAACGATCTGTAAAAATCGAATATATCTCGCAATTACTACGAGCGAACTATAATATTATATGAGTAGCATTCGAACCCTGAATATCGGATTTTGACTCGGACATTGGCACGTTAGTCTATCGCAAATTTATCGGGTCGATAAATCGACAAAGTCCGATCGCCACGCAGAGTCGATTCATTTTTATTCCTCCCCTCCCCCCACATTTTCACCACCAATACTTATCCCACCGCTGAATGTGAACCGTGAATTCACGGACGTGCACGTTGTGTGACCGATTTCTTCCGCGATGCCTGTCGATAAACCGGTTGCCAACTTTTCTCTCCCGGCAAGGGCCAACTTTTCGCGCGTTTTCACCAGGCCTCGCCTATATGGGCTATATGTATCTAGAAAAATGGGTTACGTCGCGATCTTCGCGGGAGACTCGGCCGTTTATTCCGGCGCGCCGTGGCCTGAATCCTTTCTTTATTCGCGGCAAACCCTCGTCGCGAGGAACGAGTGGTGTAAAATCGTGACGTCTCTGGACCAAGACAATACGTCGCGAGACCGACCGTAGGAAAAACAAGGTCACGCTGCAACGTGCTGCTGCATCCACGGTACACTCTCCACCATCGGATGAACATTACGCGACAATCAGCGACACGCGTATAAAATTTACGACGAGCTTGTCTGTGGGGCTCACTTGCGTGAATTTTTATTTTTCGAATATCTGAATATATCGTCAGAGTGAAATGGAATTATTGGAAGGCTGGAAGCTCGCCTGCTGCTGGCAGACGTTCTATAACTTTCGAATATTAAGATATTAATGATTCAAATAAGGAGGAGGCTATTGTACAATAATTTATAATTGTACGAGCATCCACGTGCAAAGAAAAATAAAGGAATTCAACTGGCAAGGATTCATTTAATCAGGGGCATTGGCTAGAGATTTTTCAAATAAAGAATTTTACTGTACCACGAAAATTCATCGATTTTCTCTCTCTCTCTCTCTATCTCTTTCTCTCTTGACACACTTTGCAACAGCTTCCCGACGACATTATGTAAAAGACAAATATCCCCCGCCGAGTGTACGATTTACGGTGAAGTGTACGGTTCACTCGCAAGCGATGGAAACGTTAACCCATTAAAGAGGCAAGCAATAATTTATCGTCCTAGCAATCCGGAAGTCGTGAATCTAATCAACTTTAATGCACTTGCTTAGAACTTCTTCTGCAGTTCCACCCTTACACCTTTCAAGAATGAAACGCTTGGACTACTAAATTAGTTCAGTTTATTTGTTAGCCCTAAACTAGGACGATTTAATATTAACTTTCTCAGTCTCTGTTTCTCGTATATATATTGCAACATTTTCCACTCGGCTTGCTGATTTTCTATCTACGTATCTGCGAGCCTTTGTTTCGTTCATTTTTCATTTATTACTTGTCGCAGAGTTTATTCAGTAACTGTTTATTGTCAATTCGATGCAATAAGTATTTAAGTTTAATCGCTAATTTATCACTAATTTTATTATTAATTTACTATCACTTTTTAATCTCTGTTAATTACTATTTACTAAATTAATGTATTAACTTACTATTTACTATTAATCTCTTACTCCATCTATTGTTAGATATGTTATTGGAAAACTACACGACGTGACTGGAACGTCATCGATCCTTACAGCGTTAACATATAGAGGAAGGAAGAAATTGTCAAACAAATTCGACGCAACATTGTCCAAATTTCAACAATGTGTTTACACACGATAATCCGTAATCGATTTTACGATAGAAAGATTGAACGCGGCCCAAGAAATCCCGACAAAATCCCAAAGTTCATCATCAATATAATTCGACGTGCGTATTAATGTTACTTTTATGCTTCTCTGATTTCTCAGCCGTGAAATCAACGAGATAAAGCGAGAAATCCGAACACGCCTGAAAAACCTGAAAAACGCGAAACGCAGGGAAAAGCGAATGGATAAGGTTGACGTAACTCTCTGACGCAGCTCGAGAAAACGTAATCGCGAATGCACAGCTTCTATAAACGTAATCCCAATAAATAAACTTTCTCAGCCGGTTGTCAGGGATTTGTCAACCGATGCGTCGCATCGATAGTGCATTCGTGGATTCGCTTCTGGCTGCGCGCAATACCTTCGCCGTATACGGTCGTTTACCAGTGGAATTCGTTACTTGTCCGATTGCGACAAGTTTTGCGAGAAAAACGTTGCGTTCACGGCGACACAAGCTCCGAATTGAAACTGAGAAGAGAAAGAACGAGAAAAAGAGCGAGAGAGAGAGAGAGAGAGGGAGAGGGAGAGAGCGGAAGCTGCCTATAAAAGTAGGGAAGCTACCGAGAGAGAAAGGAGAGATAAGTCTAGTAAATGAAAGGCGCCAAAAAGAAGTACACAAGATATCCGCGCGACGAGGCCGATGAATGAGTCTACCAACGGGTCTTTGAGCCTCCAACCAGGCTGTGATTAATAAATAACGTCGATCTCGGCCAAAGCAGAGTTTCCGCGAGCCTCGTCGTCGTCGCATCCATCGCAACCACTTTACATCCGACTGTGTCTGCGTTGGCGCTTCTTCACAAGCTGGTAAGCTCGCCGGCGTAAAAAACAATTTTTTTATTCGAAAATAAACGGCCGTCTTGTCGCGTGCTGGTGTCGCGCCGAGTGAAATCGAAGCAAACGCAGGATTTTCTATAAAAGGTTCACGTGCGCGAACATCAGAGATTTTCGACTCGGGACGAAACATACGTTCAAATACGCGCTGCAATTTAAGTCGATAATTAATAATCGAGGATAATATTGGAAAACAATCGAGAGTGCATTGCATTTAATTCAGAAGAATCCCTATCGACTTTACGAAACGTGTTCTTGTTTTTCTGCACGCGATAAGATTCATCGGTATATTTCAAAGGATTCTCGCTGTTTTTTGAACGGAGAGATTTTTTTTTTTTTTTTTTTTTTTGAAAAAAAAATCGTTGTCGATCTATCATCAGTAAAAAATATTATGTAAAAGTACAAGTGACGGTGTGTTTGTTAAGTTAGGTCGTTAAAGGCCAAATATCAGACTGTGTTAAAAAGAGCGAGAGAAATTGGTATATATACAGATACCAATCTGATTGCGTAAAAAATTGGATAGAATACACTAGAGGTAAATGAAGCTGGTCCGACAAATATTTAATGTAATGAAATTGACTGTACGCGTGATTCGGCCTTATACAGCGTAATCGTTGTGCGATTGTACGACCAGAAAAACAACAACAAGAAAAAAGAAAAAACGAGCAAAACCTACTCACATTGATCGTGTCTAAATTGCCAAAGCGTACGAGGCGGCGAAATCGTATTTGTCGGTCGCAATGTTTAAAATTGGAACCAGTTTGTTTTTCCCTCGTGTTGCACACGAGCTATTTGTAACGGGAGCGTGTAATTTTGTATCATTCTCGCATAACTGACAAAACAAATTGCCATTTTCAGTAAAAATGCCGAAACTCGCCAAATTTTGTGTTTTTCCTAGCTTTGCGCATAAGCAGTCGTCGAAATATATTTTGATATATCCTCTCAATGTTTAGTTCTCTTTCTAATAATATATATTTTAAATATAACTATTTCCATCGAGGAAGAACAACAACTCTGACTTTGTTAAAGGCATCGTGAAAATTGACCATTATCGTTATCAATCAATCGCACAACTATTTTTACCACCGTGTGGCATTCGATTAGAAAGTAAACCAACATTTGCACGTGATATTATTTTCTACTTTTTATTTCCAGCCTCGACGGCGATCTGCGAACGATGTTTTGCGACGAGCTCGGGGGGTTTTCGAATTTTCCAACGAAATTAATAGGAGAGAAAATTTAACGACCGTTCGCCAAATTTTTTACGCGAATTTCGCGACGTTTGATCGAAAACGCAGAAACCAGGTCAAAAAGGTTGTCAATAACAGTTCAGACGCCGACAGTTCCCGAAACGTTGAGAAATCTAAATTTGCCGATTGTTGGCCGTTTGTCCCAGCGACGTTAATTATCAAACATTGATAGATATCAAACGTTCGATTGAGATAAACTAGCGAAAGAGTTCCGAAGAGTTTTATTTATAACGGATGAACGCGAATCGATATCGTAGAAACGAAAGGAAATTACGATTCGCGAGAATAACTTCAACGATTTTCGGATAAATGCGTTAGATATAATATAATATTTAACAATTATTATATTTAATAATATTATATTTAACAATTTAATATTTAGAACTAACATCCTCGTTTAGTCGGCAAATCGGAGAACAGCAGGCAAGCTTAAAATTAAATCAGTTTTGAGAACTATTAAAATATTGAAATATTGAAACGTCGAGACAAAAAATAGTACGAAAAAGTGATAGATTTTTCTTTTCTCTCACTTATCAATCGATTGCGATTTAGATCGCGTCTGGTCAGAATCGACAATGAAAGGAAGTTCGAAATGTAATCAAGTTATATTTTGATATATTCCATCGAGAAGTTTCTGCTCGAAAAAACCGATTAATTAACATAGTTGTAAATATCGTATTGAATTTACTAATTGATGAAATAATTCTTTCATTTCTTTTTACCCAATAATTTAATTAATTCTTTCCTTCTTATTCGTTAAATCGTTTTTCAATCGTTTCTGAAGTACAATAATAGGTGCTATTTGTTTCATTTGCTGGTTAAAACGTGAGTTCTTACTCAGCCAACGTTGGATTACTTGAGCCCAACAATATATAAACTAACGTATCATATTACAACACAATATATCATATTATAATTTAACACTTAAAAATTAATTTCGAAACAATTATAGCAATAACTTCCGTGGATATGGGTCCATCGCATTTATAGTCGGCTGTTCGCGAGTTAATTGTAAAGAGCACGTGAATGAAGTTTGGCAAACATGAACGTTCGTCTGAGTCAGCACGAGTTGCATTTCTGAAGCATACGACGTTGACTAACAACAAACAACGTTGACTAACAGCTGTCCTTTCAAATGAGAAATGTGATTTTTAAACGTGGAGATAACCATTGTTCTTCGAATGTACATTCAATTCCCCTTTTTGTCTGTCTTACGGCAAGAATCGGCCAGCAAATCGTACCGGATGTCTACGGAAGCGTTCGAAGCATCCGGATATCGAAAAAAAGGTTAGGCGAAAGGTAAGCGATCGTTCACGGTCCGGCAAACACACCGAAGCGAAATAAATAATCCAAGTGGCGATGTGCCACGAAGCTACGAAGCGAGTCAGCGAACCTCTGACGATTATAGCCTGCATGCAGATTCCACATCTCGATATCTGTAATTCGGATTATCGAAAAGGGTACGACGCGACTCGGCCAGTGTATCGACGATACTCGATAATAGGTATGCCAGTCTGCCTCGCGGGTAATATCTCTATATGTATGTACATTACACACGAGAGAGAGAGAGAGAGAGAGAGAGAGAGGAACAGGTGTGTGTGCTCGCGTGTACTATAAAGCTGCGTACACATTTGTTATCGCACCTTGCTCTATTACTGCGACCTGTTACCCAGCCAACGTGTGTCGTGATAAAAAATGCAGACGGTGTTCTGTTACTCCGCGTTCGTTACTTGGTTCCGGGCTTGGACATTTTTCGAATAAAGCGAATGAGCTTGTCTGGCTCGGTGTCATCTCGCGTGTTGAGACCTTGTTTTCAACGAGCCAGCGATTTCGTGATTTCGTCTGTCGAATGAAATAATTATTTCGTGTTCGTAATGTTTTCGTGAAACAATAGATTACTCTCATCGAGTGAATTTCGCTATTTCAAGAAACATGATTCATTTGATTTGGACGGAGTATGTCGAAGCCACCAATAACCACGGTAGGTCCCAAATACCAATGTTATTTTTCAAAAACAACTGGTAGATATGATTCGTCAAATTATTGTTCTTTGTCTCTGTTTCGAGTGAAATTTACCCATCCTTTCCTTGGTTCGAAGTAAAAGTAACCCGCTTCAAAAATAGTAACGCGCTACTTGTTTTCTTTTTTTTTTTTTTTTTTTTTTTTGAACAAATTTGAAACGTTTGTTAGTGTGGACCGAGATCTTCGTATAAACGAGACGTTCGGTATAAAACGGGAATATAATCTCATCTGCGCTTTGGTCGTTGTCTGTCTATCTGAAACGCGATAAAAAGTTACGTGTAACAGATTTAAAAACAACTCCTGCACCGTAGTTATCAATAAACGACTATATTAACCTCTCAACTGGATAAAACGAGAAAATCAAGGAAATAATTTCATTAGATGCAGTCCGTCATGACGTTTCTAAAAGTGATCTTCCAACATAAGATCTTCCAGCAGAAGATTGGACATAAATATATAGAGATAGTTGAACAATGTTGGTTTGAATAACGCGGATTTTTTCCTGACAATCATCCGATATTGTAGGAATTTAAAAGACAGTATTTTCAAGGTAGAATTTTAAGGATATTTCCTTTAATTTTTCATAATATTTCCTTCTCTTTCAACTTATTTCAATCGATATAGATATAGATAACATGCAAAATAAAGCTTTCAGTCGACAATTATAAGTCGTTACAGTCAAGTTATTGCAGAGTCAAAAATTATACGCGAATTTTCGATTAAGCGAGATGTCAAACCATCGCATTGGTCCGTCGTCGGTCAAAAATCATAAAGAGGCATACTATGAACAATGTGTATAAATAATTGGACATTTAGCGTAATTCCAATTAAAAGTCTGATATTCTTGCTACGTTTCTCTCTATTGATAATTTTCCGCGTAAATTCTCTGCGATCGTTTTCATATTCATTCTTAATGAATAGCCGATAGCCTTCATAAAAGTCTATACGAGCTTCTTCAACGCAGTTAAAAAACATATGTTTCAATCGTTCTTTCAAACGGAGTTTTCAATCGCTTCGTTCCTTTTGTCTTAATTATGTTGAGATTAAACTAAAGAGATTCATTGAAATAGCATTCTTTTATTGCAACAATTTAGAAACGGTAACGTACAAAATTTGTCACTTTTGCACAAAAATATACATAATTACCGGTTCGAGATATAGCTATATAAGTTTCAACACACAGAAAATATTCCCCGGTTTAAGAGGTTAAATAACGAATGTGTACGCGGCTTAACGTTCGCGTTAGTTGTGTATGATCAACGGTGTACAACCTCGCGCGGGTGAAAGGGCACACACAGATAAAACGGTTATATGCCATTTCTCCGTGTAGCTACTTATCAGCGTAACGACCCGCCGCGAAATCGTCGTGTTACAAAGTCGCCGATGCACGATACCGGCGGATTATCGGGGCGAGAGAAGTGGAAGACTAAGTGGCCGGGGACAGAAACTACCACGGCGAGGAACGTGAAAGCGAGGAAATAAAGCGGCGGGAAAAGTAGGGGTACGACCGGTGGTGGAGAGAGAGATCGGGAGATCGAGAGATCGAGATCCAAGAGGGGGTGGTAAGATAGGATCCGGAAAGGGAGACAGACATGGGGAGAGAGAGAGAGAGAGAGAGCCACGGAGAACGTGGCGGGCTATTTAAACGGGCCAGCCAACTCGTCGCTGAATGAATATTCAGAGGCGCAGGGAAACTGCAGAGTACGGTGTTCGTGCCCCAGGTGACCTCTCGTGGAAACGACCAGGTGAAATGGTCCAAATCACAGCGAATATTCAGATCCCAGACCCTCTTACTGCCGTCCTTGTGCAAATGATTCTCGTTACGAATGCCTGTGATCGAGACTGCCAAACTATGTAAAAGAGTGGCAACCGAAATCGTGATTCCCCTTGCAAATTTCTTCGCAACTGTCGCTGAATAAGCCTAGGCGTCGCGATCCCGCACTCCGACGCAGAGTGTGGCTGCGGCCAGACGACGTGGCAATTTAATGCCTCTTTGAATACCTCGTGTCTACGCCTCGTGTATACGTTCTAACGTCTACGGAAGATTGTTACGCTCGATGCCAGGCTCGTCACGTTTAAACGTCGATTGCACTGTGAATAATTAATCGGACGTCAGCTAGCGATGTTGTAGTACGCGAGTAGTGTCGCGCTCTCGTACGAGTAAAGCAGAGTGCTGCCAAGTGCATGAAACACTTGACAAAATTACGTGGCCATATTTTAAAAATTTTATTTCGTATGTAAAACGTTGCTTAAAACGTCATCGCGTTTCGCCGACATATCGTTACGAAAATGCCAAACGATTTATTTAGAATAATCATTAATCGTCACGTTTTAAATTTCAATTTAGCAATCTTTCTTTCTTGCAAGTAAACGAAATTCTGGGTACAGAGGTACGGTGGGTTGAAATATCTATCTATCTTGGTATCAATCCATTTTGGAAGATTAAAATAAAGACACAGAAGTATTGTATTACGTAACACTCGGTTCCCCGTTTCTCAATTCTAGCCACTCTGTATCATTTCACGTGTTTAACAACTGAAATGATCCTATTTTTATCAATTTTCATTGAAACAAAATTTCTTATCGTTAACTCTCATTGTCAGTTGGCATCGTTAAATTTTAATGAATCCATAATCTAAAACCATTCTCTAAATTAATCCAAGGCCTTCCAATTGAAATTAAACTAACCTTGAAACTAACACTAAGTAGGCAATCGAAGTCAAATGCGATCCAAATTATTATATCTACGATCTAAAACTGCCAGCCGAAGATTGATATAACTCACACCTCTAGAATCTTTTAGTAGGACATTGATATTCTAAATCCAATTTATTAATTTAGATTTTCCATCGAAATGTTCGAACATACGTTACCAAAGCACAGGGGAGATGCACGCGAAACGTCGAAAAGAAAGAAGGCGTAAAAGAAAAGAATAATTAGTCTTCGAGTAAAAACATGCCACCGAACATACTTTACATCGAATTACTTTTACAACGTTAGGCCGCTGATACTTAGAACGATAACGACAAGAGCAATAAGGTAATTCACGTCTTTATTAAAGCTCAAACGAGTATAATAACGAACCGGGCCGATTTTTTTCTTTTCTCTTTCTTTCTCCTCTTTCTTTTTTTTCTTGCAATTCTCAAGACGAAGTACGAACGTGTGTGGAAGTTAACACGGCTACTTAGCCAGCGCTATAATTTTATATCCCCCTGGCTATAGTAGTTTTTTACGAGTATAGGTCTCGCAGGCCGTCCGAAGATAACCGTTACCGCGGCTCGGCTGTAACTTTAGCACCTGCGAACGACATTTTCGACCGTCTCATCTCTCGCGAGTCAGGATCGTTACGCTATTCAAATACTTCTGGTACGTTCGTGGGCGGTTTTACAACCGCCTCGTTTTTGTACGTACCCGAGACGCGAAGTGAGTAGCTCCGCGAGCTGCCGCGTTGCAATTCGAGCGGTGAAAGATCGCGTTGCAAAAGAGCCAGCTGACTCTACTGCTCCACTTGCACCGTGGTGCGATGCACGATGAAGTTTTTCTCCCGAGCGTATCGAGAACCCTTCGTTTTTACTAGCTTCTCGTGTCATCCACGAGAGCACATACATGCGTATGGTTGGTCACATAGTTGCTCGTGAAAATTATTCGAGCACTCGTAGGACGTAGAGTACTGTAAGTAGACTGTACATATAGTCGTAGTGATATAATTTAATATAATAAACGATGTTTATTGTATTAAATAACGAAATAAAGAAAACGGAAAACAAAACAACAAATAATAAACACAAGATAGACAACAATAATTCGAATAAACTCAAACGACACAATGATCACTCTTTTGACAACACTCATTCAACGCTCTTTTACGACTCTGCCCTGACTCTGTTTTTTCACTCGCACGAGTTTCCTCTTTTCAAAGAGAAAAACGCCCGATGCCAACGCTGTGCTTCTCACATCGCATTCATACTTTCTCGTTCACGCGTCTTCAGCAAACAGGCCATCAATTAGAAGTAAAAGTAACTAAAAATATAACTACACGTTATAATAATTTCGATACTACATCATTCTCCAATGCTTTTCCAATTTTTATAGACATAGCATTAACATATGGAGAACATATGTGTTCACCGAACGTGAGTGAGGACTAGAGGGAGAGAGTATAACTATCGAGCGTTTGTCTACGTTAAATTTAAATTACACGAACGCTCGTTCGCCGGGAACACGATTATTATCGTTTACGAGAAACGATAGCACGAATTTGTGAAAACCAGGAAGAAGAACGTGCGTTTGTTCGTTCGATTCGACGAGTGCATCGAGCGAACACGTCACACGAGCAGGAGAAACATGTAAATTCGTGTCTCGACACAACGATCGATCTTCATCGAGTCGATTCGTCCGATTCCTTACTTCGCCGCACTTCTCCAAGACAACCACAGCCGCGTGTTTAATTATGGAAATCATATTTGATCTACACGAAGAGCTTGCCAGTGTCTCAAAGTGTTCAAATTTACATTGGAAAATACGTTGAACGTGATTTCGTAATGCAAATATTTGATCGATCCGTTCCGCAAATATTCGCGCCGCGGTGTAACTTGAACGTAAGACGTTGTAAAAATACCCCCCTCTCTTCTCCCGCGATAATAATAAGAATTCTTATTCTCGATCTTGCGCCAAATCTCCGGCAATTTCTATTTCGGCTCGCAGCTTCTTCCCGCTCCGCTGACACATGCTGGATGATTTAAGCTCAAATTTAACCCATTGACTGCCAACTACGAGAGCGTACGTACCAAAACTGCCGACCACGGGATATCTCATAGTTTGCGCTACAAGTTTAAATTGATTACAATTGGTCAGGGAATATTTTTATTGCCGGTTGAGTTAGGAATTATTAGAAAGGATGAATAAAAATTTAATATAGCGTATAAAACATATTTAATATCACTTTTTATTATAAAAATAATAACTTAAACTATTCGGTCATGACATATTAAATATTTTTACATATATATATTAATTATATATTTATTTTTCAATAAAAATTACTGTAAATGCCATTTCAATACTGAATCTGTAACTTAGTATTATTATATTTTGGAAAATTTCATGTTTTCTTTAAAATAAAATTTTGGCTCCCAGGGCAAGACGCTCTAAATTTGCCTGGCAGTCAATGGGTTAAGCTCGACAACACCAAACCGGTGCAAAAAACGCGTCGCCGAAAATCGTGATGGTAATAGCCGAGCGTGCAATCCGCTCGCAATCGCGTACGATTAGCTCTCTATGACACGAGAGCGAATCTACTCTCGTCGACCACCGGTAATTTCCTTGGGGAAGAATCCCGATGCTGTACAGGATGTCGTGTGATACAACCAGGAAGGGGACAATTATACACGAAAAAACATAAGCCGAATAAAATTTCTCCATTTATGGCCTCGCTTCAGAAGAAATCGAGTTTGAAAATTTGTCTCGTGCGAGACAATTTTTCAGAGATGACGTTCAACTTGGACTTGTTTATATCGTCGTAGATGTCTTTAATTTTAAAAAATAATTAACAACGAATGGAAGCGTATAGTTCGATAAAAGTTTGAGGCGACGTGATAAATTTTGAAACACGTTGTTCCAAACATTTCATCAATAAAGCAATAAATAATGGTCACGCGTATTGCGTATTGTTTGATTTCATCGATACGAATTTCGTTCGTAATTACAGAATTTAATATCGTCGCGATTCGAAAGAACGTCGAAATAACATTTGGTGGAAAAATCTCGCACGTGAATCTAATTTCTCTCCAAACATGAAACATCTCGTGGAACAGTTTTCTTTTACTTTTTATCCTTCACCTGTCGATTAGACTAATTTCTGTAGACTAATTCTGTCGATTATTGTGAAAGTTCCAAGACCAAAATTAACTAAATTCAGATAGAAGTTTCAAATGAAAAAAAAAATGTTATTTTTCTCGACTTATCAGACTCACTCTCTAGCTAATCGTACCGCCAATTATACGACACCCTCGACAAGTACGTTCGACTATGTACGATCGCGTTCAACGTACAAGACGAACACGCGGGCCAGCCATTCTCGCGGACAATCGTCGCGATTAATGCGACGCGTGTTAACGGTAAAAGACGGGAAAAAGACGCGCGCCAAAGAAACAAAAGCGACGGAAGAAAAACGACGGTGGAAAAGAGGTGGATTAAACGGTGCCTCTCGCTATCCAGTTTCTGGAATGTACCGTGGCGATCGCAACAAGCGTTAGCACACCTCTCGTAATTTCCGTTAGCTAACCCATTCGCCCACGTGCAACTTATTCTTTGTCGGTGCAAGGTCTTCCGCGGAATGCACCTTGCCGCGGAGAGACTCTACGATACTCCTCCGGGAAGGGGGGAAGGGGATAAGTATCATCGAAAAGATACAGTGCAGCTGCAGGTATCCGCTAATCGACGCCATTTCCATCGTTTCTTTGCCGAGTGAAAGAAAGACGGTCGAAAGATACGTGGAAATCGTAACTTTTGGAAAACCGGTAGGTATCTTCTGGCTTCGTTGATTGAAGTTAATCGCGCGCGTAACGGATGATTTTTCGCGCAGGAAGAGAACCAAGAGTATGAAGAATTTCGAGGAAAAAGTCTGCTTCTGTCGGGAAGCTTGCTCGCGTAGCGTCGAAAAAAATTTGTGAACGTTCGTTCGTCGTTGTCCGGATTCGACGTAATTCTCGGAGAATGCTCCGAGTTGAAAATTAGCGATAACTTTACCAACGTAGCATTTTAACTAGCTGCAGTTTAGACGGATGATTGATTAATCAGAGCTTAAGGACGCGTTTCTAACTTCGCGGACGCATCAATCTTCGGTTCGGCCATTGCCAGCTGTAATTTGCTAAAACAATGTAAAGTGGATCATCTGGTGTAATCGTACCTGTGTAATGTGCTTTAATACGAGAGCCATATCTTGCAGCGTGATACGTACAGAAGCGCAAATAGTAGACTCCCTCCTATCGGCCAATATTTGTCGTGGAAACAGATTATGACTTTTTTATAGTAATAGTGGACATTGACATGAAGCAACCATTGCATAATAGACTCGTCGATGGTTATAGCCTTACAATGCATGGTAGTTCAAAGTAAGTAGAGGAGGAATTTCCTAATATTGGATCACTTAAGAATATAGCTCCATAAATCGGAAATTCGTGCTCGTGTGGTTTTTGAACAAAAAGATTTTAGAATAATTTTAATGGTATAATAAAAAAAAAGACTGGAACACACCATTTCAAATTTGGACCACGTCTGTTTCACGTAAGAATTTCTATTCAAAAATATATTACTTACAGAGTGTAAACTTCTGTAGCGTAGTAAAAAAATCTAAATACGTATTTGACAAAGTGATCGATCATTGAAACTTCTAAACAGCATGTTCATTCATTACTTTCCTAATATTTTTAAAATTTCATCTCAGGAACAGACTTTCTTGGCGATCGTGCTGCAAGTTTTTCCGAGAGCTAGGTACTTCGATCAAAGAAATTTTGGATGTAAAAAACCATTGCAAATGTCAGATAGATTTCACAGTGATATAAAGGATATCGCTCATAAAAATTCAAAATCTATCTACTAGTCAGAAGTTACACTTTATAATAATTGAAGGCAAAATTACATCGATCAAAATCTGTTACCAAGTATGCACTACGATTTCGTGCTAATTGATATCGTCTAAATTAATGAACCCGTGAATAGAAAAGATGGTCGAATTTAGAAACCGGTCGGTTCAGATTCGACAACTATTCTCCGGTTATTTCGAAAATTATTCGACCTATAAATTACACTGTCGGCCACGGCATTGATCCCAGAGACCAGCCAGTTAAGAGAGAGTCTGCTGTGATCGTATTCTACGAATCGATTCCACGAAAGCAACGCAACAACGTCGTTCTTTCGGCTCCGTTCGATGGAGCGATAACACGATAAAACCAAACGGAGAGACACATCGACACGGAACAAGTCCAATTTCTACTTTTCTACGAACCTCGCCACCACCGTTCTCCATTCAGCCCGTACGTTCTCCTCTCGCTATGAAAGAACCTATCGAAATCTCCGAGTTTTCGCTTCTTCCGCTTTCCTCCCCGTGTTTATCCCTCTCTCGCTTCACGGAAGCTTTCTAACTCCCTTACTCTCGCCCGTTTCATCTCGCGCAATACACACACACTCTCTCTCTCTCTCTCTCTCTCTCTCTCTCTCTCGTTTACCCCGTGTCACGCTACGAAATTCATTTTATCGCGACAGCGACGACGAATCGATATTTCTCGTTTCTCAGCGCGAGCTCGCAATCCGATAAACGAATGACGAGAAGATTGCAACAGACGTGCGATGCAATAAATGGATATAGATAGATGCGGTAAACTATAGATACCGTGATACGTGTGATCCCGTACAGGTTAGGTACAAGCGTACACAGTGCACACGTCGCGAGCCGTGTGTGTAATACGCCAGGTGTCCGTGCCACGGGGGTGCTGCCCCGCACTCTGCCACCCTGTGTTCCTCAGTCACGCGCATTGGCGCCGGACACTACGTCCTTAAGTCGTTCCTCGTTTCATCTTCATCCTCTAAATTTCATTACCCAAACGTACACAAACGTAGCGCCAGACGACAGCCTGCGGTAGCTGCAGGCCAAATTTCCATTTTCCGATGGAATTGTCTTTCATTATTCTCGACGTTATTCTCAGTCTCACGACATCGAATTTTTGTAGTTGTGTAATTTAAATTGGACACAGTCGGGTGTAATTAAACAGTATGAAGATACTTTAATAGCAACAACGTTGTAAAATTTTCTTACGTAAAAGAAAAAAACCATCGGTCATCTATCGACATCTCTTACGCTTGTAATATGAATTTCATCACGATAAAAACGAATAATATTATCCGTTACTCCTCGCATCGAAAATAGTGAATTCATTATTCTCCGTAGCATGCGAATGTTTTCCGCGAATATTATCATAAAGCGGTTTCCATTTGTCATCCTTGGTAATCACGGATAATCGCAACCACATACACTGTTTGCGTGTGATAATGTGTAACGTAGCTCTACGTTTACTTGGCAGTTTAACTTTTCGAGATAGGTGAAGAAGATAATAAATCAGAAAATACCACGTTAGACGACAGGTGTCAATTCACGTTGGAAAATTAAAATATCCGTTTAAATCGCCAACAGTTCAGTTTTTGTCACTCTATATTTTTACATAATTACGTGGAGCTCAAAACTCAATTGGAACAACTGGTGATTCAGAAATAAATAACTGGTCGCTGGTTAAAAGAAGATTCAGCATTGCAGCTCACGTTTCATTTTCAACGATTGTTATTAGATTATTGTAGAAAAAGCAGAGAGATTTACGTGGATGGTAAAACGACCCCTAACGAACGACCAAGTATCGTTAAACACATGCGCATCTATCACGCTGGCAAATACGCTTGTCCGAACGTGTCAGCCACATTCCTTGCATATCGATGAACCCATCGCGCTCGAGCCTCGACCCGTGGCCTACTACTACCCGCGATAAGGAAAATTCAATTCCGCCGATCTCACGGAACAAATGCATCATAACTTCCCCCAGTCTTCCAATTTCCGTCGGAATAGCTTATCCCTCTCCTCCCCCCCCCCCCCGCCCCGCCACAAGTCGGCGCTATACGACGCGACGCACCGCGGCGTCTTGTCTTCCCATGGCCGATCGTAAGGCGCCGCCTATGACTGCTATATACGTCGGCGTAGGTGGGAACCGGCTGGTTCAAAGTACCTCACGCCTGTGGACGATTGTCATCGATCGACGGTGCACGATTTCGAAGGTGGTAGCTGTAGACGGAGCAGCGACAGACCTGGTACCGGTACTCGCGCTGGCACTCTGGTATATTGCTATTGGGACTGGGTATTAGAGAGATGGGATCGAGTGCCTCACAAGTCGTCGAATTCGAGCTCTTTCCAATAAGTATTCCCAATGACACGTCCGAGCGTCTTGGAATTTACGAGGGACAGTTTCGAATGTCTCGCGAGTACCGGTACTTTGATACTCGACGAAAACTAATAATAATGCTCTCGATGAAGGCAGGATGATCTAGCTCGTTCAATCATTAGACTGAATGTAACGAAGACATATGATGAAAATTTATTGGCAATGTGTCTTCTGGCTGTCTTAGGAAATATTCAAACGTAACAGGTGGTACAGGACGATTTTTACTGTGAAAATTTCGTTGGCATCGCGCGAGTCCCGCCTGACGCGAAAATCGCTTCTATACGTGCTTCTTTATCGTATCGTATATAAATACGTCTGACATTCGTGCGTCTGAGTCTTATGAGAAATCCCATCTTTGAAAGCCTCAAAGCAGAAATCCCTGTCAACTGTACGCGTGCACAACGGAAAAAGAAATAAATCTCCGTTTCAAACGAAATTATAGAATCATAGAATTCCCAAGAATCGAGCGAGAGTTTCGAATTCTGCGAGCGTTGAGCTATTCACGACTGTGTTTGCAAAATCTGCACAAAACAGCTTGTATAACACGAATACATTTGTACTCTGATTGAAACAGTACGTAGTATTATTCAAACTCCACGAATCCTTAGATATCGAACTTGAATAAAATGTACAAAAAAATGTACAAATGTACAAAATGTATCGAACTTGACGAAATCTAGCGCGTTGAACTCTCGTGCATCGGGCCACGAACGAAACGTATCTATGCAATAGATAGATCGAACTCGAGTTGCATAAAACGAACACGTCGCGAATACACTCGCTGGGACAGTTTTACTTTCGAGCAATATACGAAACGTACGAAACGAAACTTAGATGTCAAACATGAGTGGAATTCGTAAGTATCCAGAGGCCGGACTTGATGCCATCCCTAACTGGCAGTGGCACTGCCACACCAGCGCTGCTGACACTATACACCAACGGTGGTGGTAGTACGTGTCCCCTACCCCGTCGACCATCATCGTCGTCAGATGCCGTAGCTGCGGGGCAATCGAATTTTCATCGCCGCGAAGGCAAGCCCTGAATATTCATACGAGGCCGAATCCCCAGTACCTTGCACACGTCCCCCAGTGGTTGGTGCCCCCGTGTGTTAACGTATAGGTACATAGCCGCTGGGTAATCGTAGATTCCCACCCGTTGGTCCTTCGGTCCCCTGACCTTCTTCCACCTCTCCTGGCCACCGCCAGCTGAATTTAAACTGATGTGGCAGTGAGGGCGCGTGATCGCCCTGGGGTGCTTAAGCAAATCGAACGTCCGTAACGTCCGGGAGGTGTGCCATATTCTTCCTTGGATGGGATACCTGTGACGGCCACAGCGTTGTGTTCCACCGACTGTTTAGGCACGCGAATCGATGCCCGCGCACGTGCTAAATTGCCGCTGATAAACGCGGCGTGATTATCGAGTTAGTCAATTATCGGCGGATTCGCAATCAATCGTTGCGTAAATCAGTTCGTTCTTCGCTGCACGCTTGGCCACAGCAGCGGTTCCTCCGGCAGGCGAGGCTGCTGCTTTGACTATTGCCAGCCGGTTACGATCAACCGATCGAACTTTGCACAAAAGCGCGTGCACCGAATAGGTAACGAGCGAATGCGCGCGCCGTGCAACGAGTGATAACGAGAGGAATATATACGTACATGTACGAATATATACGAGTAACAGGGGGGATTCTCACGTGCGTTTCCGATTCGCGGAGGCACCTTTCGAAACTGACACTCGTTCCGCTGCGATTTCGTACGAATTCCACCGCTTCGCATCTCGTTTCTTTGGGAAAGTAGAGAATGTCGAACCGTGTTTAGTTAAGGATTACTCGATCTGAGATTTGAATTCAGTTCTCTTGGCAATGAAATATTCTTATAGATAATAATCTTATAGATGTATTCTCGCGCATTGGTATAATCTGCTGTTAACACAATGTTATAATTTATGTTATAATTTTAAGAATGGAGTGCCAACTGAAAGAATGTTATTTTTACACGTTGGATCATCCCCCTGATCGGTCGTACCACGTTCGTACAAACACTCCCATTTCGAAAGTCCTAAGACACTTCACTTTTAATATGTATCGTATTATATTACATCGGAATTTTGCAATAGCCGTTAACATATTAAGAATTTCGGAAATCCTTTCGTTCTATAAAGTAATCATTTAGTAATTCCAGTTTTGAAACAAATAACATAAGAAAATAACGTCATGAACGAAACATTTATTTACTGGAAGAAATTGTTCATTTTTTTTTTTTTTTTCGGTATTACGTTAAACATCGAAGTGAAATTTCGAAATAGATTGCGAAATTATTCTCCGAGTAATTATTTTAAAGTACATCATGACTATTGTTTAACAATTAACTAAAACCTAAGATAATATCAAAACAAGAATTACCACAGCACTGCTTGCTATTTCTATATTAACATTCGTTACGATTCCCTTTTTCTTCCATACCACCGGATAAATAAATTATCCTGTAACTTGCTCCGCGCAAATTTATACGATTGTTTTTAGTTCTCCAAAGAACGAAACCCACATACGCGTATCCATATTCATAACGTCCCGCCAACGATAAGACTGGTTTTCTGCTTCTTAGTTTGCCGCGGCGCATTAGAATACACATACGTGATCTGTTTGTGGCGGCAGAACCAAGAAACGAAAGCATCCTTATCGAACGCTGGGACGTCACGTATGGTAGTATGCAGGCATACACACGCATGTTTTGTAACTCCGTTGCTCGACAAGAGAGGTTATGGTTACAAGGCTCGGCCAATCTGTAAGAACGAACGTCTCTGTATCGGTATACGATAGATTCCGTACGATACCCCGGATTAAAGTAATAACAGCGTTACTGGTCGGTCCGTGTAACGCTCGGAGATAAGAGCTTTCCAATAGTTTGATCGAACGCGAGAAAAACCCGTACTTCTGCTTTTACATTATGCTACGAGAATTTACTCCCGTGGCTAATGTGGTTCCTACGAGCGGGCAGAGTTTAGTATTTTTCACGTGGTATGTATGTAAAGTACTATAGCCGTCTTATATCCGCGAGAGTGCACTTGACTCGAGCGGTATGTGTGTCCCTTCTTGAAAAGTTTTCACATTTCATAATCGTGTGTTTGTTGCGACAAACTTGGGCTGTAACGACGTCTATAAATATTTATTTACGACACGCTACTCGAGGATCGTGTAACTCGAATAATTTTCCCATGCTGTTGTAGAATTCTTTTTTTTTTTCTTACGATATAATTGCGAAAAAACCTAATAAAATAACCTAAAAATTTTTTCGTCTCCGAGGAAATTAAATCAAGAAATTTATCAAATATTTCATCTTGTAACAAATCTACTGGTTTCCAAAAATTTACCTCAAGAGAAAAGATAACTTGCCATTATAAGGATAAAACTAAAAAATTTTAACTGTAATGAGTTTCACTCGGAAGTCAAAGTTATTATATTACAAGAGTTATTATATATAAAGAAATCGATTTATATCAATGTGGAGAAACATCGAATACTTGCTTGATATATGAATATAATTGCTACGTACGCGTGTGTATAAAAGAATGTAAAAGATATAAAAGAATAATGACTCTGTTACAGCCTAACTACAGTATTACAAAGGATTCGCTGAAATCGGTGTGATGATCGCAAACACGCAACAGTGTAATCTAACAGCCACTATATTGCATAATTTCATTACGTTATTACATACAACGCATTGTTCGTCGATCACGAGCATAGTATCCAAATAATATTCTATTCCCACGTCTTAATCACGTAATCATACGCGGTAAGGCTCGTCCATTTGCAACAGCAAATCGGGGTAACTTTAGATTTCTCGGTCGAATCGAGAGCCAAGCAAGTCGAAGAAAGAAGTTCTTCGAATGCACAAGCGTTTCCTCAAGCGGGAGTCACGCTGCTCTGAAATCAAGCAAACCTTCTCGTCAACCTAGTTTCGCCAGTTCGTTTCTTTCAACGCACCGTGTGTCACCGAACAAGAGGGAACGCCGCGGCGGTGTACAATGGGGGAGAGGGGGGGCAGCGAGAAGACAAAACGAGAAGACGTAGGCAGCGCGCGAGAATCAACCCTTCTTGCAAAACGCGCGGGCTGCAGCGTGATCTGGCGCGCGTGCAGCCGTTAAACCGAGGGGCAAAAGAGAAAAGATTGAAAAAAGAGAAAGGGCCGGCCAAGGGGTGGCTAAAGAGCGGTCGGAGGGAAAGACAGAAAGAGAGAGAGAGAGAGAGAGAGAACACAACTGGCAGCTGGCGTATGTATATGGTTGGCCTATCTTCCACCTGAATGGCGCGGGGAAAACGACGAAGAGGAAAGAGGCGAGACGAAAGGGGAAACGGGAGGAAGGGCGCACGGGAGACAGGAAGAAACAAAGGCGAAACGGAAGCAACGGGAGAATAAAGGAGAGGGTTGAGAGAAAACGAAAAAATTGAAACAAAAAAGGTGGAGAAATGGGTGGAAGAAAAAGCGAAGACAGATCGAGAAACAGGGGGGGAGAAAAGAAAACGCGAGAGATCCAGAGAGAGAGACGATGCGGAATCGCCGGGCGAGAATCGAGGGCTCGCGGCCCTCAGGTTTTCTTCACCGAGATTCTTCGTTCAAAGTACTCCGCAAACGCGGAGCCTACATCCATTCATGATTTTTTCAAAGGGATCCTCCTTCTCTCCTTTCATTTCTTCTCTACTCTTCCCACTGGCTCTCGACACACGGTCGGCCGTGTGGACCGCGGGCTGAAATTATTTAGCCGCAGCATCTGACCGTTGGCAATACGCTTATTTTTTTCCCCTCCTCCCTCTCCCGCTCTCCCGCTCTCTCTCTCTCTCTCTCTCTCTCTTGCCCTTCGACGATGTTCGACGCTCGGTCCAGATCGAAGCGAATTAAACGTGACTTTCTGAAGAGAGAGGCAGGCAGCTCTCTCTCGGTCGAGTGTACTTCCACCCATCGATAAACCATCTTTCGTCTACGTCCTTCTCAACGCGCGATATTTCCCGCCCGTCGAAATTGAACGGCGCGATCTAAATTTATCGAACGTTCGCAGTTTGCACGATAGATAGCACAAATAGATATTTACCGGAGCGAATTTTATTGGAAATGAACGATGTTATATGTTATATATGGAGTGTTTTACTTGACATTGTCACCTTGATTTACGTCATTATCGTATTATTCGCAGCGAAAAATGTTATAATGGAAAATGTTTACGGTTTCGAGATGCGCGTATATTTTGATGTTGTCAATTTTTAATTTTTTTTTTTTTTTTTTTTTTGTGGATGCATAATGGACTTGCGAATCGCGTATGTTTTTAAATGCATTGATCAACGCAGCTTGGTGTGTTCTACGATAAAGTATTAACTCGTGTGCGCGTGTCAGAAAATGATTAATTTACAAGATATTTTAACTTCGACTTTATATGAAATATCGTACAAAAGAAAAGGAAACGTGCAAAGGAATATTGAAATCCTCGTGTTGTCTTTGTCTCTCACACGATGCATCATACAAAAATTTAAAATATTCAACCAATAATTCTTCGACGTACAAAGGTTAATACTGTGTTACGGAAAATGCATCGATCAATGCAATGAAAAACATATGATTCCATTTGAAGTTTTACCTTGGTAAGTCTTTTATACGTTCATCTGCAAAAAAATTCATAATATCAGAATATCATCATTCATCTTTCATTATATCTGACTGCGGATAACAATGATATACAATATCTCACGACGCTACTTATTTCTAATCCATTCAATATCTATCGTACACAATGAAATGTTCAAACTGCATGTATATTTGATAATACAATTCAACAATTGTGTAAGAAATTATGTCAGTACGTATAATCAACTCTATTATGTAAGATATCGTTTAATTTCTCCAGTTCTCGAAGCAAGTATGAATACTTGTACTTAGACTTTCGAGCAGCAAGTGTAAATCAGGGTGGTAATATTAGGCGAGACATCTAATGTACGATCACATCGATTACGAAACGACTAGACATTTTTCCTCGGTCAAAGCACAGTGAACCATCGCGATCCTATTTTATTTTAATTTGACATCACGCACTGCACTTGGCTCGTTTCGATTGCCAACCGTCCGCGTGTATATTTCACACGCGGGAAGTTTACGCTGGACGATAAATCGATGGTAACGAGTGCAGATTCGCCGAGAGCTGCGATAGTTTCAACCGGTCGCGATGAGATCCATAATTTTTATCCCCCTGGCGGAAGAGGGTTCCGTTCGATCGTTACAAACTACTTTAAAACTTTGCTTTAAACTACTCGCCTCGATACAAGCCACGGCTTTCTTTTTTTTCTTCTTTTTTTTTTTGTGTCTGTAGACAGGATCGATCAATTCCGATCGACTATTTCAGAAACGAATTATATCCGAATTTAATCTAAACCTCTGTAATTTTGAAAGTCACATACTGATATTTTTTTGGGACTAACTTCACTCTTTTATCATCTCATTTATAACCAAGAAAATTATTGTTAATTTTTTTTACTTCGATGCTCTTCCTCAGAATGAAATTTCTAACCGTGGGAAATTCGTTGTTACCTTTTATCTGGAGGTTCATATTTGCTAATTTTGTTATATCTAAAATAATTCGTGTCAGATAGTAGAAATTGTCCAAGACTCGTATTACTATTTATGACGTGTTGTTGGATTAATCGCTCTTTTAGCATATCAAAACGTTTGTTATAAATAGTAGAAACATCAGTGTAATTTATTTAACACACACGCGTAGTTTTTTTTGCAATCAATTAAATATTGGCAAAAAAGATTCGATATCGTATTCGTTCATTGTTAGCTTATCTATTAGAGTTACCTTACTATAGATAAAAAATATTATGGTTCTCGAATAATTAGAACCAATTAAGAGTCAAATCAATGTACACATTATGCTCGACATCGTTTCTTCATTATCGCTCTATTTTCGGATATCCTCTCGATCGGCCACGAAAAACATTTTAACCATTTGCTTTGCAACGTTAAAACAGAGTGAAAAAAGAATCTACCCGCAACGGGTTTTAAATGAACACCCACTACATTATTCGATCCACTCAACCCCGTGTAATAAAATCAACGACAAACGAAAATAAAATAAAAATAACCGTTTCGACTCGCATTCCGCTTAATGTACCTCGCGACCGCTGTGTTCGCGATAATTTATCAAACTATTTCCGTTTCATTTGCAAAAAATTCCTAGCAACCAACAGAGCCATACGAAATAACGGTTCAAAACGCGTGGCAAAAATCTGCGGAATCTGCTTGCAACGAGCTACGAGAAAATAATAAATCTGCTTGTACGTTGACTGAACCGTGATTCTGCACGGAAAATTTCCGACGAGTAGTAGAGCAAAAATTTGTTCAATTCGCCAAGAGCCACATAAATTTTTCAGGTTGGAGATTTATAATGATAAACGACGTTCGTGATTACACAATTAATACATCAGGGATCGGTAGATTTTGAAAAGACGATGATATTCTTCCACTTGAAATAGAAAATCTCGAATTGAACTCGGTATCGAAGTGTATGCATAAAGTGTGATAAGCACATCCTTAACATGATCTTCGTTAAAAAAAAAAAATGTCACGAAAGTATTTGAACAAAGAAGCAAATATAAAGATACTAATATTTAGTGAATAAATATAACAAATATAAACGTGAAAAAAATTATTTGAAGTTAATACGATATTGTGTAAAACATTTGTCTAAATATGAGCCTTTCTTTCATAGATATTAGATATCAATAAAATTTTCAATATTACTTGAGATCTTAGAAATTAGAATAGAAAATCTCAGAACATCGCTCATACGTGTAAGAATATTTAAGCAAAAAAATCGTAATTTTCATAAAAGAGACTACAATACATAGTCTTCATTGTCGCCAATATTTAAAATATTATTCAACGTATAATCTCGTTTCATATAAGAAATAAACCTTCGACTCGTTAGGAATAAGAATCAAGGATAGTCATCCGCAAAGGGTGATAAATTCTTTTCTTCTTTGCAACAATGCAATAACGTTGATGATATTGAAGATTCCAGAAATATCATATCATTTAGTAGAAAACTGTGTTTTTACATCTTGGCATTTCACCGGTGTCCCCCGGAAGACGGATTCATCGTACACGTACTGTGACAAACGAATGATACTGGCTCGATGATCATAATTCGATGTATGCAACACCGTTGAAAATTCAACAGTTGCGCTCGAACGTGCCTCTTCGTGCCAATGGATGGAAGCATTCTTCTTAAGGAAGAGCTAGGTCCGTGGCAGGAAAAGGAAGATCGATTATTCGATCTCCGAGTGATTTAACACGAACAGTCGGCATTCCTAGCGAAGCGCGAAGACTATCTTTCTCCGTGCCGTCAACCGCGGTAAAAGACCGGAAACAACCGAGCAACAGCCATAAGCACGTCTAACGGTACACCATCGTCCTTCTCCTCTTAACCGTGAGCCGAGTTCACGCTCGTAGTTTTCTGTCCTCCGTTTCTCGCGCGGTTGCTTAACCTCTGGCGAGGTCTCGTCTCGTCGCCTAATCCTTCCATCGGTGATCGTGCACCGGCGTCGTAATCGGGACCCTAAACTTTTAAAGGCAAACCTCGACGATTTCACGGATTACTTTTACGTCGTTGCGCATTCCTCTGTGTTTTTTTTTTTCACGTCGTTTATCCTGTTCATCTTCAATTTCCAATGACACACGTATGCAGTGGCGGACAGAAGAAAGTTCAACTCTGTCAGATTTTTGTATTTCAGTCTTACACTCGGGCTCAGCGAAAGGTTTGTAAGGCTTGGGGATGTTTAATATACAGGGTGTCTCGGATTTAAATGTCAAAAATGTACAGAGGCGCTACAAACTAAGGAGAAATGTCCTTTAGAGATTTGATGGTTTCTTTTCTTTTCCTTCTTTTTTTTTTTTTTCTTTTTTTGCAAACGAAGAAGCTAAAAATTTTTCGTTTCCTCAGTTATTCAGTAAATTTATTCAGTTGCAATCAACTCGAGAGAGCAAATCGTAGCTACAGCGCGCCAAACATCATCAGAACAATGTCAACTATCGGAGTGATCAACGTTCAATGTAATGCGATGCTACAAATTACCAATTATCTTTCGAACAGTATCTTCATTAAATAGATGATATAGATTGCAACAGATAACATTATAACATGATAATATGGACGATAAACAACTGCAGACAAATACGTGGAAAAACGGAAACCTTTTCGATTCTTTTTTCGCAATATTCTCCAAAATGAAACGAGAACGAGCAGATCTGCAAAGAACTTTTTTCTTAGTTTATCAATCCTCTACACGCTTCTGAAGCTTTCATGTTCAATCTCAGATAGATATACAAGCTCAGAAACTTGTTAACGTAAGTTCTTTCTCGTTAAAAACGACTTGCGCAATGCAAATATGTATTATCAAAATCGTCAATTGATGAATGAATTTAATTATTATGAATTTAATATTCATTGCACGTTTTATCAACGAAAGTGTACGTACTGAATTCTGAACCCTAGAATATTGATGAAAGAGTGTCTAATACTAAATTCACTAGTTTTTATGTACATACATAACGGATAAGTAACAATTTCGAAACTTTCTTTCGTTCACCACTGTATTCGTAATTAAATTTCACAGGCCATTTCGGGCAAAAATTGTTGTAACGAAACTTTAGAATTCTACGATATTCCCTCGTTTCCATCTTGCGCACAACGGAAATTGCCGTATCGAATGAAACGTTGAAAAAACGTGATATTCGATATTTTAAAACTTTATGAAATAACTGAAATAACTGAAACAACTGTGCAGCTACATCAATCGTTAAACTATATATGGGATTTGTAAATATTAGATACCACAAAATCCTGTCGATTTATTGAATTTCATTGAAAAAACATCAGAAAATGAAACACTTGTATAACGTGTCATTAAAAATGAAGAACTTCCAGCGATATCACGGCTAAGTATTAAGAACTTCGAGAAAATATTAAAAAATTTATTAAATAATTTTTACTTGATATTTTTTTTACTAATAATAAGATACAAAGGAACACTCTATCAAAGCTAACTATATTTGTTTTCCCATTTTCCTGTCTAATCGTAGTCGTTTAATTAAAAATTAATTACTATAATATTTCCTGCTTTGCTACGCCGACAATCATAATTTAATTTGAAGCTGTCCGCGGCATTCTAATCAACAGGATACGACGGATAAAAAGAGCACGATAAGCAATCGATCTATCTTTATTACGAGCACGATTGCCAACACTTTTCTACGTAGAACTCACGATGAACACACACGTGCATCACGCGTGTCAGGTTTGCAATAGAATTTCAATATTTCCGGGAAAACGTTTCACGCAAACCTCGAAATGAAACAAGCTGCGCTATAACAATATAACTTTATTACGACGTACCCGGCGAAACAATATCAAAACGCGTTATAGAAAAATACGTAGAAAGTAAAATCTTATATTAACGAGCAGGAAAAAAACCACGAGAGAAAAGGAAGGAGAAAAAAATTGCACAAACGTGAAAAAAAGCTTGAAAAAGGGAGAAACTTTAATTCGACGTAGAGAGTGAATTAAATGGACGATTTAAATTTTTCGATCAATTGGATGTGTACAATGATGTAGAATTGTACGAGAGATACTGTTTATTGAATCGCGCGTTAGATGAAATATTTTGAAATTTCATTGATATTGAGGAATTATAAAAATTATAAAAAATTTTCAACAGTAATTGTAGAAAAATTATAAAACATTCAACAGTATTACGTATTTCGCGGGCATCACGGAAATATATTCGAACAGCGATAATCCATTGAATCAATAAATCTCAATATTGAGTACTATTATCTCAAACTCTTATCGATGACTATTCGTGCTATTAAATTTCACACTTGAATAAAGATCCCGAATCTTTACTTGCAAATAGCAGGCAGCAGGCAGGCCCCGGTGGATTTGGACGTTCAATTTTCAATTTAATTTCAAACCGGCGAGGACAAAACCTAAAATCCTGGCTGACACAAGAGGCGAAAGTTAAACAAGAAAAACGAATCGAACGAAACGCACAGCACGACTTCGAATTCCGTCAAACGCCGTCAATCGACGTCAGAACATTTCTGTACCGCGTTTAGGGTTGCACGATAGAAGCTAATGCGCCACATCCACCATCACCCGGTGAACCTGCCTGCAAGCGTAAACGCGTTAAAGTAGGTGCCTAGGTAATAACCTCAACATACTAGCCTTCTGCGTTCGCAGAAACTTCACCGAGTTCGGGCTGAACTTTCGCATACAGGTGGACGTACAACTATTCACCCTAAACGGAGTTTGCCTACCGACAATCAGCTACGTAGCACGTATCGAAAGTGTTGGTTTATTAGCGACGATCAATTACACTCTCAACTTTCTTTTTTTTTTTCATGCATCATTTGATATTCTTTTACATTTTTGACAGTGTCACCAATAATTCGGCTCTATCAAAATCAACTGATCGACTCTGTCGATGTTTTCCTTCGTCACCGGTTTTGAGAACATCAATTTCGAAATATAAAAGCGAATGGGAATTTTCAACTTTGCCTGAGCACCGCTCGATGCGATGGAGTTTATAAAAGTTTATTGTATATTATTAAATGAAAACTTCGTCCCGGGAGCTACTTAATAATTATCGTATTATCGTTCCCGAATATGGAGCCCTTGAAAGTTTTTCATATCGAATCTCGAGAATTATTTGATTTTTGATAGATTTTAAATAGATTCTAGTAAAAACGATGGAAGAAAGAAAAAATAAATTTCAAGAACAAACTGGCAAGCAAATAAATTCGGTGTCACGTGCAACCCATATTTTTTATCTGCGTATTTGTGTAACTTTCATTTTTATTTTATCATGTAGGAACCGAGTGAATTTTACTATACTTTCCACTAATTGTAAGTTACGAAAGAATCTTACTTTCACAATGCGTGGAATGTGGCACATTGGCTTCTATTGTGTATCGAATTTTAATAACTAGATATCCTTAATTGAGAGTTCTATAACTTCTTTACGAAATGGATTCCATGTTACCACATCGTTTCATTTCAATTTCATAATTACGTTCAAGAAACATTGTATCTTTACACATTTTTCTTAATTGTTCCTCAAATTAGTCTCGTAAATCATCGAAAGAACGAATCATGATCGAATATAAAGTCCCTCTCTCTCTCTCTCTCTCTCTCTCTCTCAACGTCACGATCACGCCATCACGTTGAAATTTTTCTTTTCGAGGTCCACGTCAACCTCGCGACGACCATTAATATTTTCTTTTTTCTTCCTTCTTTCGTCTTTCGGATTGGCTCGATCGGAAACGAGAGGCGCACTGCCTGATCGACGCTGCCTGAATCTATAACGAGACCCGTACAGTGGCGAAAAACAATTTCGAACTCGCGCATCGACATCAACACGCGCGCGAGTAGAAACGTCTCTGCAATGGATCGCGTGATTCGCGATCGAATGCCGAGTTCCGACTCGTTTGGCGTTAAATCATCTGCGGATTTTATGCCAGTCCAGCTCGCGTCTTTCCATTCGAATCCGGATGAATCGATTTATCCTCTCGCGCGAAATTTATCCTCTTGTTTATTGTAAGAACGAGTAACAAAGTTAACTCTGAATTTAATATCTCGAGAGCAGTTAATTTAGACTCCTTTTCTGAGTTTCATTTGTTAATTATTATTAGTTAGAAATTCTTATTTATCATACGTGCGATCCGCGTGACTCTTTGTGAAATAATAATAAGTCACAAATCAGCAGCAAAGGCATTCGAATGGATCGTTAAATATTAATTGAAATTTCAAACAAAACGGGAAGGAAATAGAAAACTCTATGCGCGGTAGTGAATTTTAGAACATCTGTGATTTAGGCATTATTCTAGCAATGTTCTTCAATCTTATAACTGGATCATTTCAGGTCAGATCATGACCAAAATCTTCTATAATCGTGAAAGGCAATTTAATTCCAATCTTTACAACCTGACAGGATGCATTAGAAAATGAGAAATTAGAAACGCAAATAACGAGTTAACTCGTCTATAGTATTAAGAGGTTCGTCCCGAATACGCTAACGAATATTCCAAGACATGGGTATAAATCTTCTCGGTAACGAAAGGGTTGAAGGCACACACTATATTTTCTTACGGCCACTGCCACGTTCTGCTCTCCACTTAAATATATGTATCTATCACGGAGAAGACGGCACCGGTTAACACGGAACCAATGCATTCGCTCGAAACCATGAATGAATAACGACAGACACATCGTTGAAGATAATGTTTAGCATCTTGCGTAATGATGTCGGAACTAAATGATGTCTAGGGGAACTAATAGCATCAACTGGCGCGTTGCGTTGCGTTGCGTTGCGTTGCATTGCGTTGCGTTGCGTTCGACGATAAACAGCAACGAAATTCGGAATTGTTGCAGCAACGACGATGCGAATGATCCACTCGCAAACAATTCGAAAACTGACTCGTAATTTCGTATTCTCGAAAAAACAGTTGGACGAAATAATTGAAAGGAAAAATCGATTACACGATCGTTTGATGGAAACTCTCGTTTGGTGAGTGTTATGGCATTCCTCATTAACGTCCTTCTGGTAATTTATAATAAATATGCACAGTCAATTATTTTATACGTTACCGATGATATGAGGGAAATTCCTTTCACATGTACAAGTAGCTTGAGGTTCGGGAGAGAAAACCTGTTAGTGAAATTGAGTTTCCTTTGGAATCAATTTATACACGATATTATTACATATCGCCGATGTACGGTTATTATATATCGCTAATTAGACAAACTTTATCATGGGTTTGAAGATGTGCTACGTATACCACGTTTACGTTCACGTTTTCTCTCGCATGATGTAATAACGACAATGTGATAATTCGAAAGGTAATACAGATCCTACTCTGACCAACAAGTCAAAGAAAAGTTAATTATCTCCGAATTTAGTATGGCATAGAGAGTTCGAGAGTGGGAAAATATTTCTAATCACGTCGATAAAGTTGATCGATGAAATCAATATCAGTCTCTCTTGGTGAAAAAATCGAAATGAAATTAAATCGTCTTTCAATGACAAATTCCGATAATTAGACTGCGGATTATTTATGCAAATTGAACTGGAACAAATCAAATCTAAGTAGAAAATTTCATTTTCACTAAATATTAGAATAAATATCTCATTTTTGTTCTTCATATTTTTCACACCTTCAAATTTCGCATAAATTCATGAAAATGCATAAAAATCAGCAATGCGTTAATAATTTTGATATCCCATTGATCGCGTTGATTACCACGCGCAATTTATACGTTTTCGATATGTTGAGAAATATTTAATTTTTGCTACGATAAAAATGCAATAAAATCGCGCTTGTATAATATTAATATTCATTTCATTTCAATCTTTTTTATAATATTCGTTAAGCATTTGTTGTTTAACAGTTTGATTACGAAAAAGAATTTCGACGAATTCAGCTTCGTTTCGATCGATACGCTAATTGAGCGCGACAGCTCATTATAGCAGCATGAACATTCGTAGCCTCGTAACGTAATTAGTAATTAACGATTTAGAAAAAGCACATGAAATAGTCATTAGCGATTCGGACGACGCGTGTACAAACGAGAATTCAGCTTGAATTTCATAACGTTCTTACAATTAGTGTCACACAACGTGATAAGAAAACACCTTGAACAAAAGCGGCTGCTGCAATTTATACGTTCAAATAAACGCTTAGTGCTTTAATACAGAGACACGGTCAGACCATTTTACGTGAATTATTTCCAACATAAACATCCTGCATTTAATCATTCCTTTGACTCAGCGCGATATTATTTGTCGCTTAATGTGTGTTTCGCATAAAGCAGAGTGCCTTCTCGTTCACAAACGAGATGTTATCTGTTTAGCGAGTAATTAACAAAAATGCAACAATGATAATTGCGCCGAGTATGCGCCGATAAGAAGCTACGTATTTGTGAATTGAATTAACAACGAAGTTTTATCAAACAATTCGATAAATTAAGAAGACGCATCCATTGGCTTTCTGCGATTTCATTTCCGAATTAAAAGAGGTCTTCCCGAATGAAGATATTAACATTGGAAACGTTATAATTTGGTGGATACGTCTGACAATCAGTCCCAATGGGTTATGTACTGCTGCTCTTTTTACTTGTAACGTTCGATATTTATCAGAAATTGATAATTTTTTGCCAGAAATTATTTTAACCTTTCTAAATGCGAAGGTACTAAACCCCGTAATTAACATATAATGCAACAACTGCCAATATTGGAAAAGAATATTGAAAAGTCTAAATCGTCAACCGTGGTTCCTGAATTGCGCGTGTACTTTTGTGAGAGACAATGAAACGACACGTATCCAGAAACGAAATAAAGAGCAACAGACAGAAGAAACAGGTTGACCTCAGTTTGGCTGCACACTTGTTTCAGCCAATTTAATCGGAAATTAAAAAGGTAGGAAAGATCTGAAAGACTTAAATGAAAAAAAAACGGAAAAAAAGAGAGAGAAAAGTTGACATCGACTTGGTTCACCTATTTCGATGAAAAATGAAAAAGTAGAACTGACGGAGTCGAAGGTTAGTTGTGCAAAATGCGAAATCACTGAGACACCGTGTGACTCACAATAGCCGACCGATTAAAGCGTCAGCTATTTCCGAACCTTCCACCGCGTTTGCAAATTCCATCTTTACTTAACAATGGATCTTCCTCCTTTAAAGTTAAAATGCTACTCGAGGAAGCCTCAAGAAAAATACACGAGTGCCGGCGCGTGTATATATGCACACATTGCATATCCACGCCGTGGATCAATACCTATCTTACGTCGTAGCTGAACAACGTGTCTGATCTGAACATCCATACTCTCGAGGGCTTGAGACGTTCGAAGTGATGGTACAGGGTATTTGCAAGCGTACGTCGTAAGACAAAGAATATAGATACTCGTTGCTCGTTAACGTACGTGTGTTTGTTCGACGACGATAAGTACAAGCGGGAAAGAAAAATGGTCGTCTGCTGAACTTCTGCTGGTAGGATGAACGTGCAAATAGAATACGCGCGATGAAAAGCACGGAAAAGTCGTAATTCTTCTTACCGAAAACGATTGTTACACTTTCTAATTTTCCTTCGGAAATGGGAACTGTTCGACCAGATTCGATTCTCTGAATGGAGCAGAGAGCGCAACGTAATTGAAACGTTTCGGAACATGTAACTGTAGGAATTAAATTCGTGCTGTCTCTGCTGATAGATCGTAGACTTTTTCTTTTTTTTTTTCTTTTCTTCTTTGTTTTTGTTTGTCGGAAAATGAGAGAAAGAGAAACAAAAAAAAATTGTAAACGACTGATCAGGATTCTAATTTTAACTTAACCCATCAATCTACATCTTATTTCGTTCTGAAAAGGATTCATATTCTTTTTCTCATTTATACTTTTCATTTATATTGTAAAATTTTTAAGAAATCGGAGTACTTAGAACGTTATAAACCTGCTTCAATATAATATATACCTTTTAAAATACATATAGAAATTCAAATTATTCCAAAAATTACTCTACACAGTAATGTAACAATTATACAGAGTAACGTTAATTTCGGAGCAGAGTTGCAAATTTCAAAAGAGATTAATCACGAAAAATGGTCGATAAGTCAATAAAAGCGAACCGCCCGACTCAAATGGACAAATATCGAATCGCAAGAGGGGGAAAAAATGGACGAAAGAAAGACGCGAGAAATGGCAGACTGCAAAACGAAGGGGAAAAACTTTCGTTCTGTATTCTCGAGTCTCTGCGCACGCAGGCGGGAGAAAAATTTTTTCATATAAGTTCGTGCGAGAAATCTGAAAAATTTCATATTACGAGCAACGTACGTCGAAGATTAAACGGAACGTATGGATACACGTTGAAATGCCCGCAGCCAATGTCGTGCTACGCGAACGAACGAGGCGAGCGAACGAGGCGAGCGACGACGAGAACGACGAAGAGACGGTGGAAGGCATCAGCCGGTCCCAGCCATAGTAAACCTCAAGGCTAACCGTTCGCCCGTGTACAGTCTCCGACATAAATTACCAACAATGAGTCCAGCCATCAGCGTCCGTATCTTGAAAATGAGCGGCGCGCGCGTGTCTTGTCTCCTTCGGGTATCGTGCAACGATGTATCCGAATGCACACATGCAAATGCACTGGTGATACTATTCACCAGCCAACTGAAGAATCTCGTACGCGATATTACATCGTGTAAGGTGTAAAGAAGATTAAAACGCCAAGATAGCGTCGGATACCGAGGGGGCACACACTGCGTTACAAAATCCCAACATCGCAGCATCCTATCGCGCAATTCGCCAACTGGTTGCACGTACGTACTCGCTCGGTGAACTGTTGGCAGGTTAACGCTTCGAATTATGAAATTAGCTTAATGCACCTGAAATTTGTTGAACGCTGCGGAGGATGCTTCTGTAAACTCGTGCTCAATTTGAGTTATACAGGCGTGCGCCATATACATATATATATGTATATGGCAGTTGGGTATTCGCAGCGCGCGAGCAAAGTTCAGGGATGAGTTAGCAGTTAAAGGACGATTCGCGTGTATTTCATCGCGTCAACGGCCGACGTCGACGGTCCGAGATTACGTTAATTTACGTACTCGATGTTGTAATCGGGTATATTACGAGGCGATGTCTCGTGAGACATACACACGTAATGGGGAAATATTTTGTCAAATATCGCGCGTAGTCATGTTGCTTCGATAGTCTAGTGTCGTTTGAACTTTTTTTGAAAAAAATCGCTTTAAAAAAAACCCTGATTAATAATTAATATAAAGACGAAGCACATAGAGATCACATGACAATTGTATATAGATATAGTAATCCATTAATCAAAAGTGAAATCGGTCAATGGAATTTTCGGACGACAAAATCATTTCTGCTGAACTTGTATGTATCCAAATGGAGATCGAGAAAATTGTCGATTTATATTTCAATTCATTTAAGAATATTTTTGTTTTTCTTAATTCTTAATAAAATAAATTCTCCGACGCTCTGTACATTGTCGGGCATTGTGAGAAATGTAATTCCAAATTACAACAAAGTAAGGAGAAACAACAAGCACTAAGGAGAAAGGAAGAAGCGTGTGCATTTAAGATGGTAAGAAGCTTTTAAAGTATTAAACATCCTGTCGAGTAATGCAATCATTTAAGTGGATGAACGAAACGCAATCACGTTTTACTATGCTGCACGGTATTACAATAATACGCAACACGGACCCTTTGCAACTTGTTAAGAACGTTCTCCCATCCGGTTACGTTCACAAACAACAAAAGAAGAATACCGAGAAAAGTCTATTTGAAGAATCGAGCAATTTTCGAATCAAGCTGAAAGGGACTGCTTTTCACGTTATTCGAAATTTCCCTTATGACCCCTACCCCTTAGAAATGTCCTCGAATTTTGCTTTCGAACGGATCAATTTTACCAAAACATCGGCAAAATTTCGAAATATCGAACGTAGCCCTGATTCAATAGAGAAAACAAACGTTGCCGATACGTTGGCAAACAGCGTGACAAAAGCAAAGGTAGGCGCGTGCGCTTGCATAACTAGGTCCTGGCCGCAAGTTACTGGCGAAGATTGTTCGTCCAGAAGCAACGATTCGTCGGATTAGCAACTAGCCAGGAATTTTCCATGCCGGCGAATACAAAGGAAGGGATTTGTTCAGACACTTGGAAGACTCGGTCTTGGTCCTTCTGGCGTCACGTGCAACCTATGCGTCTGTGCTTCTACGTGATAAAAGCGTGTCCCGTCTCTCTCTCTCGCTCTCTAGCTCTGCTCTACGAGAGCGCGCGGTGACGCGTTTCGCACCTGTTGGAATGCGAACCGGCGACGAAAGAGAGAAAGAGAGAAAGGGAGCGCGGATGTAGGTGGTTGCAAGGTGGTTGGAGGAAAAGTTGAACGTTCGACCGGCGCGGCAGTTCATGCATAGCCACGGATACGTAATGCGTGGCCGAAATCATGCGGAAAATAAATCGAATCGAATTGTATCGTATCGTGTCGAATCGAGCAACGGATTACGTAAAAGTACGGTGGGGGGTACGGGTATGGCGAAAGTCTGGACGCGTGACACTCGTGAAACGAATCCGGTGATCAATTACGCACGATAAACGTATGTGAAAGTCTGAGTCTGATTCTCCCTTCTTGAAAACCTGCTACGAGAGACTCTTTAACTTTTGTACATTTCGATATCCTGCTGTTACTCTTGGCAAACGAAAGAAGAAAGAAAGTTCTAGGAAAAACTTCAACTCGAAGATAAAATTGAAACTTCTCTTACATGTATTTTGGTCCAATGATATTTATTCTAAATATTATTGGATCGAAAATGGCAAAGTTCGAAATACTAAATCACCGGAACGTCCGGTGTAATAAAATAAAAGAAAGCTCATAAGAGATTGATTCTTCTTTTCTTTTTTTTTTTAATTTATTTAAGAGCATATATTACAATCGTTTCTCACAGAAATGTGGACCCTTGTGTGAGTGAATGTTCTATTTTAACTGAGTTTACTGCATAGGTAGGTTGATTCTTAATACCCGCTTAATCGTGCCACGTTTACGAAAGAATATCGATACCTGAAGAAAGGCGATTACAGACGGTCTTCGTCGTACGCCATCACTCGTAACCATAATCGTTGTATCACGTTTTCCCGGGGGAGAAACTGCGATTAGGAGGAAAAGAGAAGATCGTGTAACGCGCGCGAGTTATCCGGTGATCCTGCATCGACCCGATCCCAAGTCTCGCGGGATTAAATATTGAAATAGCATGCCGATCACATTCGCGATCGACGTATATGAGCTTCTCTCGTAACGTCGATCGCAAGTACCCCCGAAGCGTATATCGAGCGCCTAACGTGTGTGTACCGAATCTTGTAAAGGGAGCGTTATCCGTTCGTTGCGCTACTTTTACCCCCCTCTGGTATCTCTCCCTTAATTATCCGGCGCGAGAACTCGCTCGTTACCGCGGCTCGCGCGGTAATCCTAATCTCGACGTCTCGATCGGCTGATGGCTACGCCCACGAGAACGTGGCACGCATTCGAAAACCGGAATCTTCCGTAAATCAATGCCAGCCGAAACTTCACGCGACTATACACGCGACTATATAGATTGAGTACGTGTAACACACACATACAGGTATTCCGCATCACCATATTGCTGACGTTATTACAATATAATACGCGCGCGTTACATAATTACCGCGCGGCTGGAAGTCGCGAAAACGCTCGGCTGACATTCAACCATCCGGTTGTACTCGCGGGCGATTTGTGTTTAAATGGTCATTTTGCATATTCGTACGTGTGTACGTTATAACGCTCGCGCGTTGTTCTCTTGAAGATGAGAACTGGAGAGGCGGGAAGAAATATAAAGCTGTTCGGTCCACTCGACGACGGCGGTGGTAAGACGAAGGTACTACGAGGATTTCTCGGGTCGAGTGTACCTGGCCCACGCTGCCCGTTTCTTACTCCCTGTGGGTAATGGCCTCTTCCCGCCCTGTTCTTCTACCTTCACGCTCGACCGTTCTAGCAACCGATGACAGAGCTGCTAGTACCCGTACTCGTTCGTCTGTTCGCCTGCTCGCGAGGCGAACCATTAAGGAGGGAGCGAGCGGGACGGACACTCCATAATGGAAATTATAGCCGACGAAAGAGAACGACTCGAGCAAGCCTCTTCACGTGCAACACGTATGGAAAAAAAGGTTGCTCTCCCTTCCATCTTGTGTTTTAAATTTTTACAAACTTGCCGAACGAGAGCGAACCGGTGATATCGGTGTTTCTCGTTCACGTTTCGTTAGTTATTATTCTCAAGGCACGATCGAACGATATAATACTGAAAACGTTTGTTCGTTTGGCAACAATAAGATACGAAGGGAATACATACAAGACGAATTTCTTCTCGATAATTTTGTTAATTCTAAAAGCTGAGTTCACGCATTTTTTTTTATAGCGTAGAATATATTTTTTTTTTTTTTTGCTAAAAAAGAGATTGAACATCCTGAGGCTCTCCTCTCCCGTCTACCAACTCAGCATGCACGCAAGTATCGCTCGCTAGTAAAACACACGCACGGTAAATATATTTTTTACGTTTCGTAATTTGCAAACATTTTCAGCGTATTAATGTTACGTGTGGAAACACAGCGATGGTTATGAAACGACCTAATAAAAACGCTATCCGAGGTAAATGGCGCGACGACGAAATGTCCGTGTCGCGGTTGAATCCACAAAGACTGATTGAAAATATACAGAAAAAAAAAGGGAACGGCGAATGAAATGAAATCGCGAGAAATTATGATGGAACACTCGCGGCGCGGAGAACGAGATGAGCGAACGGAAGAACAGAGACACGCCGAGTCTTTTACCACTGAAAATATACAAGACGAGTCGTGTCTTCCCGCAATCGGCGAAGGAGATGAGAATTTTCTACGCGCGACACAACGAATAACTAAAGGAAGCGCGAAATGAAAAAATATCGAAACGTTGAATAATTAATCGGAACGGAGCCAATTATTTCGCGTGGAACGTCGACGTCATCCGCGGAAACTGAAGGTAGGAAATTTCGTTTCTTTTCATTTACAAGAACACAGGATTTATTGGAAACGGAACAAAGAAAGTAACGAGACGGGAGTTACTCCTTGGCCAAGCATCGCTCTCTGCGCAACTTCGTTGATAACGACTACGTAATAAGAACTACTTCTCCTGATAGCATGTTGCCGCGAGTAGAAAAACATCGCGTATTACGAACATCATAATCAGATACGGAAACGAATAACGATCGTACATGGGACAGGAGCTAGATAGCGGAAAGGGAAATAAGAATATTTATTCGAAAATCAATACTCGCCGTGTACTCGCGTACGCGATACGGGCAGAACACACGGTTACGCGAACACACACAGCATCGATACGAGTCCCTCATACTTATTCAATGAAGGAAAAAACAACACGCAAGAAAGTACTTTGACGTAGCAGTAGATACACACAGTGCTCGCTCGGCGTACAATGAAATTCACTCGCTAGGATGGATCCTAACGATTTCAAGCTCCGACTTATCTCGAGAAACGGGGGAGGAGGGGAAGGGGGAGATATACCCGGAATCAGAATTTTCTCCATCGGAATTCCAAATTAGTAAAGCGCACGCGAAGAAACAAAGAATCTGGAGATGCGAGCGAGATGGAAGCGAGTGAATGGCGAACAAAAGCCAACCACGGAGGGGTGAAAATAAGAAATGCAGCGGGTAACGACATCTCGTTACGTGTATCACTTTCATCCGCTTGAGATTCAACGCTCGGCAACCAACGCGAAAGAAGCGTGTTCGGACACCGGTGTTAGGACCGCCGATTCTCCTCTTACCGTGTAAATATCTAGATACTTGGCACGATTCCGAATATTCGACCTGTATTCTTTGCCCTCGCATCGTCGTGGAAATCGAGGTGGAAACACGAACGAGCGAGGGGAGCGAGAGGCAAGAGAGAGGGGAAGAAGAAAGGAGGAATGCCTCGTCTAGACGAGAACGAAATCGAGACCGTTGAAAAGAATGAAGCGAATGTGGTCGTCGTCGTCGTCGTATGTCCGCATGCTTCGACGTCGACCGAATATATATGAACGTAGAACCGACACTTTCTCTTCCGCGAGCCTGCCTACACGATTCTCGGCTTTAGCACGAACATAGTCTAGCCGTGTTGCGAGTATCAGCTGTTCCCGATGACATTAATGACCGGAGAAGAGCAACGTCGTCCGCCTTTGAAAGCTGAATAAGCGACGACATCGTCGCCGCCGAACCCATCGCGTCGCCGCGTCCCATCCCGTTCCGTATAATCCGGCGAATTAACCCTTCCGACCTGACTTTTCTCTAGTCTATCTTTCAAAAATCTTTCGTTTCCCTTTCTTGCTGAAATTTACAGCTTGCAATCGAGAATTCACGGTGGCTGCAAAGGTATCGCCACACTTTACTTTTTTGTCAGGTTTTCATTCATTCGTTCAACATATAATGCGTTCTCGTAATATCGTATTTTTGTAATTATGTGAAAGTATAATTTTGGAAAATTCACATGTAAAACACTGGATTCTATGTTATTAAAATTTGGAATTAAAATCTCTCGGTTCTTTCACTAACAGTGATCAATTTGTATCACTTTTCACAAATATTTGACCCAAGATTGTTCCGAGTTCTTTCCAAAGATATTCTGTTCTGACAGTATTTTTGTAAGACGATAGGATAGTAATTCATCGATCACCTAGTTGAAATTTCAGACACTGGAAGAACAAATTTGTCATCTCAATTTTTAGTTTGTGTAGAAATCATGTATTCTATACATGGAAAACATGTTGTTGATTATTATTTTCTTAATCGCAATACGCCGATACTTCTACCACCCGGGCAACCGAATTATATCTCCACATAAACGATTCTTCCTAATTTCCCCGATTTAATCTCTTTCTCCATTTCTCCGTCTCTTCCTAATTTCACTCGAAGCAAACTGCACCGTGCGCAATCAGGCAGACCAAAACAACGTAAAACAACGCAGCTAAGAGATTCGTATCGTCCCACACAGAGACAGAGTTATCGATTGGAACGTATTACATGCGCCAGCTAAGGTCAAAAGGGTTAATTCCTGCAGATATAGCACGCGCCGCGCGGTTAAACTTAATCGTGGATAAATCAACGGGTTTCCGTGATATTCGGAAAACTGGTAATCAACGAGAGACGAGATCCCCCCATCTCCCCCCCCCCACCCCTCCACGTCGTTAACTTCCGTATTTCAACCGAACGAGTTTAATAAATGCAAGCATAAGAAGACACCGCGCGATAAATCATCGCCGCGCGACAGGATTTATACGTGTGCACCGCGAACAAGAAGAGTGTTCATAAATTCCAAGTAGAAGTCAGAAGTTTGCCAATTAGAATAATATGAAAACCGCTCGGTTCGCGGATTTACATGAATCGTCTATTCGCACTGCCGGTATCAACTCACGCTCGTGACAAATGACCAGAATGGAATAATGCCAACTTTGCTCCTCGCGATTAAGATTGTCGAGCTCGCCGGTATATCCTGAATAATCGCTGGCATACATTATGCATGGACACCGGTTGAAAAACTTGCACGTGAATTTAGATCGGGCGGGATACCGTCTAAATAAACAAAGTTTCGATCCTTTTCTATCCAAAGCTCGGTTAAAAGAAAGATCAGAGGGAACATTCCAAAGCCTGAATCGAAACACGAATCGATTAAGAAAATCGCGGGCACAAATCACGTCCGATAACGTGATATCACTGCCGTGTCCTTAACGTGTTTATTATTTATGTAAATAAAGCAGTCGAATGACTGGTTACAAGCTTTCCTAACTATTACCTGTTGCTGTGTTAACAAATTTCCTACTTTATAAATATTAATATCGCGCCCAGATGTAACGTGCGATCGTGGGCAATTTATAATTGGAATAATTCACGAAGGAATACAGTCACTCGCACGGGAAAATGTTCAACGTGGAAAACGATGTGGAACTCCATATTTCAAGCTAGAGTAGATTTATATACACACACATCTATAAGTCGCGTCTTAGACAATATATCATTACTTTCTCCTTTCGCTGCGGGACCCGAAGAAATGTATATATTTCCATAAAATACGTATCTTTTTTCCTTACTTTCTCCCGTCGAAGGAGGTCCGTAAATGTTTGATGAAAGTTCATGGATCACGCAAAAGGTTACTGTACATATTTCTTTAACAAACATGACACACTTTACACATCCCGATGCGCGTCTCGTGTTTACATGTTCCGATGTAACACATTCGCATCTTCCACGTTCTTCTTCCTTACGAAGTCAAAAAGCAGCGAACGCGACTAAATGGAAAGAAGAATTCGTTTGCTGATAAAACATACTTGCTGGATATACGCGAAACAATGAAATATTATTTGTAATGCACGCGTATCTCTTAAACGTTCATAAAATATGCTAATGAATAATCGCACATTTTAAATCGCTTTGGCTGTTTAAGCTAGAGAAATAAATCACGTGTGCAAAGCTTTATTTCGATTACTAATTTATGCAAATGTGCGTCCTATCTTATTCATTTTGTACAACCGGTATAAAATAGCAACTACAGATTTTTATGTACAGTAGTTGTTATTAATATTCGGACACCACAGTGCTCGCTCTGCATATTTTGTTCGTAATAATCTTATCGAATCAATTGCTTTTTAATATATTAAAAACATAAATTATTAGAAATATAGATTAACAAGAGTCATACATGTACAAAATATCCACATGTTTTTTTTTATAACATTTAATCGATATAAAAGAGCATATTTTTTTAAATTATACACTCATGTGAATTTGCATAAAAATCCGCCACCTAATAATAAGAGATTCGAATTGATTTTATATGAATTTCTCGTCTATAACTACCGACTTACTATTTTACTTGAAATAACAATCTTCCAAAGTCATCAAACAGGTAATTTTGCAGGTAATTAAAATCGTAATTTCACGCGACTATTTTTAGACAATCAAAATTTATACCTCGTTTCTAGTAAAAGCAGAGGGACAATTTTCTACTCTATAAAAATGAAAAGATAGTTTCATCGAAGGAAAAATACAGATTCTCGCTTCAATTAAGAAAGAATATTGTTACATTGTCGAAGTTAAAAACATTCATCGAGCATATTAAACGGACCTTGTTAAATCTCAATAAGAGATTCAAGCAAGAAGAGCGCGCCGACCTTCGGATCATCCGAATCACTACAAAAGAAAATAATTCACTTATTATGAACAATAGGTACTGTTCGAATAGTAGACGGCCATAGTAGCGATCGATTTGCATTTGCTTCAGGCAATTATAAAGGTTTCGAGCCACTGGACTTTCATCGAGCGATGATAAAAGATGATGAAAATCTAGCTTTATTAGTGAACCTTTTATCGACGAGAATGAAAAAAAAAATAGGGTAGAAATAGCGTAGCAAAAAAAAAATTGTTTTTATACCCTCGAAAAATATAGATTCGACATCGAGAATATTTCTGAACAAATAAAAAAGTAAAAAATACGTTGCAAACGCAGTAAGACGCTCTTACTGTCAGCAGGAGAAAAATAGACGAACAACAGGAAAATTACAACATTGACGATATTTTCTAAAACTGTTTAATACAGAGATATCCGACTGAATCGTCGCAGGATGTGTCTAACGCAAAGTTTCAATGCGCGAGAAATCAACGTGGAAACACTGTCACAAATCTTATCACGAATCTCATTACGTGACGTTTATTTATATTTAAATGTAACTTATGTTTGCGTACTGCGCAGGCCTGTAAATCATAGATGTCACTCGCAGACACTATCGGGCGCGCATATCTTCAACCATCTGCAAATTTACCACTGCCAAAATGATTTTAAACCTGCCGCCGCGTTATTGTTACAATTCCCGAATAATAATCAGACACATTGTTGTACCGAGATGAAAGTATCTAAAACTGATTTTAAACTGATTTATATATATATAATTATATATATATAAATCACTCGTCAACCTTGTTATTTGTAATCGCGAACGCGATTTTCCATGAAAATCGTTCCGCGTGGACATAATGATCATACGTTGTATACAGAAACGAACGGGCGACACGATCGACAATTTGGGATATTTCCCCGTAGCCTCGTACGGGCCCAGCGTGACCACAAGAGCTTATCGTGGTCGGCCACTACGCGTCGTTACGTTCGAATCGTGGGGCCCCTCGGGCGAAAAGCTTGAAACCGGTTCTGAGCGTACAGAATGGCTGGGTAGCCGGTCAACACGTATGTACGACTCGCCACGACTTTCTAAACTTCCGTCGCGTAGCTAGACGCGCACGATCGAGCTGTACTTTTTTACACTTTTCCCCGTCAACCCGTGTCACGGTGGAAATGTTTCACTATAGAAATGCACCTCAACTGCGCGGCGACGATGGCACGCGTGCGGTTACGAGCTCCGAAAACGTCGCGTCCGTTACAGTAACGCGTAATAAAGTATACGAAAGCGTAATAAAGTAAGCGAAAGAATGTACGTATCAAGGCGTTCATTGACGCGACGAAACGAAGGATTTCGTGGATCCGTGAATGTTTCGGAGCTGTGCATAAACGAATCCAAGTGTACGAGACGCGTTAAGCATTTGTTTACACTGTTGACAATACCGGGCGCGAATTCCAAGAAACGATAGTAGAACGAAGGAACCGAGAATGAAGAATGCTTTCGACGATACGTTGTTTGTGCGATAATTTGTCAATCTTCGCGAGGAATACCACAACACCAGCTCCAAAACGTTCAGATTACTTGAGACAAGTTACTCGTTACTTCTAGTTGAATAACACCTTTCGACGATGTACAAAATGGTAGGGGGAAAAATCAAAAAGAAAACGAGGTAGTTTTGTAACTCACGCTAGGATCGACACACCATGACCAAACGCTGGCGTCTCGCCGTGCACACGTGTATTTACTATTTATGATAGGGGATAGAGCAATTGTACGAACGAGAATAAACTAACTGTTACTGCACTTCGTGCCAAACGCCATGCGGAGTCCTGCACGCTACCGGCATTCTTAATTACACCGGACAACGGTCGGTATTCACGACACTTTTTCTGCCACACCGACTGAGTGATTGCAGGCGTTCGCAAACTTCGAAGCGCGAAATGATAGAAGACCCTAAGACGGCGTTAGGGTCTTCTATCACCGGTAGGAGCTTCTATCAACCAATAGGAGCTAACGGTACAATTTTTGAAAATGAATAATCAAGATTTACCAGAGATATTGTCTGGATCGGTGCGAAGCGTGTCAGCGTCAATTCTGCCAGTGTCAACAACCCTCGGCGCTGATGAAGCTCAGGAAAAAGAATTCCAATGGATGTTTTTTTAGCAAAAAAAATCTTCGTAGTAAAACTCTCTTCGCGAGGGAGGAGGAGGAACTGGTCTCCCGTTACAAAACGAACGTTAAACACAGAAAAATTAAACACTGAAAAAAAAACCACCACCGAATTTTCACTGTCCTGTTCGATAGGACGTCCCACGTAGTTGCAACGTTACGATGCCGCGTAGGCGCGAGTCGCGTCACAAAACGAAAAGAAAAGAACGAATTTCGGTTGGCTCGCGTAAAAGCTTCGGTAGCTGTCGCGAGAGGGTAACACGCATAGGACGGAACGAAACAACACGCGCGCTGCTCGAGACGCAACTGCCGCCACTGCCGACTGTATTTCCCGCTGTACCCCACTTCTTCTACCACGACCCCCACCATTCCTTTCTACCAGTCAACCATACTCCCCACTCCTCTATTGCTGCTGCTGCTGCTGCTGCTGCTGCTGATGGTGCTGGCTGTCGTCCTTTCCGTCCATTCTTTGGTCCCTTCTTCGGCCTTCAACGATTCTTCGATACCTACGCTGCACGCAATAGTACGTACATGTCAAAGACCCTCCCGACACTTGTCACGAACGCACGAATACGCACACGTTCACGAACTGCGAGTTTGAAACCACCGTTTTCATGAACGCTAACAACGCGCGAAATGTAGCGCGGTAACGATCGATTTACTTAAAAACAATTAACTGCGTGACAAACTCTTTGCTCCATTACATATTTGTCTTTAAGAAGGCAACCGCTTTTTTTCTAATTGTCCGTTTGCAGAGTCGTATGCAGAGACGCATTTGCACGTGCACGAGCAGTAATACGTATACTTACCAATGTGTGCTTTCAATGTTGCACGGGTATAATTACTGTGAGCAGAGTTTGTGAGAATCGTTTAGACAGAGAACGAGATTCTCCGCGGTCGAGACGTAAAATTTTGATGCTTTTAATCTAGATACGTTCCCTTTTTCGTGAAATTATACGGCAGTGAATTGGACGCCTACGTGCATATATGCGTAGACGCTCTAATGGACACTACTGGAGTAAGTACAATTGTACGGCAGACTGCGTGACGCTGCACACCGAGGGCGTGGCAAAATATTCAAGTTGCTAATAAAGCAATTTATCGCTATGCAAAAAAATACTAACGTTCCATATTCATTAGGATAAGTTCCGCAATCTTTCTAATAACTTTCAAACGTTAAACGTAATAGTGTGATATAGATCGATCGCGTTACGAAAGAAGAAGATTAAAATTTATTTTATTCGAAGCAGGCGTAAGAAAGGTTCATTTAATCTTTACTCGCGACACGATAAATAATGAATTTAACAAATGAAATATAAATATAAATAAGCTTAATAGAAAGAACTTTTTCTAGACTCCATTTTTGCAACTTCCAAACTCGAAATGTGCGTTTTGTGAGAATTCACTTCTGATATATTAAATTCAATGGTCGGAATTGAAAGATAATCGTACGAGAAACGACTCTTCGCCTACGCCGTAACAATCAAAGATAGATTTTAATCCGCGAGAGACGCAACAGTAGCAGAAAATTTTGTCTCTTCCTTGGAGTAGTTTTGTAGGTTGGTTGGAGGGTATAGCGCAGCCATTGGAGCACAAGCCGCGTAACCTGTTCTCATTTTTATCGTCAGCATCAGGTTTCAGCGCAGGTGAGCTGCCAAGGTGCTCGAAGCCGAGTCCAGCGAACCAGCTCGTGGTTCTCGAGCATTTCCTTCTCCCTCGTCATAGAAACGCATTGACCTTCGGGACAAAATGCCGACGATCAATGCAGACATCGTATTATCGTTATTCGTGAGTATAACTGAGATTCGAGGGTACTACCTTATATGGTGGCCTAACAACTAACACCAGCTTCAATTAATTGCAACAGCAAGCGTTCTACCCTCTATGAAATTTAAAACCAGGCTGGGGGACAATCTGCTCGTCCAACCCAACGAAAAGAACTCGACCGGTACTAAAAGTGAAATAATTTCTAGCTACAGGTACCGTCAGTATGCTTTTATCAATACGTTAAGAGGCTAAATCATCGCGGGTTAAAAAAGAAAAAGATTCTTACTCTTTGATAGTTTGTATTACGTATTTATTGCGTATCAAAAGCGAAAAATTCGTCGCTAGAAACTTGACGTACCTCGTTACATCTGGAAAATTGGTGACAAAGGATACGACTGGATCGTACGTTATATTAATGGATAAAAAACATGATGGATTTTACTGTCATTTCTATAGGATTTTATTAACATTGTTACTCCAATAGTATTAATTACAGATACCAATTTGTAATGTTTGGTACTAACAAAAGAGAAAGATGTTTAAAAAAGAACGAATAAAAAAAAGGAGGAATAAACAAAAACAAGATTATGATTACGTACATAATTTCGACTTTACAGTATAGTGTGACAATGAGCGACTGCATTATTTAAATATAAATTCTACAATCTTAATAATTTTAACGAACGTGTGATAACTGACTGCTCGATCAGACGAATGACGATGTTTCCGGTGAGAAAATTTATTCGATAAATGACACGCGACATCGCAAGATTCTCTGGTAAAATAAGCTGCATCAAATGATATAAATTTACATATAAAATTTATACAACTATTGTACATTGTCTAAACGTTGCAAAGATTGATATTTTGTAATGCAGTACGCTCAAGTCAAGTGCGACAGGGGTATAAAACTCTAAAACAACCCTATTTGGGTGCCCAGCAGTGTGGTTTCAAGCTACGCATTCTACACGATGTTATAAGAAATAACGTGATTTCGCTTGATAATTATCAAGCACATCTTAATGCGTTAAATAAAATAATAATTTCGTCGTTTTTAATCTGAAACAAACGATATTCATCTTTCTTCTCTTTCTTCTCTTTCCTGTGCTATAATAATTTTGTAATGATCTACGTGTTATTTACTTATCAAACAACTAATCAACTAATTCATTTTGCATTACTAGTCGCTTCGTGATACATATGACACTAACGATCGGTTCAAGGGACCTCGTAATCTCTATCATTGTTATCTCCTCCCTCCCATCTCTTTAACCCACCTTCTCCCGTAAGTACATTAGTTACGACCGAACAGAACATCGAGCATATTATTTCTAATGCTTTACTTACACGCTATTATGTACAGTTATGAATATCGCACCGTGATTTGCGTGATACCTTTCCCCCTTCCCCTTCCTCCCAAAAAAGACCACTGAGTACCATTCTACCAGCACGATGCAATTATGAAAGACGAAAGTACTGTTCAAAACCGGTCGATTGCTTGACGCATATTGAGAGATAGAGTAGGGTAATAAAAAATAGCAAAAGAAATGAGCGAGAGAAAGAGAGAAAGAGAGAAACACACGACGGGAAACGAGAAAGAAAGTAGAAGAAAGAGGGGACGACACATATGCGTTCGAAGTATGCTGTACAAAAGTTAGTTTTTGTCCAGTTTTATAAACGACCGATTCTAATATTCGATGAGCACCGATCGCCTTATTATTCTACATTATCTTTCGCGGAGTTTTTTTTATAAAATCGCTCTCTGAGATATCCGTCGTCTATAGAACTGGACATTTGTCGCGAACAACGGTATAAATTTTTTTTCACAAGTTATGAAATAGATATTAGAATTGCGATCGATACAGATCAATTTAACAGCGGCTACGCGAAAGCCAATGGAAGAATAGTATATCGGACTCTCTATCTCATCAGTAACAATATGCACCATAGGCTATTCTAAAAGATTAACGCTATGGGAAAGTGAATATAAAGTTTAACAATTAAACAGACGTTTTCAAATAATGTGAAACATAAAACGTGAAAAATAAGTAACAATCAAACGTTGAAAGTAACGAAAGTTTTTAATTGTTTATAATATAAATATTTATAAATCAATTAGATTGATTTTTTCGTTACGGTTAAAGTAAAAAGTAAAAATAATTTAAAAAATTTTTAAGTTTTTTATAATATAAATATTTATGAATTAATTAGATTGATATCTTCTTTTTAATTTAATTTTAACAAACTTATATTCACTTTCCGTCCGTTCATACCATTACAATTATACATACATTTAATTTCACCTTATAATTTAAAAATCACTTCATAGCAATTTAAAAGACAATAAGGACGGGTAGAAATGTTCATGATAATTGAGAAAAAAAAAAAATGCGATTTCTACAGAAATACATACATGTACTAACGTCGAATCATTCCATTGGCTCCGTACAGTCGATTCACGTTGTCGCATACATTATACATACACTAGTAAAGAAAAAATTATTTAATTGTATTGTATTTACATTATCCAGATATAAAAATACTAACAATAAACATACCTATAGACAAGATCCTCCAAACGATTCACCTCTTTAGAAATAAACTAATTCATAATCGAGTTTGGCAGTAATATTGTCCCTATCTAGTTGCATTCTTATTGTTGTTTACAAGACCATCATTTCATTCACTGTTATTAAAACGTAGCGTCTTACGTAGACGTCTCACATTTACACGTTTTCTTAACGCTATCCATTTCTTAACTTTAAGTCTCTATCCTAAATTCTTTACTATCTTGGAAGATTTCCATTGCTCGCTGCACAGGCCTTTGCTGTGGGTTAATATAAAAACAAATTTTTTTGTTATCTTTATAGCTATCATGTACTCGGGTCTCAGTGACAGCGATTTATTTATAAAAAACATGCGATTTCACGTATTGTTTGTTTCACCGCTGAACCTAATTTATAAAATTGAGTCATAAAAACACACAATGCAAAACATACATCTCACATTCATTAACAAATCTATTAATCATTATTTCTTTTCCTTTCGAAAAAATAAGTTTAAATGCATAATGAAATGATAAAATGATTGACGATGAAAGCATTTATAAAATTGTCCGACTTTTGATTAATCAGTAATGATACAAAATTATATCTATAATTTGAATTAACGAGTATAGGTTCAGCGAAGAATTTTCGTGCCACACACTTGCTACAATTGAGAGTAATAGCATTCGTGGTAGCAAAAATTATTTCAATGTAAATCATATTCGACTTCCTAGTTTAAAAAAAAATGATAATAAAAATGATAATAATAATAATAATAATAATAAAGAATAATAATAATAATAATAATAAAGAACAATAATAATAATAATAATAGTAATAATAATAACAATAATAATGATAATAATAATAATACTCGACATATTTGTCGTAACAACGTTTCACAACGTTTTACATTGCGAAAACGACTTACACCATACACATGCATCCACTGATATGTGTACGCATGTGTATAGTAAGAATATTTAGTATGCACAGATATATTATCTCATATCTCTAGAAATATAATAAATTTTATGTATATATCGTACGTGTATTTATGTGCACAGTCTCACTAGCACTGTTACAGCCCGAATAAGTGTCGTGCGTATAAATCTATGATTTCTTTAAAGACAGTTATGTGGAAGAATAATGAAACGGCAACTTGGCGAGACACGTGGAATTCACGCTATTTAGTTGACACTTTGTCTCTAAAGTTGCGTATTAAATTTTATCAGAGTATTCGACTTATATAATTTTCTCCTTAACTTCTGAATAACATTTCCTGAGCATTCAACTGATGATGTCGGAAGTCCAGCTTTGTTCAGATACAATGGTTTCACTCCAACAGACGAATAACTCGTGGTTGATTCACTTGTTTACAATATTGCACAGCTCACCAACGCTTCTGCTTCGAGGTGTATACCGTGATTTTTGTTGTACGTTTGGTAACAAATTAGCCTGCATCGAGGTCCTTTCTGAAGTTTTCAAAGTGATATCTGTTTGTACATCTACATGCGATGGACTCTTCAAACGTACAGCATGATGAGGACTCTCGCGATTCGTAGTGAATCGGGAAAGTAAACTGGAATCATTGGATAAAATTTTTGAGCTTGCAGCCAACCTACAAGCACAAGGAGAACACTTTGGTAAGTTTATCATAATTTTATCCGGCTCGATTGTCAATGATGATCGACCAAATTTTCTTAAGGGACTGGAAAGTATTCTTTTAGCTTTCAATTTCTTTTCCATGGGATCCTGAGTTTTTCCTTTATCTTTACATGTCTTTTCAAAACTCTTACTTGCACTTTTAGTTCCCCATGAAAACTTTTTCATAGATTCTACTGATTTTTCATTATGAGCTTGTGCTTCGTGCTCTTCAAGCTTCTTACCTTTTATAATTACATCTTTACTTAAGATTTTATTACAACAATGTTTCTTATTATTCTTCGTACACTCTGAATCCAAAACAGATTCTATACTACTATATTTAAATTGATTTATAGGAGATTTCTTCTCTGCTTTTAACTGACTTTGAATATTTTTACAGTCTGAAATGCTTTTATTGTTATCATTAGGAATATTGGGAAACGACTTTTCTCCGATCGCAAATTGTCGGCAGTCTTCGACCTGTATGTCAACCAAAGTTGTATGAGATATTTGTGTGTCAGCTTTTTTATGGCCTTGACCAAATGAATTCTTCAGTGTCCTGTGAACAATATTCTTTTGACTTTTACCAAATGGATTTTTTAAATTTTTCGGCAAAGAAATGTGCTTTTTCGCAACTTGACTAATATGATTCAATCGGAAGTTATGACGAATAGAAGTACCTTCTAATATCGTTTTATCGTGTTTATTCTCTTGAACATTTGTTGCTACTTCCTCTTCTTTCATACTCTTCTCGTCTTGTTGAACAGTTCTTTTCGAATTACTATCTAAACTTGAGTTATCATCTTTGGAACTTGTTTCCTTTAAAGAATCTTTACAGTGAATCTTCTGATTAACATCTATCTGCTGATCACGAAAAAAGAAACCATCGTCCGTAGAAACGGAAGATGATTCTTCGTCACAGGGGCGGACAAGTGCCTTCACCCCTGTGAGAGGCGATTGCTAGACAAGCTTTTCAGTCTGCGAGCTTGTCGAAATGGAGCTGGTAGTATTTGAATTATTAGAAGTGGTGTGTGCTTGACTGCTCACATGTGTATGTCCTCCTCCCTGCCCCCCCTGATTCTGGGAGAGGCTCAGTCGGCGTCAGTTTATCAATTCTACACTTACAAATTGCTTCAGTCGCTCCAAATATTGGTCGTACAGTTCTACGTCATTATGACCAGCACCCTAAAAGTACAAGCATATAATAATATTTGCACAATTTCTTGTCTTCTTTATTTGAGAAAGAATAAGAGAATGAATAATTTTGTATACCTCAACCCATAATGGTTCCACTGCTCTTGGACATCTCTCGTAGATCGCCAAGCCATGACTGAAATTTATCACATCATCCTCAGTCCCATGAATCACCAAAACCGGAGATGTCACTTTGGGTACTTTGTCTATGCTATAAAGGAAAAAGAAACTTTATTTTATATGTATAGTACCATAAAAATTTTATAAATTTATTTACAAATTAATGATGTAATAAGCTTAATTTTTATTTATTTAATACGATTAACAGAAGAAACAGAAGAAACAGAAGAAACAGAAGAAACAGAAGAAACAAATATGTAATTATTGTCATTTAACTTGATTTAATAGCATGAGAAAGAAAAGAACGACAACAGATGAGCGACAGCTCAGTGGTGCAAAACCTATTAGCAAAGTACGTGTCAACGGATCATGTAATTTATAGGTTTTCATGACGCAGGTATATAGATAAACTTTTATTGCTTCCCACACTTTAACTCCGAAAAACTGTCACTCGAACGCAAGAAAAATTGCACGCGGTTATGGAACATTGTCGCAAGCTTGCGTGCGAACTTGTTACGCCGGTCAAAGCGTTCAATTTATTTTAAACTTGGTTTAAACTGTAAATATAGACTGAAATGTTTGTGTATATGTACGTATACATATATATCTACACCACGTGTATGGATGGATGGATGTACACCTGAGCTGGATGATAGTGTCATGCGCGTAAACTTAGCTGTGCGAATCACAGCATGCGGTAAGTGGATTATAGATCGCGTTTCATTTAACACGGTAAAAAAAAGGGGGATACGTATACATTAAAAAGAATTGAACGTACCTAGGGAAGGCGTCGAAGAACCAAGTTCTCTTAGTATTGGGGAAAGCGACTCGCATTCCCGACATTAAAGGTGAATGCAGAACAACTGCGCCAACCTCGTATCGCGCGGCCAGATCGACCGTGGGTACAGTCCCGATGCTCTGGCCATATAGAATGATGTTTTCCGGGCTGATACCGTAACGTGTTCTGAGGGCATGCCACGCAGCGTCTATGTCCGCATAAAGGTTCTTTTCCGACGGTTTGCCACCGGAGACTCCGTAGCCAGAGTAATCGTAACTGAATATGTTGCAATTTATTCTGGATCCGAGTCCTAGATAGAAACTAGACATCTGTCCGAGATCGACTGCGTTCCCATGAGAGTATAAAATGGTAAAACGTGCGGTGGCCGAACACCGTACGAACAGACAAGCTATTCGATTCCCTCGTGACGTTCTTGCATAGAAACCTTCCACCGACTCTTTCTCCCTTTCCGTGTATTGCCATTCCGCTCTTTCGGACAGGGAAATTGTAACCTTGGATCCTTCGTCCTCGATGAACGCGTAGGTAGGCTCAGGTGGTAGGAATGCTAGCTTCGCAGCGATTCTGGACGGGCAAGGTGGACAGCAAAACAAGCAACACAGTTCACTAAAACTTAACCCGTTCATCGTTCCACGGGGATGTTCCACGCGCACGCGAAAACGCCGTTTATCAAGTTCCCTCGTAGAATCTCCGCATCGAAATTATCGGTCCGATTTAGAGGCAACTCCATGCACTGTACTCGCCGTGTACGCTCAGTGATTCAATCACAATGTCATTTGTTATCGTACTCCTATAAGAGCCCCTCACGATGAATCAGCCATGACGGGCTCGCAAGGCGGATGATTTCTCTCCCTCCTGTTTCCTCTCTTTCTCGCATAATACCCCCACCTACTGCGTGTTGCGCACTTTCATTGTGTTCAGGTGAAATGAGACGTGAGACAAGGACAGAAATCATGCCGCTGCTTTGCTACATCGCTCTTCTCTGTTCATTGCCTCGCTATTGGTGAAACATTTAAAACCAACGAGATAATTCGATAATTAGATAATTCGATCGCAGAGAAGAATGATCGCGTATTCAAACGCTGGCGTCGCGTTTCGTCGCCAGCCCTGCACTGCCAACATTTAAAGTGACGATGCAGCCCGCGTCTCCGGGACGTGGAAACGCACCTTGCGGTTCTAGTGACTTTCTCGAAAGAAAGCTACGAGGTTAGCAATAGCAAACCTTTGGAAAATCGATTAAATCCGGGTATATGGTAGAAACTCGACTAACTCGACTAGTTTCATGTTGTTGCGTGATCGTTGCCGTTCGCTATATAGTTTTGGCCGATGGCGGCTGTCAACTGGTGTATCTCCGTCTTTCGTGGAATTCGTTCTCATCAGTTTCCCGAATCGTCTCGAAAATTTCCGGTTACAAGTAGTTGCCACGCATCTGCGTTAAATTGATTTTCCTATGAGTCTGTGAGATTATCGTTTACAACATTTGTATGACATCGGGCAAAGAAACAATGGGGTAAGTGAACGTGGTGGTATTCTGCACCGTCTTTTAAGGGTGTGTAATGTACGTACACGCCAAGTATGATTCCCACATCACGTACAAGTACGATGAACGATCCTTAATTCCTCTATTACTAAATACCATCAATTGGTATGAAATAGGTCGTGTTGATTTCATTACGTTAACTATCTTTCCCGTCTATTTACTATCGTATTTCCGACATCGTCGTTGATACGCATTTAGGTGGGTGCATACGTAGGGAGACTGGACCAGAATGTTTTTCTTCTCTCTCTCTCTCCCTCTCTCTCTCTCTCTCTCTCTCCCTCTCTCTTTCTCTCTTTCTATACATTTATATATATATATATATATACATATATACATATATACATAAAACTATGAAATAAAATAGTGAAAGTGGGATAAGTCGGCATTGCGTGAAATGTGTTTATTCTAGTTGTTTACTTTCTCGGGCATCGTTTCATATATCTTTGGATTCCAATTGTGAAAATTCATTCCCACAATTCGTGCAAATATTTGTCACGTTATCGTCTAGTCGGTCTTCTAATGCGATGATACATTCGATCAAAACATTTAGACGTTGTTTTTTTCTGCTTTTTGTGCAACATACCAAGATTTTTGTACAATTATATCACTTTCTTTTTAATTTCAGTTTTATAAATAATTTCATATTTCACTAAAGTGATGCGTACTTCGTTAAATATTTCTTACTTTAATTGTAATTATTTTTCACTTTAGTTGTCAAAATTACATATTTTAAAAAATAATAAATACATATACGTGTATTGTACATATATTGCACGTGTGAAAAATTAAAAAAAATTGAAACAGAAATGGAATTGTTTTTTTAATACAGCCAAAAATACAGCCAACAATTGTTTGTTTATATTTATTTCTTTTGATTTTCTTCAGATTTATATAATACAGCCTACATTATTGTAATCCCAAATTGTAACATTATTAAATTTTCATTGCATTAATTTTAAGGTATGTAAAAAAAAATGTAAATTTTTTGATGTACTTGATTTTGTTATGTTCCTATGGAATATACGTGTAATAAAGTTCTACGAAAAAAAAGTAAACTTTAAAATATTCGTTATTATTAAAATACCTATAATTTATATTCTGACTATAAATAGATGCTGCATGTATTAATTAAATCAATATATTTAAATACCTAAGTCTCTTGGTTTTAATAAATTACAGCGAACAACCAATTTTCACATGTAAAGCACATGTGTTTCATATTGATCCTAAGACAAAAAGATCTTGGGTATCGGCATCTACAGCAGCAGTATCTATTTCATTTTTTTATGATTCAACAAGGAATCTATATAGAATAATTTCTGTTGAAGGATCAAAGGTAACTGAAAGATAAACTGTTGTAAAATGCAAATATTCGTTGTATTTAAGAAATAAACTTAAACATTGTAGTTTATTTTTCTTTTAGGCAGTAATAAATAGTACCATTACTCCAAACATGACCTTCACAAAAACATCACAGAAGTTTGGACAATGGTCAGATGTTAGAGCTAATACTATATATGGTCTTGGCTTTTCATCTGAAGTAGAATTAGGAAAGGTTTGTGAAATATGTCTTAAGTTAATGTACAGTCATTTGTACACTGTAATCTCAAAGACAATACTATTCATTTGGCAGTTCATAGAGAAGTTTCAGGAAGTGAAGGAAGCCACTAAATTAGCTAGTGCTAAATTACAATCAAACAGTTCATCCGTTACTCCTGCTACTAGTGCAAATGTTAGCCCAATTACGTCAAGATCTGGTATGCCATCATCGGAACAAGATCTCATAGATCCGCCAAATTCGTCGATGATTAATTCCAATGTATCAGCATCGAATAATCCCAATCCAAATGCCAACATGATCTCTACTCAAAACAGTGTGTCTTTGGTAAGCAGCAGTCCCTTACCTGGTAGTTGTCAGAATAAAGTGGATGATGAATTGAAAAATGCAGTCCATTCAAGATCACAGAGTGTTTCTCAGCAGAGTACAGAAAGTCCACAACATCAAGGGAAATCATCGCAACTTAGTTCGACGCAAGGTGGACAATCGGCTGAAATGCAGCTTAAGTATGAGAACGATAGGCTGAAACTTGCATTAGCACAAAGTTCGGCAAATGCTAAAAAGTGGGAGGTATGGTTTCTATCATTATATATAAAATTACATAACATATGATATAATTTGTTAAAAAACATTTGCCTGCAGGTGGAATTAACTACTTTGAAAACAAATAATGCTAGATTAACAAGTGCACTACAAGAATCCACAGCTAATGTTGATGAATGGAAAAGACAGTTACAATTATATAAAGAAGACAATGCAAGGATCAAAGCCAAGTATGCAGATCTAGAAGCTGGAAAAATAGCAGAAGGCAATAGTGAAGCATTGAGGTTGAGAGTTGAAGCATTAGAAAGTGAGCTTAGAACAAAAAATGAAGAAATCAAAGCTCTTACTATAGCTACAAAAAATAAAGATTTTATAGTACGTATATATTGTAAAATAATCGTATTAGGTATTAATAACTGATAATTTTTTAAATAATAAAATTACTTAAAATATTTCAAATGAACATGTAACAGATAAACTCATAATTTTATCTTTTCTAGGCCTTACAGAAAGAAAACGCAGAACTTCGTGAAATGTTAAGGGTTGTTCATGAACAATTAGAACTTGCGTTAAGCGCAAATAAAGTCCAAAAACAAAATTTGGATACACTGAATGCCAGATTAGCTGGATATATACAAGATTTGGTAACTGTACATCGAGAAATTACAAACACATTGCAATCTTAAGTTCACATGTAGTGATGTCTAAGAATATTTGTCATGGGAGTTTTGTATTTATGATATAAGCGAAGTAAACAAATGGACGGTGTAGATTAATACAATGGGAAAGGTTCCAAAAAAAAACATGCAGTAAAAAAAAAAAATCTTAAAAAATAAACTAAGAATACTATCTTTAAGCGATAAAGATAGATTGTATCTCCTTAACGTCTATTTTATGTTAATGATAACATTTGATGTTTTTCTTCATTATATATCATTGTATGTTTTTCTTTTCGTGCCATATTCATATTCTTATTGTATATAAAAATGTGTTCTTTTCTAATATCGTTTTTGTGTTTTCATAATTTGTATACTTGTGCACATAAAAAAGAATTTTCTATGTTCTATAAATATAGAAAATACTTCTATTTCTGCACAGAAAAAACTTTTATAAATTTACATATTATGAATTTATCAGTATATAATTTCATTATATACGTATATACGTATAATATTACGAATCTATCAAATCATATATACATAATTTCATAATTATTTTTACAGATTATTTAATAAAAATTTATTTATTATGTTTTTTATACAAATTCACAATCAAATTTGATTAATCATGCAGATCAGATTTATATATACATATATATAAAACTTGTTCTTTCTGACAATTGTGTTTACAAATGTTCAAGAAATAAATTATAGTTGCAATTATGCTGCAATCATCATTATTAATGCTATTTCACTGATTACTGTTGATCTTTGACTCATTGCTAATCTCTACAACTCTTACTATACTATTATAACTATTTATGATTATTAATGCTATTATAACTACCTCCACTACTATTGCTGCACTACTAATTGCTGTTATTATTACTTATAGCATCATTAGTGCTATTTCTAATGTTATTATCGTTATTGTCAATCAACTTGTCATTATATGCCTACAAAGGACTTTTATGATATTTAAAAACATAAAACATATCAAAAATGTCACAAGATTTGGTGTAATACATGTTTGTCTATGTTTTTTGGAACTTAGCCCCTTGGAGATAATAATAAAATTCAGTTACCCATGAACACAAATAAAAAAGCTGCACAATTAACATTAGTAACGTTTAGCAATACTCAATTATGTAGTATAACTATTTAATTCAGCTGTACATTGTATCCATATTGTTCTAGCACATATTATTTGCCTTTATCAATAGTATAAAAATATGTAAAATTGAAGAGTCTGGCATGAGCTGTACAGAATCATTGATATCTAATATAATATATAACACGAAAAAATATAGAACTCATTTACAATGGGTAACTTAGTAATTTAAACATGATCTAACACATCAACGATGAGAAAATGATGTTTTTGAAATATTTTGTTAATTTTCTTATAAAAACCATTAATTTATTGTTAAAAAAAATAAATTCAGTTTTTGTAATATAAATGATTTATTATTTAAATTTTACAAAGAATCTATAGCAATCAAGCCAGATATTCTTCAATATGTTGTATTTGAATAGCATAGATTCATTAGGAAACAAAATTTGCCCAAGGATGCTGATCGATTGTCTTAAAGAGGTCAAAGTGATATTTCTTGTAACAATAATTTCTAGTAGTAAATGAAGTGCAAAATACTAAACAAAGCACTTTTTATTGTACTGACAGTATGTATGTATGTATGTACGTAAAATGTTATGAAAATGAATTTTAAATTTGAGGAATTGGAAACAAAAGCCTCGCTTGCCACATGTGTAATCCTAATAAAACATTTTCAGATGGCTTTTCTGTGTATTATCAATAATGATATTAATTTAACCATATTTCCATAAATTGACATTATATGGTAATTTGATTTAATAATTATTATTAATGAAATATTGATACTTTTTTACGATATTATATTATGTTGTATAGATATCTCCATAATTGAAAACTGAGATTATGGAAATATGGTAAAAAATATACTGGTTTGCTTCATTTATTTATACATTTAAAAAAATGTAACATGTTTGTAATGACACTCATTCTCCACTTTAAATTATAGTTTACATATACCAATAAACTTACATAAAATCGTACATAAAGCATAAATTAAAATTATATTCTTACATTATGTAATGTAGTAGTTAAATTATGTTTACAATATAACAAAATATGTAAACATATTTATAATAATAGATTAGAAATAGTGTAATACTAACAGGAGCAAAGTTTGATTAAGTTTAAAAGGATTATTAAAATAATAATACGACATATATTATATTAAAATAAATGCGAAAGTCAGTAATAGATGGTTGTATTTATATCATTTTGCACAATTTAAATACTAACATTTTAACCGATTTCTCCAATAAAATCAATTGTTACTATTTATTTCATATTTTACAATTTAAAATCATTTTTTATTTTATGTTGTATAAATAAATTATTTTTCAAAAATTTACCTAGAACAACTTATATTAAGTTAAATGTACAAAAAATTATTTTAATTTTATATTTTTTTACAAACTAAGTTATCACAGATTGTTTCAGTGATGAACATTACATAAAACAGGGATTTCAAATCTAAAATCAGCGTTACAAATTTTAGAATTTTTAAATAATTTGATTTATATTTTATATAAAATGAGTAAAATAAAATTATATGACATTATAGGAACTTTAATTTTATAATAATAAAGTAAATATAAAAATATGTAAATATTAGCAATTATTTTCATAAAAGGAATAGAAAAAATGTTTACTTCACTTTATACAAAATATATGATAATAACTATTAAATAAGACGATTATTTATATGTATAAAAAAGAATGACAGTGAACAAATAATAATTTTTGAAAATTGACAAATATATAATTATGTTAAAACTAAAACATCAATACTCGTATTATAATAAAAGAAGATTTAAAGAAAATTGTTTACTGTTATTAATAATTTTATGCGTCTATTTATAAAAGTAGCTTTATAAGAAATTCTATACAGTTTTTTTATCACGATAATAATAATTTTGAAATTGTTAAATAAACATTGTACCGATAAAATATAATATTATCCTTATACAATTAGTTATTTTCTCTTTCATTCTAATTCACATGTATATTATATAATGTAATTACTTATTTTCTTAATTGCTTAAAAAAATTATACACTTTTATATATGTTTGAGTTTACTCACAACTTCTGAATCATTAAATAATTTAAAATAGAATCAAAATAAAGATGTCTTTAAAAGTCATACAACGGAGAACTAATGAATAATTTACAATTTTTTCATTTACTACAAGTTCAAAAATATGCAACAGAATCTCCCGCCCTTTTAAAGTAAGCCAGTGCAACATCACATCTATAGTTTATGATGAGAAAGTATCTTATCAATAACGCAAAATAGTAATATAATAGTATGTACAGGAATTGTATACTCATAAGTATTATAAAATGAAAAGTCTACATATTGATTGATATTCGTAATTCGATATTTCGAAACATAAAAAGTAATCTCGAAGTAGTTGTGTAAAGAATTAAAGTTGTCTGTTGTCAAGTTTACAAGTTCGTTCATTTGGTGAAAAATTTCTTCTTATTTATAATTCGTAAAACGGATAAAAAGGTAATGAATTTATACTTTAATAATTTATATGATTAACTAAGTGAATATAAAAAATAACTAGTGTTATAAAAATAATGAAACTGCTGTTTAAAGCTGCATGTAATCGTATTTTCATTTATTGTATCTTGGATTAAATAAAACACGATTAACTAGTTATATTTCTAAACATTTTATGAAATTCATATATATATACATATATTATATTATACAAATATACAAATATTTGCGTATATAATATAATATGACGAAATTGTAATTACTAAAATTCGTACATAACCTTTCAATTATTTTTGTTTTATCTACATATTTGTCGAAACAGTTTATTCCTTTAATAAAATGCTACTATACTTATATTTAAAATAATTTTTAAATAAATTATTCCAGATAAAAAATGGTAGTGCTTAGCAATTTTCTTGCACCACAAGAAGGAATACGTCATGAAGAACCAAATACTACTGTATACATTAATGATAGAGAAGTAGGAAAAGGAATTCTGTATATCACAGAAAGGTAAACATTAAAATAGAGCAATCTTATATTTAATATTACCTCTATGTTTTAATATAATGTTCATATTGGTAGTTTACTTTCTTGGGTGAATTATGATACACAACAGGGATTTTCACTTGAATATCCTCATATATCTTTACATGCCATATCAAGAGATGAACAAGTACATCCAAGGCAATGTTTATATATCATGGTTGATGCAAAAGTAGATCTTCCAGGTATATTAAGTTCTTCTTAAATTTTTGAGAAAGTTGCTTTTCTTTCAGTGAAGAGTAAAAATTAAATGAAATTTAGTAATATGTATCTGATTCCATGCAATTTCTGGTAAATATATTAATATTACTTATTTATATACTTCTTTAATATATTTCATATAGATGTACCATTGTCAGCAGCTTCAGATAGTGGATCAGATAATGAATTTGAAGATGTGGATACACCAATTACAGAAATGCGATTTGCCCCCGATAACACAAATAATTTGGAAACAATGTTTCAAGCAATGAACCAATGTCAGGCTCTTCATCCTGATCCACAAGATAGTTTTTCTGATGGTAGATAAATATGCAATTATTTTAATGATTTTTTAAAATTAAAAAAATAGATATAAGAATTTATATACTTTTGTAGCCGAAGAAGATATTTATGAAGATGCAGAGGAAGATGATTATCAATATTACGATGTTGGTGCCGGTACAGGTACTGGTACCGGTGCCGGTGCTGGTGCTGGTGATGCTCCTTATATCTTACCAGGTAATAGTCTTAGATTTAATATAAAAAAAGCTTTTATTTAAAAAATCAGTATCTTGTGAAAATTAAATTTCTTTATTGTTATTTCATTCCCTTAAAACAAATAGAGACAAATCAGAATGGTACAGAAGGAGATGATGCTATGGATATAGAGGCAGGTCAATTTGAAGATGCAGAGGAAGATCTATAAAGTATGAAAATAATAAAATGCAGATATGCATTTAGTATTAATTTATAAGTACCAGTATCATATATCAAGGTAGATAAGTGATATGGCAGACTGTATAAGAGAGCAGTATCAAACATAAAACAGCTAACATTTATTTATATTCATTTTGTACATGGTAATAATTTTTTAGATAAAAATAAATAATTATATATCAAATTCAGCTTCTTATTTGTATGCATATTTGTATTTGTTCATTTAGAAAATTATTAATTTTTTACATTTATTTATACAATAAAACTTAATATAATAAAACTTTTTTAAGATGTCCGAAATATATCCTAATATGTACTTATAAAAATTTCTCCACTTTGAAATATAAGACAATTTCATGATTAGTTTTAAATGTATTGTATCTTTTTTATTGCTAATAAATATTTACTGAAATTATTAACAAAAAATATTAAAGTATAATTTATTAATACAACTTATTGTATCATGTCAATATGTAATTTTGCGATCAAAATTTATGACAGCCAAATTGGTAATTTTATTAATAATTTTAAATATTTATAATGTGAAAGCAACAATTGCTTCAAACGTATCAAAAAAAAATAAATATATGGAAATACATATTGACATATATACATTTTTGTATTTTTAATATAAAATATATTTTTATATTCTGAAAAATCCATCCGATTAATAATTCATATAAACAACACATAGATATATATTTCAAATTAAAAATAAAATATCACTAATTTGTTGTAAATTTTGCAGAAAGACATGAACAAATAGTTTGTATTTTAAATTGTTTTTCTCTAGTATAATAAGTATTAATTTTCAAGAACATTAAAATACATCTACCGTATCTTTTTAGGGCCAAATATAAGATCGGCATCCGGTGCACCTTTGGGATGATTATATTTTTGTCGTCGTTCTCTATTTAAATTTACTGTCACTGGTCTAGTACTCTGATTAATGGTTTCTTGATAATCTTCTTCTTCTTGTCTTTCTGTAATATTCAGTGTCAACCTTTTAACTCGTTCTTTTTCTTCCTTTTGTTCTTGTTCTCTATTTCGAAGATTCATTGCTAATTCCGATGATACGGGAACTGCTAAATTCTTGTATTGTTGCTTGTTACCTTTTCTTAACATAAGCACAAAATCGACTGTGCTGTTATCAGAAGGTCTTTCTTGCAATTGTTCATATGTTTTTTTAGTACTTTTTACATGCAAAGGAACAGAAATGTCTACTTGTTGCGGTTTCACTGAATCTCGCATTCTATCTTGTATATTATCCGAAACCATTTTATCAAGAGCAGACAAAAAGTCATCATCTTCAGGGCAACTTACTCTTCTAGGACCAGATGGCAATGCTGCATTTAATTCTGGAACATCCATAATAACACCATCAGTACCTCCTTCTGAAAGACTTTGATCTCCTTGGGTATTTTCTTGGGTACCCATAGTGTAATCTCTTTCTGCATCAGCAGTCCAATCTTCTTCCGATTGTGCTTCAGAACAGTCTTCAGATTCTTCAAAATGCAACTCAGCTACACCTTTTGCATCACCACTACCATTCCCAGATGTTACAGTTACATCTTCGTCTCCTTCAGCAATCACTCCCATATCAGACTCTACATCAGTACGTTCAATACCATCCTCTGCATTAAAGTTTCCAAGAGTGGGATATAGAGTATTTCGCAATTCTTCCACAGCACATTGTGCTTCTTTATAACTTTGAAACAATTGCATTTTTGGTCGTAACATTGTTAATGTGTCCCGATACATGTAATCTATGCCTACTGGGAATGGATTTTCTGCAGTCCAGATAGGATCCGTGTACTTGAACCAATAATAATTTTGGAAAAATATTAGGAAATAATCAAGTTTTTTCTTACTGGAACCACCACTAAAATACTGTCCACAGGTTTCCAATAATGTACAGACTAATCGAATTCTGAAAAGATGGTCAGGTGGATCTAAAATACTTGGTATAGAGTGATCCATACTAACTCCAAATGTAATCAAAAGATACAATGTTCGGAAAATATCTCCACTTTCTACCATGCGATAATTGTACAACTCTCCAAGGTATTTAACCATAGCAATACGTCGTTGATTAAATTTCGGTAAATTAATTTCCATGCATAATCGTATATCTTCCAACACACCATCGACTACATGAGGCCCTATTGTTTCGTAATGTGCAACAAGTCCAGCTAATAAACTTCCTACACATCGAATGTTCAAGTATTTAACATTATATGCGGCAGTAAGACATTTAATAGCATAAGATGATATACTTTCGTCTTCCCAATCTAATTTGCGCATCCATTTGAGAACTTTGTCCGTATTTGTTTTTGAAAGATCTTGATATAACAATTTCCTTATGAATTCGTGAATAGGTGGCCTGTCTTTTTTTGATACACCCCCTGTTAATTCTGGTGGATTTACATAATAATATGCATTCTCAATTATTGTTACATAACGCGAATCTAATGCAGTGACCGCCTTTTTACGCATCATTTGTTCTAGATATACTTTTGTCCTTTGATGAGAGTCTGGTGAACAAAATAGATATCTTCCACATGTTTCCAACAAATTACAAGCCATTTCAATATGGTGATGTGTAAAATCATGTAGCAAAACTTTTAAGCAATATAATGCTTCTATCTTTGAATAAAGTTTAAATTTAACAAGTTCACCAATGTACCTAACAACTTTTACTTTTGATTCTATATTAATTTGATCCTTTTTGCGTACATGATATTTGAAATCATGTTTTAACATTGAGCATAAATCATTACCTACATCAGGCATAACGGGATAAAGAATAGCTGCTAATCGAGAATAAAATGGCAGTAAATCTAAACGAATTCTAGAAACACCAAACAGTGCTTTTACTAATTTTTTTTTGTTATGTTTTGTGTTGAGATTCATTAGGAAATGTACTGCCGCATTATCAATTAATTCACGATTTACGCAATTTGGTAAATGTGTTATAAATGCATCTAAAAGTATTTTATTACTTATGTTTGAAACTTGTGGTTCCTCTACTTCTGCTTCAGGTTCATCCACTTTCTCAGTTTCTTCTAGTTCATCAAATGTTATTTCTTCATCCAAAGCTTCTTCACTTATTGGAACATCTTGTTTAGGTACTTCTTTCAAATATGAACCAGGAAGAAATACTGTTAAGTCTGGCAAAACTTCATAAAATCGTCTGGTTTCTTCGTCTCCCCACATATCTTCTAGAATACTATTTTCTTCTCCTTCACTAATCATTTTCAATGATTCTTCTGCTTCTGCCTTCATTTCACTATCTACAGGAAGTTCTGGCATAGGTTCATCTAAAGTATCAGAAAAGCTTTGCACATTATTAAGCAAACGATCGTAGGATACTTGAAGACTCTCAAGTTTCTCTTTTCTTTCAGAACTTAGTTCGCCTCTAGTTTGTAAAATCTTACGATTTTGTTTCTCAAAAGCTTGAAGATCTTTATGTTCTTTTAATAAATGCTTACACAACGAATTGTAGTAATCTCGCAACAATAATCTAACATTTTGTTGTTTGTCGGGAGAAAGTAATTTGCTTTTGGGTATAGATACATTCAACTTTTCAGATATTTCCCTTACTCTTTTAGATACAAGACCAGCATAATCTTCACCGCAGTGTTTACAAAAGCTTAATATGATGCTTGCATTATTATGTTCTTCTTTATCCATATTAATTAAAACTGTCAATGCAGAACCAAGTAAAGGTAATCCTTGCTTATGGGTGAAAATTCCTGCATTAACCAGTTCAGCATAAAATCGAAGATCTACTCGAAGTTTGCTTGGATTTGCAATTTTATCCATAACCTTCAAGGATAAAATTCTTTGCCAATTTTCAAAAAAATGAGATGAAAATTCTGCGTATGTTTGATGCAAGAAACTGCATACCCTAATTGCAGGTGCAACATCTGTCATTTTTAATTTAGCATCAACTAAAGCAGTAGCAACTTCACTTACATATTTTGTTAAGTTTAAGTGTGTCATATCTTTTAGAACTGTATCTAATTGCATACTACTAAAATTTTTCAGTTTCTTGACAAACGTTGTGTTTCTTTTTAACGTTGAATCTAATTTGCTGAAATATGATTCTGGTGGTCTGTTAGGGTTCAAGTTAGCTGCTCGAATTTCTTCTTTTGCATTTAGTCGTTGTTCTGTTTCTTTTATGTAATCAGTCAAGAATTGTTTATCTTCCTCCGACACAGCATCTTGTTGTGGATATGTATCTGCTGTTTCTGATACTGTTTCTTCAACTTCTGACATTGTTCAAATCTGTTACCTAAAATATATGTTGCACATTCTGTAAAATGTCACGTGAAGAAGCAATTTATGAATTACATAAATAATGCAATAACAATTATCATCAGAATATATATATAATACTCATGTATTATCTACTTGTTATTATGAACCATGTTAACAATATTAAATTAACATAAAAAGTAATAAAAAAGTGAGTAAATATTCTTCTATGTAAAAAAACTATTTAATAAAACGTTATAATTTGTGTTTGTAAATTTAAAAATCATTTAAGTGTATAACATTAAATTAAAATAATTTACAATTAATAAACATATTTTGAAAAAACATGATGTTTACGTATACTTTAAGAAAATAATACATTTTTATACGTAACATGATTTTATTTACTTAAATACATTATGCCCAATATACGATATGTTTACATTTGAAATGAAATAAAAATTAAATAAATTATGTGAAACAAACTGAAAATAAAACTCACTATACTAATATTATTTTATAAAATTGTTATGTTATAAACTTCTGAAAATTGTTTACTTACACTTTTCAGAAAGAAGAGGGTTACTTTATGGCAGACAACTGTCTCACACATGAAAAGCTGCTTAAACATTGAGCGATTTCAATGCACAAAAATATATAAACATGTGCACACATGTGCATAATATACTAATTACTATAAAAATGATAGATTTAAAACATTTTAAAAATTAAATTTTAATAATAAATAATGAAATCTATTAAGTTTTCTATTGTGAAACTGAAAAATTTTAATATAGATAATAAAATTGAAATTTATTGCAATATTTACATATATATATATATATAAAGTTATTAATATAGTTATATATATATATCTATATAAATATAAAATAATACTAAATGTAAGTAAAATAATTATTAAAAAGAAATATATTTCAACTATTATGTGTTTTGCCATTGACTACCTAGCATCATTGACTAACTTGCATAGACCGGACATCAAATAGAGTTTCGTGTTCCAGGGTCTGAAATACCGACCAGGAAAAAAATCGTTGGTTTTTTAACGTCCTCTACGCTTAAACAGCGACGAATTAGAGCATCACGTCAAACAAAATGATACAAATTGGTTCAAGAAAATGATATTCTTTATAGTGTTGTCTATTGTATATCCATTGACTGATTTTACGTTCGATTTAAAGATAGAAGAAAAGAGGAAAAATATAGTTGATTCGGTCCGACTTCAGTGTGACTTCAGTTAAAAGAAATAAATAGTTCACGTGTACTTTGCATTCACTTTACGTTCAATTTCAATAGAAAATAATAAAGGAGATATGTATTTCATTATATCGAAGTAAGAGTTTAGTTTAAGAGAAAGGAAATGTAGTTTAGTGTAGGTATATAAAAGTATATTGAAGTCACGGTTTACTTTAAGAAAAAAGAAACTTAGTTTAGGTGTATTTTAGTTTGAGAAAAAGGAAAGAATTAGGTTAGATGCGTTTCAGTTTATATTAAAGGAAAGAGATAGTCAAACAAATTATTTCTTTTTGGTTCTTTTTACAATTTTTTTTTTTTTCATACAAGTGCAGAACGCTTCGATATGAAATCATATAATTTATCATATTTTCTGTTTCTTTGTATTTCTTTGTATCTCTTTGTGTCTTACTGAAAGCAAAATCTGCTCCTAGTTAATTCTTAATTTACTCTTGTCCTTCTTTAAATGTTTCTGATTACAGGGGCACTTAATTTCAATGTATTTAACCTCAAACCATGGATTTCCTTTTCAGAATATTTTTCCTTTTAAGCTTCATATGCTCAGCAATCACAATTCTATATACAAGCAATGATATTAGATCTAAGGTACTTTGGTTGATACATTGTTGAAATTGGTAAACTTATCGAATAGCCTGTCGAATATTAAATTTATCTATAATTTCTCAAGACCAATTATGCTTATATTGGAATAGTAAGCATAAAGATAACTGACAAATAAATTAAATTTATCCAAATGATTAATAATATCCAATGTGTGTCCTATAATTCCACATTGAGTCATTCTTAAAAAGCTTGCTAGATAAAATATTAGACTCATTTCTTAGATTACTTTCATTAGAGCAAATTTAAATGATCCAGGATACGCATACATTCAAAGACATTTCAAATGTAGCTAAATTCATCCTATATATAAATTAAGATAATAATGATAATAATAAAGATATAAATTAAGATAATACATGTTATTGGATATATCTATTAGGAGAAAAGTACCTGCTTCGTTTGCAAGGAAGAAGGTCATGTGGCTAAATTTTGCAAAAACTTTGATCTCCAGCCACAGCTTTTGCACAACATTAACTGACGTCACAATGAAATTCTTAATGATCCAATCATCCAAGAACAGCCAAAATTTTTTTCTACCTTTCTTCCATTTCAGATTTCTGTTACATTGTTACCTGAGATACATAAACTGCAAGCTAAAAACATCACAAATCATTCTTTTACCAGCCCCAAGATATATCAAGGAACGGCTTACTAATTTCAGCTCTTCCAACAACTCTTTTAATGATTTGAATGTTGTCAATGATGATAGTAGAAGTAAAGTAGTTGTTTCTACCAAAGAAATCAAGAAACGCAAAATAGCAAACAGAACGGAGGCTAGAAAACCTAGAAGAAATCTTATTGTCAAGGATTACATCTTGGATCCTACTCAAGATCACCCAGTGAATTTTTAAAGTTGCCTATAGTTTCTACTAGAAACGTACAACAATCCCAAAATCCAGCTTTAATAAAAATTCTTTCCTTTTCTTTATAGAACTTAAAATAAAAAGCCATATGTGAGTAAAGATTTCTCTATTCTAGAAGAAAACTCCAATTAGATTAAAGTTATTCATAGCTACAATTATTATATTGTTACGGGTTTTCTTCTGGAACTCAAGAAATCTTTGCTCTAAGCGTCTGGAAATTTCATGTTAGTCAATTATGACTCCTCATCCTCGTCTTTGAAATGGCTGATTCACAACACAACTTTAGCTTCCCAGGATTCATAGAGTTCAGGAAGGGTAAAACTCATTTAAAAGATGGCAGAATTCTAATTCTTATACGTAAAAATGTTGTTTTCAGGCAAATTACTAACATCAAATCTTCTGATATTTGAGTTAAACTATGCGGTCTTTGTCTAAATAATGTAAAGCTAGAACTGGATACATTTGTCTGTATAAAACTCCAAGTCTCACTCTCACACATGATCAGTAGGATCTAATTGTTCACTAAACGCAACTGCATTGTAGTAGGTGACTTTACGCTCACCATTCTAATTGGAATTGTAAATGTACAGATAGAAGATTTCATAATGACTTAGGAACCGTCTCTACTACACAATGACAACTCTTATACATATATTAACATATACAAAAGTTTTAAATCCAATATTGATAGAGAATTTTATTCTGTACTTCGAATATTTGTGATAAAACTGATACTGTTCTGTATGATGAGATCTGGTTCTGATTACTTTTCTATTTGTTTTAATATTACGGACAAGAACTATTACAAGCTTAAATTGAATTGTACTGATTGGCCAAAATTTTTTCATACTCTAAAGAACCATTACATAGATTTTTTTCATTAATGATTACGATGCTCTGCCTCCTAGTCGCGAATACGAATTTTTCATTAATATTATTATTGGTGCAGTTAAATCCAATTCACCTTTAAAAGAAATTTATTAACTTTTCCGAAAAAAATAAAAAAAATCCAGTTCTTTGGTGGGACTCGGAATCTAATAAGCTCAAAAAACTTTGCAGAACCTCCTCCAGGAAATGACAGCGTTCGTACAACTTGGAGGATTTGATTAATTATAAAAAAAATTTGACTCTATAATACCTCTTACCATAAAAACTTGGAAAAAGAAAACAAGTTCAGATATTTGACGAGTAGACTTAATATAGATATCGTTTCTTCGGCTTCGGTATCGGCTTGGGTCAGTGTTAGGGTCAGGGTCAGTGTCTGTGGTCAGGGTCTGGGGTCAGGGTCTGGGGTTAGTTCTTTGTTTAGGTCTGGGGTCAGGGTCAGAGTCAGGGCTTCGGCTTCGGCTTCTGCTTCGGCTTCGGCCTCGGCTTCAGCTTCGACCTTCGGCTTCGGCTTCGCCTTCGGCTTTCCGCTTCGGGCTCGGCTTCGGCTTCGGCTTCGGCTTTCGGCTTCGGCCTCGGCTTCAGCTTCGACCTTCGGCTTCGGCTTCGGCTTCGGCTTTCCGCTTCGGGCTCGGCTTCAGTTTCGACCTTCGGCTTCGGCTTCGGCTTGGGTCAGTGTCAGGGTCAGGGTCTTGGTCTGGGGTCAGGGTCTGGGGTCAGGGTCCGGGGTTAGGTCTGGGGTTAGTTCTGGGTTTAGGTTTGGGGTCAGTGTCAGAGTCAGGGCTTCGGCTTCGGCTTCGACTTCGGCTTTCGGCTTCGGCCTCGGCTTCAGCTTCGACCTTCGGCTTCGGCTTCGGCTTCGGCTTTCGGCTTCGGCCTCGGCTTCAGCTTCGACCTTCGGCTTCGGCTTCGGCTTCGGCTTCGGCTTTCGGCTTCGGCCTCGGCTTCAGCTTCGACCTTCGGCTTCGGCTTCGGCTTCGACTTTCGGCTTCGGCCGCGGCTTCAGCTTCGACCTTCGGCTTCGGCTTCGGCTTGGGTCAGTGTCAGGGTCAGGGTCAGGGTCCGGGGTTAGGCTAGGGTTAGGTCTAGGGTTAGTTCTGGGTTTAGGTCTGTGGTCAGGGTCAGAGTCTGGGCTTCGGCTTCGGCTTTCGGCTTCGGCCTCGGCTTCAGCTTCGGCCTTCGGCTTCGGCTTCAGCTTCGACCTTCGGCTTCGGCTTCGGCTTGGGTCAGTGTCAGGGTCAGGGTCTTGGTCTGGGGTCAGGGTCTGGGGTCAGGGTCTGGGGTTAGGTCTGGGGTTAGTTCTGGGTTTAGGTTTGGGGTCAGTGTCAGAGTCAGGGCTTCGGCTTCGGCTTCGACTTCGGCTTTCGGCTTCGGCCTCGGCTTCAGCTTCGACCTTCGGCTTCGGTCTCGGCTTCGGCTTTCGGCTTCGGCCTCGGCTTCAGCTTCGACCTTCGGCTTCGGCTTCGGCTTCGGCTTCGGCTTTCGGCTCTGGCTGCTCTCGGCTTCAGCTTCAACTTCGGCTCGGCTTCGGCTTCAGCTTCGGCTTCGGCCTCGGCTTCAGCCTCGACCTCGGCTCGGCTCGACTCGGCTTCGGCTTCGGCTTCGGCCTCGGCTTCAGCTTCGGCCTTCGGCTTCGGCTTCAGCTCGACCTTCGGCTTCGGCTTCGGCTTCGGCTTCGGCTTTCGGCTTCGGCCTCGGCTTCAGCTTCGGCCTTCGGCTTCGGCTTCAGCTTCGACCTTCGGCTTCGGCTTCGGCTTGGGTCAGTGTCAGGGTCAGGGTCACGTTCTGGGGTCAGTGTCTGGGGTTAGGTCTGGGGTTAGGTCTGGGGTTAGTTCTGGGTTTAGGTCTGGGGTCAGGGTCAGAGTCAGGGATTTCGGCTTCGGCTTCGGCTTCGGCTTTCGGCTTCGGCCTCGGCTTCAGCTTCGACCTTCGGCTTCGGCTTCGGCTTGGGTCAGTGTCAGGGTCAGGGTCAGGGTCTGGGGTCAGGGTCCGGGGTTAGGTCTGGGGTTAGTTCTGGGTTTAGGTCTGTGGTCAGGGTCAGAGTCTGGGCTTCGGCTTCGGCTTTCGGCTTCGGCCTCGGCTTCAGCTTCGACCTTCGGCTTCAGCTTCGACTTTCGGCTTCGGCTTCGGCTTCGGCTTTCCGCTTCGGCCTCGGCTTCAGCTTCGACCTTCGGCTTCGGCTTCGGCTTCGGCTTTCCGCTTCGGGCTCGGCTTCAGCTTCGACCTTCGGCTTCGGCTTCGGCTTGGGTCAATGTCAGGGTCACGGTCAGGGTCTGGGGTCAGGGTCTGGGGTTAGGTCTGGGGTTAGTTCTGGGTTTAGGTCTGGGGTCAGGGTCAGAGTCAGGGCTGCGGCTTCGGCCTCGGCTTCAGCTTCGACCTTCGGCTTCAGCTTCGTCCTTCGGCTTCGTCTTCGTCTTCGGCTTCGGCTTCGGCCTCGGCTTTAGCTTCGACCTTCGGCTTCGACTTCGGCTTCGGCTTTCGGCTTCGGCCTCGGCTTCAGCTTCGACCTTCGGCTTCGTCTTCGGCTTCGGCTTCCGCTTCGGCCTCGGCTTCGGCTTCGACCTTCGGCTTCGGCTTCGGCTTGGGTCGGTGTCAGGGTCAGGGTCAGGGTCTGGGGTCAGTGTCCGGGGTTAGGTCTGGGGTTAGTTCTGGGTTTAGGTCTGGGGTCAGGGTCAGAGAGAGGGCTTCGGCTTCTGCTTCGGCTTTCGGCTTCGGCTTCGGCTTCGGCTTCGGCTTTGGCTTCGGCTTGGGTCAGTGTCAGGGTCAGGGTCAGGTTCTGGGGTCAGGGTCTGGGGTCAGGGTCCGGGGTTAGGTCTGGGGTTAGTTCTGGGTTTAGGTCTGGGGTCAGGGTCAGAGTCAGGGCTTCGGCTTCGGCTTCGGCTTTCGGCTTCGGCTTGGCTCTCTGCTTCGCTCTCGCTCCTTCTGGTAGTGTAGGCAGGGTCAGGTCATCGTATTGGTATTCTGGTTGTCTGTTCAGAGTGGCTGCGGCTTCGGCTTTGGTTGCCTGCTTCAGCTTTTGGCTTGGCTTGACTCTCGGCTTGGCTTCGGCCTCGGCTTCAGCTTCGACCTTCGGCTTCAGCTTCGACTTTCGGCTTCGGCTTCGGCTTCGGCTTTCCGCTTCGGCCTCGGCTTCAGCTTCGACCTTCGGCTTCGGCTTCGTCTTGGGTCAGTGTCAGGGTCAGGGTCTGGGTCTGAGGTTAGGTCTGGGGTTAGTTCTGGGTTTAGGTCTGGGGTCAGGGTCAGAGTCAGGGATTTCGGCTTCGGCTTCGGCTTCGGCTTTCGGCTTCGGCTTGGGTCAGTGTCAGGGTCAAGGTCAGGGTCAGGGTCAGGGTCTGGGGTCAGGGTCCGGGGTTAGGTCTGGGGTTAGTTCTGGGTTTAGGTCTGGGGTCAGGGTCAGAGTCACCCCCTTCGGCTTCGGCCTCGGCTTCAGCTTCGACCTTCGGCTTCGGCTTCGGCTTCGGCTTCGGCTTCGGCTTCGGCTTCGGCTTTCCGCTTCGGCCTCGGCTTCAGCTTCGACCTTCGGCTTCGGCTTCGGCTTGGGTCAGTGTCAGGGTCAGGGTCAGGGTCTGGGGTCAGGGTCTGGGGTTAGGTCTGGGGTTAGTTCTGGGTTTAGGTCTCGGGTCAGGGTCAGAGTCAGGGCTTCGGCTTCGGCTTCGGCTTCGGCCTCGGCTTCGGCTTCGGCTTCGCCTTCGGCTTCGGCTTCGGCTTGGGTCAGTGTCAGTGTCAGGGTCAGGGTCTGGGGTCAGTGTCCGGGGTTAGGTCTGGGGTTAGTTCTGGGTTTAGGTCTGGGGTCAGGGTCAGAGAGAGGGCTTCGGCTTCTGCTTCGGCTTCGGCTTCGGCTTCGGCTTCGGCTTCGGCTTTGGCTTCGGCTTGGGTCAGTGTCAGGGTCAGGGTCAGGTTCTGGGTTCAGGGTCTGGGGTCAGGGTCTGGGGTTAGGTCTGGGGTTAGTTCTGGGTTTAGGTCTGGGTTCAGGGTCAGAGTCAGGGCTTCGGCTTCGGCTTCGGCTTCGGCTTCGGCTTCCTCTTGGGTCAGTGTCAGGGTCAGGGTCAGGGTCTGGGGTCAGGGTCTTGGGTTAGGTCTGGGGTCAGGGTCAGATTCAGGGCTTCTGCTTCGGCTTCGGCTTCGGCTTCGGCTTCGGCTTCGGCTTTCTACGATTCTCGAATGTAATCGATATTTCTCATGATTGATTTTTATGTGTGAAGCATGGCGGATGGAAGTAAACATCACATAGAAATTATTATTATCCAGAAAAATCATCCAGAAAGCGTTATCATCCAAAAATTCTCTGGTTTTAATTAATAGCTATTAGTTTTGTGTTCGTATCGTGAATTTTTAAATTATAATTTGCATTTTTGGTTTGAACTCATCGAAATCTGCCAGAATTCAGTTCTAACCAGTACAATTGTTGTGACATTGTATCGTTGACTGACTTACAATTAGTCAATATTCTTGCACACTTAGTAAGTGGTAAGTTACCTTCTTTCACTTTTATCAGTTCTTGATTAATCTATTGATAGGAAAATCTCTGAGGATAACCGCGGATAAAATATTTTGGCAGCAATGTTTGAATTTGAAATTTAATATTTTAACATAAAATATTTTTCATTGATGAATGAAATTAATTATATTCTCGACGAAATATTGTTAGGTTTTAAGTTGTCATTACTTTGCGAAAGAATCTATGTAAAAATAATGTTCACTTGGTCTCATTTTAAAGTGAAGCATTTATTTTTCGAATCCTAAATTTGTTTTGTTGATAATTTTGCATCGTGCAGTGAGTGAGAAACTAATGATAGTTTTCTTGTAGAAAAAATTTTAAAACTTTGAAGTGACTTTTTCCAAAGTCGCTAAGAAAATTGTTTTCATGATCAAATTTCTTATGATCATAAGTTAATGATTACAGCGCCACTACTGGGCGAAATACGCAATACGCTTCCTACAATTCTCGAACGTAATCGATATTTCTCATGATCGATTTTTAAACGGTAATAATGGCGGAAGGAAGCACACCACATCTGGAAAGAAAAATTTATTATCCAGAACACTCATTCAGATAGAAGTGTCATACAAAAGTTTCCAAGTAAAAATTTAAATCAGTAGCTATTACATTTGTATTTTTGTTGTATATTTTTAAAATTAAACTTGCGTTTTTAACTCAAGGTAAGGTTTAACCAAATAATTATATCACATAATTTTCAATAATTAAAGAAATAATAGCATATAAACTTATAAACAGAACATACTATGCTAAAAGTTATTTATAATTTTATACAAAAATTTAATTTCAATTCTAACCAGTACAAATATTGTCACCTTGTAATATGACTGACTTTTTATTGTATATATATATATTTTTATTGTATATATATATATATATATATATATATATATATAATATACTTTTACTTCTATTGTAACATTTTCTATTCATTTGTTGATTATTTAATCTCATACTGTGTAGTTCCACTAGATTCAACAATAGTTTATTATGAATACACGTATTTAATGGCCTAAATAATAATTTTACTGCGTAATAAAAGTAATAAAGTTTTTCATATCTCGGTTTAAAGTATTAAGAATTTTTTTTCAAATGTGTGAATATTTTCATTCTTTTTTATGAATTTTGTGTATTTGATTTAGAGTTTTTTACTTTTTATTCCCAGTTAACATTTCGTGTGAAACGGGCGATTACAGCGCCCCAACGGTGAAATATGCAATATACTTCCTATGATTCTCGACCGAAAATCGAATCGATATTTCTCATGATCGATTTTAAAGCGGGAATAATGGCGGAAGGAAGCACATCTTGTCCGTAAAGAATGAAGTGTTGTCCAGAAAAATCATTCAGATAGAAGTATTATCCAGAAGTTTTCAGGTAAAAATTTAAACAATAACTATTACATTTGTGTTTGTGTCGTATAGTTTTAAGATAAAACGTGCATTTTTGGCTTCAATTCAAGGTAAGGTTTAACCAAATAATTATTGCATATAATTTTTAATAATTAAGGAAATAATAGCATATAAACTTTTAAACATAACATACTACGCTAACATTAATTAATAATTTTATACAAAAATTTAATTTCAATTCTAACTAGTAAATATTGTCACTTTGTAATATGACAGATTTTTTATTGTATATGTAATATATGTATATATAATATATACTTTTACTTCTATTGTGATATTTTTTTCTATTGTGATATTCATTTGATTATTATTTAACCTCATACTGTGTAATTCCAATACTAGATTCAACAATAGTTTATTATGAATACACGTATTTAATGGCCTAAATAATAATTTTACTGCGTAATAAAAGTAATAAAGTTTTTCATATCTCGGTTTAAAGTATTAACAATTTTTTATCAAATGTGTGAATATTTTCATTCTTTTTTATGTATTTTGTGTATTTGATTTAGAGTTTTTTACTTTTTATTCCCAGTTAACATTTCGTGTGAAACGGGCGATTACAGCGCCCCAACGGTGAAATATGCAATATACTTCCTATGATTCTCGACCGAAAATCGAATCGATATTTCTCATGATCGATTTTAAAGCGGGAATAATGGCGGAAGGAAGCACATCTTGTCCGTAAAGAATGAAGTGTTGTCCAGAAAAATCATTCAGATAGAAGTATTATCCAGAAGTTTTCAGGTAAAAATTTAAAACAATAACTATTACATTTGTGTTTGTGTCGTATATTTTTAAGATAAAACGTGCATTTTTGGCTTCAATTCAAGATAAGGTTTAACCAAATAATTATTGCATATAATTTTTAATAATTAAGGAAATAATAGCATATAATTTTTAAACATAACATACTACGCTAACATTAATTAATAATTTTATACAAAAATTTAATTTCAATTCTAACTAGTAAATATTGTAACTGAGTAACTCATTGTTACACACACACACACACACACACACACACACACACACACGTATTATATCATATGCTTTTGTACACAAATTTCTATTATAACATTTTCTACTTATTTGTTGAGTCTTTAACTTCATACTGCGTAATATTTAACAATTCTAATACTAAATTCAACAATAATTTACTAAGAATATTTTTAGAGTATTTTTACACATTTGCTGTCGTTTGACATATGTGTTCTAACTTTTTATTTCTTTTGTGCAGGTTATTTCTTGATCAGAGATAGCAGAGATGAGCTTCTTTATAATCATGTCCTACGAAAATCAGCTTTATTTTCAGAAAATTTTTGTGACCGCGCGCAATGCGGTTGGTAGAGTCAGTGTTTGTTGCGAAATATTTTTATATTTTTCTGAGCAAAATGGCTCCCATTAAATTAAATATTCAATTCATTCAAATTATATTTCGCGAAGTTAGAGTCAGTGAGTCCGCCGATTGTTACTTAAACGCGCGCGTTCATAGTCTTTTATTTGTCTTTTTTTGTATTTTTTTTTTTTTGTTTAATACTCGTTTTCGCTGTTAAAGTCAGTGCTCAAGCGGATAAGGCTTCTCCTGGAGATCAAAATGGTAAGTAATTTTATATATTGTATCTCAATTTATTCAATTGTATTCAATTTTTTAAATTTAACAGCAAAGTATAATGTTTAATGTTTGTTACAGACGCTTCACAGCATCAACTGTTGCATTTTTGGGGGAAAATCCAACGGTGGCTCTGAAGTCAATGTAAGAATCTTTCATTATCTCCAACTTAAGACTTTGCTTCGCTTTTAAATATAAATTCTAACGTTTAATGTTTTGTTACAGATCTACAATCTCCACTTCCCCTAATTCTGCAAGAATTATCTTATGATGCTTCAAAAGCTAAAAATGTAAGTATTTTAGCAAGTTGTATTCAAATTTTATTCTCTATAGCTCTCTTTCTATTGAAGTTGAATGTAAAATTATAATTGTAAAATAAAACCACTTCAAACTATCCCAATTTTTATTATTATTTTTAAAATTTAAATTTTCACAAACAACACTGTGTCTTTAGAAAAGAAATGTTTTATGTTTTTTAAGAAATTTTTCACGGCGTTCATTTCCACCACGGGATTCTCAGTGGTATCCACTCGATGAGAATCTTCACGATAACTTTCACTACGCTTCAGTGTAGCACCGGTGATAACGTTCTTCACATCTATGCCGTGAGTCGCATGCATTTATGTTCCTCCGGTCACTCAACCATGTCATAGGACGAAAGGTCCGAATCGGCACGGGTGACTAGTTGTATACGTAGAATTTTTAATGAGCATAGTGACCGCGGGTATTTTTTGTATCCGTGAGTAGTAACATTTTTTTCAAGTGTTTTGTGTATTAGATCAGGATAGGTGGTCTTCTTGCACATCGCGATTTTATCAATTAGTGAGATTACATGTATAGATTTATATTAATTACATATAAAATCAAAATACCTTGAGTGTAAATATTTACAAAATATATAAAAATATCCATATGAATATCCGTATAAATAGATAAATTATAAATATTTATAAATAATTATTCTTGAAACGATTTCGTTTGAACATTTCATAGTAGAGAAAACGGATACTCTCCGACTTTGTTCCTATGAAAGATGCAGTTATTACTATTATTGGTACTGGTGATGTTTTGTTATAATAATTAATAATTAACAATTGTTATAATAATTAATGGTTTTCAATGTCATCTTCCTTTTTATAATAGTATTAAATAGTATTAATGATTTGATGAATTGAGTTTTATTAGTTATGAACTTCAGTAGAATTTGAAATATAATAGAAGAGTTTCCGTAGAAATGTGTATGAAATTTATGTGCAAGAAGATACATCGCGACAGGCTGATTTTTGAATCAGAGCAACAAGTTTGGACACTGTTTTCGCATTTTCGAAAATGTGCTTTGACGAAGAAGTCGCCTGAGATTGTTTCTATTAATATTTAATTTAGAGTCAATTGTTTGATTTTGGTTGCTTTAGTCAATTGTTAAATTCCATATCTTTTTTAACAAAAAATTCAAATCTTGTTCATTGTTTTTATTTTCTTACAATTTCAATAATTTCTTACAATTTCAATAATTTCTTACAATTTCAATAATTTCAAAGAGTAGAGTCATTACAGTTTGAAGTAAAATAATACAATAGTCCGTTAGATACAAATTACATAAACTAATCACTTTTATTTTAGTTCAGGATTTTCAGGTTTAATCCCTTCCGTGTTCATTGTCAGGATCTCACTCACGTGCCCAGGTGCTACTTGGGTGGGTGAAAGACATTGGGCACGATGACCATAGTTTGTAATTTTATAAAAAAATTTCTCAGCGGCTGACAATGTGTTAGCGTATCGTGCACGATGTATTTTCCGCATGTGTGTGTGTGTGGTTAGGATGTGGAATTGCGTCGGTTTTATTGTTTCAGTCATTATAAGTTGTAATATTTAAAATATTTATGCACTAATTTATAGAATTATGAATTTATTATCATAATACCTAATATAATTACACTGTTATTATTATTATACTATCAGTTATAATAGTGATTCCAAGTCAACTTGCACATATAGTTTCTATAGAAATTATACGTATTTTTTTTTCAGTTATTAATATTAGCAGTAAATATAAATATGTTTCAATAACGTTTTACGCAATGATCGCTAGCCATTGTCAGTCGATTTCAGGAAAATGGTACGTAAATTAGAGTGTGAAAGTTGTGTGTTGAACTCGGGTGTCGGAGGTGTCCCGGGACGTCCTCTCTAGTTTAGGTCTGCGCCCGAGTGGTATGTGTGAGAATCGTAGAGTGAGTGTGTTGGTGTGTCTGTTTTGTCATTTTTTAAATATAGGGCGATTGGTTAAGATAGGTAGTTTACTTTCTGGTATGCCTGTGTTTAATTATAAGTAGGTAGGGCCGGGCAGGTTGGCACAGTCTCTGGTCGCGTGTTCTCTTTTCGCGTGTCCAACCTGTTTCAGGAAATTTAATTTGAAAAATCGACTGTGAAATTGGTACAAATGGAGCATGCCACTTGCTTCTGATTTTACTCTTCGATTTTTCGAATTTAATACCGCGATCGCGGTCGCGGATAGGTCGCGAGTAGGGCGAAACGAACGTTTATGTAGGTATTGCTCGAGCACGATCATTTAGAAGTTATTCTTTCGTTTGCGAATAGAAAGACTCGAGCTAGATGTAAGTTTCAGCGGGCATTGCGCTCGAAGAAAGAAGAGGCTAGAAGCCGAAGAGGCCCGGCAAACTGCCACGAAGAGGGCCACATCAAATGGCGTCTCATCCTCTGGATCATTTAAATGATTCCAGGGCATGGGATGTCATTCTCTGTCACTATGCTCCTTTAGTATTTGTAGTTGTATTTTTTTGTTCTTCATCATCAGCGTTCGTCATCGCGCAGTTTTGGGCAAATCGCGAGTCTTCTTGTTAGTGTTGCGAGAAATTAATTACGGTTTAAATTAGAGTTGCGAAGAAATGATAATCGCGCTTTTCGAGTTGCGAAGTACGATATCGCGGTTGTCTTTAGCTGATTGATTTTGATTGCGAATTTTTATAGTTAGTTTTAATATATAGTTATATATAGTAAAATTTATCTTGCTTTTTCCTGTTTCAAATTGGATTATAGAGTCATTGCTTTTAATTAACTTTAGAGTATTTAAATATTTGAATTAGCTTTTTGTTCATACAGTAACTTTAGTATTGTTGTTTTGTTAAGTAGTATTGTTGTATTGTCTAATTTAGTTTTAGAGTTAGTGTTGCGATACTGTTCCAACGCGATTTCTAATTAGTTTTCTCCTAATTGTTAATGTTGAGATAATGACCGCGTTTCTTAAAGTAGCATTGCGTTGCCCAAATTTTTCCACTGAATTCGTGGAAGATTGTTCCTGCTCCTGGATTACGTGATGCAGCTACAAGAGCTGTGGCCAAAAATGGCCATTCATCAGCAACCTCCAGCATAATTGTACTGGACGTCGCAATTAATGTTGCGTATTTAGAGATGAGTGCATAGATTAATAGCGTTGCGTACTTGCTTCTGGGAATTTTAAATACGACGAAGCACTCTTCGCGTTTGATTTTGAAAATATTTTATTTTACAATTAGTGTTGCGAAATAAGACACGGTTTGTTGCTCGGGTTTGTAACGTAGATAATTGTACAGTAACTCTTCTGGTTATTGTATTACTGAGTAGGACATGCTTGTTTTTTAATAGCCCTTCTGGCTATTGTTTCGCGGATTCCTTTTCAGTAGTCTAGTCCTTCTGGCTATTCATTTGCTTGTTTCTTTCAAATGTCGGGACTGTTTTAGTGGTGTGGAATTTTTGTGCTAAGTTTTTTAAACTACTAATCCAACAAATAAGTCTGTTGCAGATTTATCAACTTCCAAATGAATGGATAAAATATGGACTAACATAAACTGCTTGCATCCATCCTGTCTAATGGTAATTAGATACATATTATTAAATTTATTTCATAAATCTTTTTGACATCAACAAAAAAGATTGCACTAAATATAGGAAATTGATTCTTTGAAATATCCAGAACAGAATGCTCGTTACAAAATTACGGTATGTTAAAATAAGGTGATGATTTTTAGTTGGACGTTGTGTTGTTGTTGCTATGTGGTGTTGTATTATGATAATTTTAACTTGCTTATTAGATTTAAGATTAAATATAATAATTCTATAATTGATGTTTAGGTATGCAAGATATGTTAGTATTTAAATACATGCATAATTAAGAATAGTTAATTTAGTATCTAAATACATACATAGTTAAGAATAGTTACTAATTTAGGATAAATAAAATTCTATATGAGACATATGTTTGGTTTTTAACTACTGTTATATAGCTGAAGCAGCGTCTTATACAGAGTTATATAGTTAGTTTAAGTTTTATAATATAATTTCATAGAAATTTAGCTCTCCTCGTCGGTTTTTCTTACAGCTTCTTTTATGGTTTGCATAACGATCAAGATATTGAACGTTTTGCAAAGGTATAATGGAAGAACTATTTATTCATAAATTCGTGTTTTAAATTAGTAATTTTTTGTTCATAAAAGGAGAGTGAGTCACGGTTAGGATGAGTCTTCATTCGCAGCACCTCCAGGTAGAGACTTGGGCAATCGGTATTATTTGATATGTAATTACTAATTGTATTATTATAGTTAAACAATTAATTATATAATTGATACAATTATTAATTATATAACAAGTAATACAAATCAATTGGATCTTAATTAGGATTCTAATTAGATTTGTATTAGATTTACATATCCATTAGAGTAATGAAAAATAATATATATTTTTAACATATAGGTGATTGATTTACAAGTATATGAAAAATATTTATGCATTTTTCGTAGAAGAATATTTTAGAAAATTTAGAATTGATTATTTCTTCTACAATGATTATATTTGTAAATGAGAGGATTTTTCTTTTTTCTTCTCTTTAATTTTTCTCATGTTATATCGAACTTTTGATAAAATTTATTTGAGCTGGTAGGTTTTTTAATTTTTAAATATGCAGAATGATCGTCTTAAGTATTATAGATGAGATATAGATATCGAATCGACAAAAATCACAAAAAGCATAAAATTGAAAATTAAAGTTGAAATAGCGAATTTATTTTCGAAATAAATGTCATATTCAGTTGTCATAATCTAAATGTCAGTTGTCATATTCGATTTTAATTCCTACTATGATGTCATGACATTATTTAATTTAATAAAAAATTTAATTAAGTAAAAGTATTGCTTTTCTTGGAATAAGAAATTTTTGAAAAAAGATCAACAACACTTAAGATGTTTGTAAATATTTTTGTTTTATTATACAATATTATCCCTATAAATATTTAGATATTTATACATTCGTTATAAGCTGAATACAGAGCTTTTTAATATCTTTTGTAAATGTATCCAAAAATACCATACGTACAGTACATAATATAATTTATAATTTACTCTAACGATGTAATTTTTAGCAAAGATTCAATTAAATTGTAAAAATGTAATAATTCTAACAGCCAAATAATTCCAGCAAACGAAGTAAAATGATTCGAAACTTTCATAAAATATTTCGATCGATCGCGATTTTTTTCTGCTTGAATAATTGTTTATATATATGTAACTGTGTCAATTATATGGGATATTCGACAATTTGTACACCAACTACAGATATTCTTTATAATATAAGGCAGTTGATTAAAATCGGTCGTGAACACATTTTTCAATTTCGACAAACCTTGTTATATTTATAAGCTCTTTCAGCCTTTAAACATTAATCAAAATTCAGACTTATTCTTTGATTTGATTAAAAGAGTTATTTTTCATAAAGACGAACATTACACGTGTGGAGGAATATTTCATAATTTGTGTGATTACGAATGGTGCGTTTATTATTGTGCTAATGACAATTAATATCTAAGGACTGTAATAACTTTGTTATTTAACGAGGGACATGTAAAAGTTCTACAATCATTTCTAGAATTGAAAGATCAATATGTAAATATGAGAATCGTGAAAAATCATTATATGTGTTCTAGAAGTTCCTTTGGGTATACAAAGAGATATAGAAGATTTTATTTCATATAATCCTTGGCATTAAGCAATATCAAGATACTTATTTAAATCATCAAAGTGTAATTGTAAAATATAAAATGGAGCATATTTACATACATTTATCTTTTTAGGGATTTTGTTTCTTCATATATTCCACAATATACGTTCAACTATCGTCGAAGATTTTCTTCATCAAACGTTGGGACATTAACTCATTATTATCCGTGAAAGTAGCTATGCTGGAAGACTAGATTAATAATGTCTACAAAGTTTAACAAGTAAATTCTATAAAATTCAACCACTTTGTTCAAATAGAATTAAGTCGTGATCAGCCTGCACTTCAATGAGTAATATGACGTACAATATTCTCATTTTTTAACAAATATGATTATTTCCATCATCGATACAAAACTTTCCTATCGAATCAAGCAGATCACATAAATCATCCATTAATTTATCATTGTTATACCAAAACATTAGAGTTTCTATCATTATCTATGATATTCGCTTTTGTTTTCAGTAATTTTTGCAATTATTGCAATTATTACAATTATTGCAATTTTTGCGATTATTTGGATTTACAGCTGTCCAATTTAGTTGATTTAGTATTGATATAAAACGTAAATCGTGACATCAATTCATCCATCTTTATCATCATTGGATCCAATACATCAGAATTTCATGCTAAGTTTTATACTCGTTTTTGTTTCTAGCAATCTTCTTTGGATTTATTCTTATGTACAGTTATCTAATTGAGTGGGTCTAGCATCGATATAACCATCAATTTCCATCATAAAATTCAGAAGACACCTTTGTGTCTTTGACGTGCAAGTCAAATCCAGTTTCAAAGTGTAGGCGGTTGTAGTGTTCGATTCTTGACAAATTCGTGTCTTTGAACGATCACGAAGCTCGTTTTCTGAACCTGCAGGCTACAGGCGAGGAATCATGTTATCGTACGATCCACGAGAGTAAAACGAACCTCTCTCTTCGACCAGAAATGTGAGAGTGGCTGATCTATCAGATACCATGATCGAATTCATGATATCCCTCGGCGCCAGTGAACACAACGTCCACCCAAACTCTCATTGCCTCTGGACTCGGGGCCATTAAATGATACAGTCTAGACGACGTTTTGATGATGAAAGTCAGTGATGGCTGCGGCGATCGTACGGTATTCATGTGGTCCACGTAGACTTCTTCGATCGACTAAACATAAAAGAACATTTCGCGTTATATTTTATAATAATTTTATAATAGGTCTTTTTTTTTAATAAAAAAAAACTTCACGAGTTTTACAAGTACAGTGCCGTCATGCACACGCAGGGAACTCTCTTCGTTTATCTCATTTCAGTTTGATGAGTACAAGTCGCCTTTTAACCCACTTGACTCTTCGAATTAAGTGGTCACAAGTATAATAGTACCAATATTAGATTCCACGGAAAAATTTGTCGTTTTCTTCGGCGACCAAAAAATAACAGTTAGCTCAAAAATTTTTATAAAAGAAATTACAAAATGTAAGAACAGAAAAGTTCCAAAGGGCAACGTGATCGAAAAATTTGGATTTTTAAACGATTTTAAACGTCGGTTACAAATAACGATTATAAGCGATCGAAAATTTGTTTCGTTGTTGATGATCGTTATTAACGAGAGGTTTATAGCAATTATCAATGAAAGAAATTCTATGTTGATTGTTCTTAGTAACTGTAAATAATATATACATATCATATGATATGTTTATATATATATATCCTCGTTTATTTTTTAGGACATTATTACTAGTTTTAGCATACTTTTAGGACATTATTTATCGTAGATAATAAAAATTTTATTTTCACATGTGTATTTTGCAGTACAGTTATAAGTATATTTTTTGAGCAGAGTTTTCTTTGTTATAATAAAGTATTAGTTAATTTTTTAACTTTCAAACAAATACAATGCTTGTCCTGAAACTTTCGAGGACGTACAATTCAATGTAGGTGAACGATATAAAAATTTATTTATTCGTTCGATATTTTATTAAATAACATGTCATTTGATTTGCAACATAATTCCCATATAAAGAAATATATATACCTGGAAATATATCACCCCTCGCGCCTTTCTGGACGAGCTGTCGCTGTAATACGACAACGTCTTCCTCTTCCGATCAAAGACGAACCACCGTTTGTTCCAGTGATGGAACTTCTTGCTCATTTTTGACAAGTAACCACTGCAACTGGTCGTATCGACCGTGACATCGTGTATTAGAGGTAACTGGTGCCCGGCAGTTTCAATATGATGCCTCAGGTCCAGCGACTCCGACTTGATGGGAAGGTATCTCGTAAGCGGCCTCTGAGCCCATAAATCATTGAATTTACGAACCGTGAAACCAAGTGTCAGGTTGAACGATAATACTTAATAGTTAGTCGCGTCGAAATGCGTGAAAATAGAATTCAAAATTCGGTGCACGCGAACCATTCAGTTTTAATACATACGCCATCGGTCAACAATATTTCGCCCAAAATCGTTTGCTTTTTGACTGAATTTAATTTAATCTAATATGTGAAATTTACACGGGACAGGATATTGAATTACGTGAAAAATATTATGTTACAATATATAAAAGTGAATGCATCTGGTTGTTTATATTGTTTGAAATTTCTGATTGTCGATGATAGTCATCTTGTTTTAATTGTTCGAAAATATTTAAGAATGATTATTTTAATCACGAGACTCAATAATAATAATAATAATAATAATAATAATAATAATAATAATAAATATTATTTGAATTATTCTTAAATATTTGCTATTGTTATCACGGTGGCAATCAATATGTTAATTTAATTTGTTTGAGGAATATTTTTCACATAATATAATATCTTGCATTATTATATTGTGAATTCAAATATCTAATAAAACAATGTACACAGTATACAGTATACACAGGTTGCAAAACTGCTTCTGCAATGGCTTCATTATTATGATTTACAGCTATCGTCAATTGGAAAATCCATTGACATACTTTAATGACCCCGACACGTCATTTATGATGAATGACGTAGTCGACGGTGAAGCTTCTCGTCAACATCATTAATGTTTGACAGAATTACAATGCATGAGTAACAGATTATAAATATTCGAAATATTACTTTATGTCAGACGCAGTTATTTTACTATCTCATTTTCCAAATTTTAAGCGATAGTTTATTATTGCGAATTCCTAAGTCTTCAAGGAATTAAAAGATGACTCGTGGACAATTGTACAATTGTAAACTAAATATACATTAGGAAAATGTATATTTAGTGAGTAAACATTAGGGAAAAAGTTGCAATAATAATATGTATCTGTAAATACATTTATCTCTCCAATTATTATATTATAAAATAATTTTGAAAACTAATGCACTCGATAAAAGAAAAATCTACCATGAAAATTTGCTTTTGAATACACAAGAAAAGAAACATGTGTATATTATTGAGTCAAATCTAATCCAGCCACGGTAAATCGAGTATAACTGTAAAACTGTCCGTTATCCCAGAATTATTGGAAAAATTTGACTATACGTAATATATGTACCTGCAGTTTTGCCTTTTCACGATGTTTGACCGGTTGCAATGGTCCGAGAGTGTCCATTTCGCTGGATGTTTGTGAAAGAGGACGACTTCCGTTTCCGTCGATTATTCCTCCGCTGTTGTTGCTAAGTCTCTCGCCTTCCATTGATGTCCTTCGGTCGTCTCTCATCTTTAACACGATCGAACGTCACGTATGAAATTAATCACTATTCATATCGTACCACGTAAGAAGACTTTACCATCAAAATTAACTGAACTGATCTACCACTTGTTAACTTGAATCAGTTCAGCAGTCTCACTCTTCCACAAATAATCAAGTCGAATCTTTCCAACATTTAAATAATCGTTCAATCGGCAAACAAACACATTAAAATCTTCTTCAAACGGAGAAGTGAAAAGTGTATAGTTTCTAATCTGCATTCGAGCGTTCTGACCAGAGTACACACATGTGTGTATTCGGTCTCTAAGCTATGGTTATATTTATAAACGGTCAGATCGAGGAGCGCGCAAACCACACCTGTCCCTCAAGAAATCGTTTCCTTTTTCTTTTCTTCTCAAAAACGAAGAAAGAAAGAGAGACAGAGAGAGAGAGAGAGAGAGAGAATAAAGAAGACTTTCAAAGATGATCTCGCAATTGATTATGTTATTTTTCTCTTAAGAAAAGAGAAAAAGAAAAGAGCGAGAACTTTCTGATTAGTAGTGTGAGATAATTGTTTCTATTTTTCTTCTTGCTCCAGAGAAAAGAAAGGAGATATTCAAAGATAATTTTTTGATTAATGACTGCGAAAAATTGCACGGACGATGCAGGTGATATAAAAAAATACGTAAAATATCCAACGTACAGCGCTTTTTACGACATTTCGACTAAGACGATTCTATATTTTTAATTAACATCCTTGGAAATATGAATATGCAATAAAAATTCGCAGTCTACATATTACAATTAATTATTTCCCCTTACTTTTTCTTTCAAGAGAAAGAAGAAAGGTGTGACAAAGATAATCTCGTGATCGATTAAGAAGAAGACGGAAGCAATTGAGGAAGAAATTTCTTCACCTCTCGTGTTATTTCTTTTCCACTTCGAACGTTGACGAGTCGCGACAGAATGTCAAAGTTTCGTTCGCCGTCTGGTAGAATTTTCATTTCGTGTGTTCAAGTGACGACGGGAATTAATGGATTGCTGGAAATAACTCAAACCGATGTTCGTTGGCCAGCAGCAGGCTGGTTAAGCACGTTTAACGAGAAAAATTTGTCCGACGAGGCGAGTCAGCGTGAAAGAAGAATGATGCGCGGGTGAGAATCGACGACTCTCTGTTGCCCTTTGTCTTTCGTCGTTCATTCGTCGAAGGGCTGATTCGTCTCGTTTTGTCTCGCTGAAACGTGCAACCCTCCTCGAAAATATAAATGCGTCACACGCTCTGGCTCGAACAATCAGGCAGAATGGATTTCAATTGAATTTCCAGTGAAATCGAAATTTCACGTAATAGCATTCTTTCTTTATCGCGTTGCCTTTTCCTCGATTTTTTGGCTTTACGACGTTGAAAACTGAATGTTGGAATTGGCAGTTTTTATAAATTTGACCTGATCAAAATTATTGCGTTGATGCATATGAAATGTCGTTTTTTAAATCCTATTTTGATCGTCGTGTGTATAGTAGTTAACGTAATTATTTCTATATTATTCGGTATACTTTCCTCCAATAAAAAATTTCAAATTTGTCAAAGAATTATCAATTTGAAAATTTGAAAATTCCTGGGACGAAGCTGCTACGGTATTGTTCACTTACAGTCTCTTTTAATTAATTTATACGTTAAACAAATTGTCTAGATGGAATAAAGAATGTTTAAATGCATGTTTCAGGACACTTTTAAATATAAATTTAATTGTCTGATTATTTGTGGCGATTAATAATAAAATCAATCATCTAATGGTTTAGGTTAGATAGGAAATAATTATATATTATTTCTGATATTATATTAGCGAGTATATATCTAAAATAGTGGGACATGCCATTTCTAATCTAAAAATACATGTTTCTTCATTGTAATGTCTGCCTCGAAGATTGTTCTTTACGTCTATCACTATTTTTATCGCTAAGTATAACATACTATTCCCATAAGTCTCGTAAATTTTGTAAATAGTATAATATAATCTTCCATTTCCTTCTGTCTGCGATAAATGTTGATACAACAACGTTAATAACATTATTCCATCATCATTTGAAATATTTACAAATTAATTTATCGTAAAATAAAAAATTGAAGCAAACAAAATTCTACATTAAGGACTACGCAATATTTTATCGTAATGTTACAGACACAACAACTTCTTTAGTTTTCGTAAAATTCTAAAATCTACGTTTAGACGAAAAAGCGATAAAAGAATATTAGGCAATCTTCGGAATTTATTATTACATTTTAAAAAAAACTGGAATTTGACGTCAACTGATTGATAAAAAATTATTAATGAAATGTTGCAATGCTAAATAACAATGTTAAACTTGGCACAAGAGAATTAAACAGATAAATAAAGTTCATAAGATAATTTTATATAAATCACCAGGTAATTCTACTTGTTCACTTACTCGTCGTCTACGAACGTGCTTCTTCTTGGTCTTGTTCTTCATGTAACTCATCCACATCAGAGACATTCTTAACTCCTCTACTAAACACTATTGCTACTTCCAAATAAAGTAATCAAACGAGATAGTAGAACTACTATACAATTACAAAACAAAATATCTTTCAAGTAGTCAATGCTAATGAAGATTATCCAACGACTGCTACTTTCAATTAATTTCAGTACTCAGTTTTCTAACTAATTCCCTCGACTTGGAAACAAATGAAATAGAGAAGCATCTGGATAAACGGAATGCAGACACACAGACAAAATATCTTCCAGCGTTGATGAACAATAAGTTCCTTAATTAATTTCAATCGTAATAATTATTACAATTTTAATCAATTTCAGTCAGTTTTTTAACTAATTTCCTCGACTAACGAAAACAACAAACGAAATAGAGAAGGGACTATTTTAGTTAAACGTAGGTCAGACACACAAAACGCGTCGAATCCTCGAAACGGGATGAACGACAGTGAGGAACTAATGTTTGCGGACGAGCGTTCACCAGGCTGGTTAGCGGGTTAAAACGCTTCATCTCCCCTCCCCTCTTTCACAAAATCTTTTTACGCTCGGAAAATCGGTGGCTCATTCATGAGAGTAAAATTGTTCGTGGTAGAGGATGTGCCGATGACCACGCGTTTGTTTTAGGAAACGGAAGACGAAGTTGTTTCTGCGTCGAAAGGTTTGAGCAACCTGCGTCATTCGACTTTATTTGAATTTTATTTGACGTCGTGCATTGACGTGTATTATATTTATATAGGATTGTAGGGTTGTTTAAAAATTTCGGCTTCTCATTCTTTGATCAAATCGATCTCGCAATCTTCGTTCTCTTTCGTTCTTTTATCTTTATTATTTTTATTTTATTTTTTTGTCGATTAGAAGATGTTTAAAATATGAATTGCACGTGAGTCGACTTGTAAGTAAATTGTACAAGTCAACTTTACTCGAATTTTATTCAGCGTGAAAAAATTTACATACGATCGTAGAGTATTTTAATTTATCGTTCTCTGATCGAATCGATTCCATTGTCCCTTTGGTTTTTACTTTTTCTTTTACCTAAGACTCGAATAAATAATATCTGAATCGGAAATATGGTAGTTAGAAATTATACAAAACGATTTTATTTGAATTTTATTGAATTTGAATCAGAAAATTTACAAAGAGTTGTAGGATTACGTAAGTCAGTGGAAACAATTTTAGTTTATCATTCCTTGAGCGAATTGAGCCTATTGTTGCTTTGATCTTTTTCCTCTTCTTTCTTTTTTTTATTGGAGATTGGAAATGTGATTTGCACGTGGATGGAAATTTTATCCGAACTTTATTTGACGTGATTGTAGTTCCGTAAGAACATCGGTTTATCATTCTTTGATCGAATCGATCCTATTTTCCTTTTATCGAAGGTTGTAGGGATTTAAAAAAATTAAAGTTGCATTAATGTGGGTGAAAACTGTATAAATCGATTTTATTTAAATTTCATTTGACATGAAAAGATTCACATAAGAATTCGTAAGGTTGCGTAAGTTGATGGAAATAATTTTAGTTTATTATTTTTTTATCGAATTTGTTCCATTATTTTGTTATTTGTTTGTTTTTTTGAAGATTTTTTTTTAGTTTTTTACCGAAAATTAAAAAATGTTTGGAATATGAAACGTAATAGTGTTAAGGTGGATATTGTACAAATATTTCTTCATTTCTTTTTGAAACGTAGAAATTTTAGATCGATGTAGGATATTTGTAAGGATATGTCTCATATATATTCCAAATTTTTATCAAAGATAAAAGAAAAATTTTAGATAAAATTGCTAGTTTCTAAAACGATTCTCTCGACTTCGAATCTCTCCATATTATGTGCGTGATTAAATTACATTTGTTAGATATTTCCTGGTTTCCTTAGCTATAGTTGTAACAGTGAATCATTGAAAAACGTGGAACAAAAGTAGCACTGAAAGAATTCTGTATAGATTGAAACGCTGAGCTGGCTAAAACAACGTGACAAAAATAAAAGGAGCAGCGACAGGAAATTCATTTTTCCATCTGGCAACAAATTGAAAGGCAATTTCTCTTCTTATTGCTTAACACAAAGGCTTTGTTTTGAAATAAATTAAAATACCTTCCTTCGTCGCAATTACGACTCAAGAAAGCTTGTTACTATATTTTTGTCTATGAAAACAAATTAACTGTCCTCTCACTGAGTTAAATATTGATTAAAGGAAAACTCAAGCCCAAAGTATTTTATAATCCCTCCAGACGACAGTGGCCAATGGTGTGTAAGAAACATTATTTGTACAAAAATTATAGAAAAAATTATCATCATACTGCGGATTTTTATGCAATTATACGAAATTTGAAAGTGCAAAGGATACATAGGATACGCGTAATATGTAAAGATATATAAAGTATCCGAAATCGAGTACTTAGTATAGTATTTACTTAGGTAAAGAAACTTTCTACATTAATTTAAATTTTATGTATCTTCGGATCTTATTATTTTTACTTATTTATATTAATATTTAAGCAACGTCTGTCGTGAAAGTGTTAAATAAAAAATTACATATATTTGTTCGTCGATATTCCCATACGGATGTTAGGCTGATTTTGTAACATTGGCGCACCGCGTATCCTAGATACGCGAGTATCATTGCGAAAATATATCGCGGCGACGAAAACATTTGCCCCAGAATGTGCGGATATTTGTGAAATACGCACTCGAAAGTCCGTGTTTCGCCTTGCCACGATAAATTACGAAGACGTGTCTTCCATGTCGAGATTCGTTTGTTGATAAAATTCGTCTCGCGTGCGTGAAAGAAAAATGCGTTTTATAAAAACCGCGAAATCGTACTCACCACGAAAAGTAATTCTGCTTTTATAGAGACGTAAACGTAAACTTCGATCGTTTGAAATACGTGGAATTTTAAACTGGGAGTTTATCAATTTTCAACGCATTCGTGAATTATATGCGAATCTGTTTGTAATTCGTCGTTTTAACTAGTTCGATAGTTGTTACTGCTTTCACAAATTTTTCTGAACGTTTTTCTTCCTTGTCGTTTTATCGGTTGTCGTAAACGGTTAAAAGATGCAATAGAATATATATATATATATATATATATATATATATATATTTCAAATGATATAATAATAATAATATAATATAGAAATGAAACATATATTTTATTATATTATTCTCCCGTCTTTTATATTAATTATAAATATATTAAATTTAAATATAACATATTACACATCCAAATCGCAATAAAAATTTTAACCACTCGGAAACAAGAGTATTTGTTAACAACACATGTAATTATTTTATCAATAAATACGTAGTAGTAATTCTATTTGAAGAAAATAGAGATAACTTTACAACATTTCAAACGCCATCATTTTTCACGATTATGCATCGTTCGAAACCTTTTAATTGCTATTTCTGTTTGAAATATTTTCTCGTATAACACAAATGAACTTCAACCTTGTAGAGTATAGTGTGTATTATACTTCGGATTATTTCTATATTTCTATATTTGTATCTACAAATTTTCTCTAAATATACATAAAATTCTGCAATATTCATTTTCATTAACAATCAACTATTAGTAATTCATTTGATAACTCAGAGATAATGATCATTATCTCTATTAATAATTCACATTCAGAAAAGATCGAGTTGCCTTTTGGTTTTTCCTCTTCTCTTCGGAGTTTTAACTTCTGTTAGACAGATACTCATTTCTAGATGCGGTCCTTTTAGGAACGGAGCTCATAAGCGAAGAATTTTGCCCGTCGAACGTCATCGGCGCGAATTTATCCATCGTCCTTGAAGCGCAATATTTCAGAAGATGCCGATACCTATCAAACGCGAAACGATAGTAAACTCACAAACGCGCAGTCAAATATCACGTACGTGATATCTCCAGGCACAAAATCTCGTTTTTCGAAACGATCGGCGAATGTGTTTGCGTACGCGCGAGGGTGACGCGCGATTCGAGGAAAATGCAGTTCCCTCCCTAGGGAAGGCATTCGTAAATCGTCACGATCGTATGGGACCAAGCGACGTCGAGCTATTTTTTTCCGTAACGATGCCCCGAAGAATTTGACTTGCTAACTTGGTTCGCACGAACCAAGAAAGATCTTTACGATTGGCCGTAAAAAATATAGCGAATCACTTCCTCGAATAATTATTATACGGAGGTCGTCGATCGTGTTTGCATCGTTTTGTATTCCACGAATGTCTTCGCGCGCTTCTCTTTTTGAGTGCTATGATCATTTTTTTCCACCACTCCGTTGAAAGGAAAATCGCCATTTTATTTTTGTCCCTAATAAGGACAGCTGTCGATCAAACATAAATATCGGAAAACATCGAAATTCGAGAAACATTGTGGTACAGCGGAACTCCATTTATTTGAATTATAAATTATGTTTATTTTATTTATTTGAAATCTTGATTCATATTGGTTGAATCCAGTTATTATAACCCGAACTCCATTCCACGATCGAAAGAGGAGATCATTATCTCTTGATGTTCCAATATGTTCCAATATATATTCGAAAGAAGAATTGAGATCTTTCACGTTCACCAGTTTTAACCGAAATTTCGATTTTTATGTTCTCGCGTATTTCAAGCAAACGCAACAGTATTTTATTTTACTATACTTCGAAGCTGTGTCCATTGAATTACATAAAACAATTCAATTGCTTTTTTTTCAATTCAGTTGCTAATCGATAACTATTCATGAGCGTAATTGAATATCGAAAACGAATGATCAATAACGTTTTCTCAAGCATTGAAATGTATCCATCTTCTGCATTTTTTGCATTCGATAAAAAATTTCACATCGTGGCCATGATATCTGCAGTCATACTTCTTCAAAATTAAGATATTCTAACGACGATTATGAATGTAAGAAATGAAGTTGAACATTCCGCGAATCTTTCTCTCTCACAAGTAGATTGCAAATTCCTTGCGAAAACGAGTTTCACGTATGAAGAATTTCGAAAATGTGCGGGCAATTTAAAATCGGTCTTTGTCTCATTAAAAGACACAAAGCTATCCCGGATGAAATCATTGAATTTGTTAAGTATAATAGTCGCCGGTCGTAATTACTGAAATTAGGCTGTGTAAGTGAATGTTCTGGTTCGTCGAAATGATCGAGTAAATTAAGATGCGATTAAATAGTCTGCGGATCTTTGTGTAATTTCGTATTTCAGTGAATATAATGATTAAAGAAATGAGGTCTAAATATATAGATATTTGTTGCCGATTACTATTGATCGCTGTAACAAACAGATATTGCGGATATTTATGAATTTTTGGGAAATTTAAGATTCCAAAAATCTACGCAATGCATATAATGTGCAAAGATATATAAGTAAAAACACTTATTATGATAAATGAAAAAGTTTCCATTTAGATTCTATTTCTTTAATTGTGTTCACAAAAGCATGAAATTGTACATAAAAGTATTCTAATTTTGACGTTATATTTTTTTGTATATTCTCTGTATGTATTACATTTTTGCATTTTCAAATTTTTTGTAAATGCATAAAAATTGGCAGTATTTTTTACTAGCATTTCGTGCTATTATTATTATTAATAATAAATAATGTAATAGCAAAAATTGTAAAAAATTTAGATTATAGAAAATTAATGATATTGACAAATTCGGTGATTGATGAAACATAAATTAAATTCAACTAATGATTTAAATTCGCGTGATTTCTAAATGTGGAAACTATATAACAATTTGTAACACTTTGATTGTACCTATAATATAAATAATTTGGTTCGTTCAACAATCGTGATAGCTTCCCAAATTTTTTACTTTGCTGCGTTTATTTGTTTATGTTAGTCTTTCTTATACAAACCGAACTGATTGGAATCTGAACGGACATCGGATGACTAACCGCTGAACTTTTATCGGCAACGACAGATAAATATAGGAGCCAGACTTTTATTTGCTTTTGATAGAATGTTTGAGCTAGAACTCGCCAGTATCGATTGATTTAACGAGGAACAAAATTCTCTACAATTGTCGACTCGGGATTAATGTATAAGAAAATGTGCATCAATATCAATATTTCAAACTTCAATACAAAAAAAAAATTGATATTTAGATGTTTTTGTTAATTTAAAAGAATAAATGCCTGTTAATTTAAAAGAGTAAACCTCCTATAAAATTGAATTAAATTATAACGATATGGTAGTTGGTTCTTTTGAAAAAACAATAACTTTATTGTTAAAAAATTACTGATCGATTATTACAAAACTCAGATATATGGAAAAAAAATAAATCTATCTGAAGATAAGAAGAAGTATAAAATTCTATTTTAATTCTCGATCAGATTATTAGATTGATAAAATTCAACAAACACTCTAAAATATCTAAAAATGGGTAGAAACTCATATTATATTCACAGATTCAACAGAATTGTGTTTATTAACAATCTGAAGAAGATCGAAATCACTAAGCATAGAGAATTGCGTTTCGTTTGAAATTAAAACAACCCTGACTTAATTTCTGACGTTTAATTTCAGAAAAGTTCGCAACGAGATTCCTCACATTTTTTTACTAATTCTTTCCTCTTTCGATGCAAACTGGAACACGCTCAATTCCAATCCGTCAAAAATCCTCGACGTTTTGTTCGTCGAGATGACTCATATTTCCCCCAAGCACAAATATCTTGGCATCTAGACTAATACTAATGGTTCTCTTCTAATTCACTGTAATTCAGCTTTAAACGGTTACGAAGAAATCGCTATGTCACGGTAAATATTCGACTCGACGTGTTCGATCGATTTAACCATTTCGTCAAGCTTTAATCTTTCGCGAATTCGTAAAACCTGTTTATACTTCCTAGACGAAAACGTGCATTCGTCTTCCGTCAGCATCGATCGAATGTCCCTCTGCAGTATCATTTTTCATTCCTTTTTTTCTTTTTTTCTTTTTTTCAAAGTAGAAAAAAAGAAACTTCTTTGCGGAAGTTGATTAATCGTTAATCGATATTCTTTATTGCAGAACACTGAATACACAGTGGTTCACGGAAGCTTACTATAAAGGAACTTTCAAAGGAAATATCGTGCTTGTTAGATGAAATAGTTTGAAATTTTATTTTACATTGCAATGAGACACGACTATTATGATTGTATGATTAAAATTTGAAACTACTCTAAAAATAGGCCACTTAAAAGATGGTTTGTGTTTAAATAGTTTAATAATTAAATTTACTAATTTAACTTCATTATAATTAAATAGTAACTTAATATATATATTTGTATTAAATATTTCGCAATTCCTATACATATCCTTAAATATGGTTCAAATTTGACTAATACAATCACGATAGTCAGATTTCATTACTGTTAATGAAATATTAAAATGTTTTATATAACGCACATAATAAATTTGGTAAACATTCTTAGAAGCGTTCGAATATTTTCGTGAGCATCTAAAATTCATTAATTAAAAAAAAAAAAAAAACTAATCAAGAGACAAACTAAAAAATTGACGAAAGATTTTTCTCATGTACTCACGTTATCATTTTGAAGCAGACTGTAGGAATTATTCGAAGGTCCTGGACTGGATGACGTAAGTTCCGAAAGTTTACTAGGAGACAATTTCTCGCTGGTTCCACCCTCTGCACTGTCGCTGCTTCCACTGCCACTACAAGGATCATTCGTATCGTTAATTGGTTTCTATTTTCAGGCCATCTTCGAGATCGTATTTTATCGAGAGAATATGACAGTCACAAAAGAAACTTCTGCACCAATGGTTTAAATTGAACTCAGCTATGCAGATTTATATTCTACACAGTTATTTTCCTGGCAATTTTATAATTCATCTTTAAATTTCAATTTTATCTTGAATATGAATCCTTTACAACACTATACGTAACCATTGAAGTAAAGTGTCATCTTTTTGCTCATTTCCATATTATTCACTCTGTCATTTTAGCCTTGTACATTGCTCCAAAAGCAAAAAAAGAAAAAAAAACGGTGACTTACGTGGACGACCGTACTTTTTTTTCCCCCCGATAAGCAAAAATAAACTCGACCATAAAAATTTCAATATTCCTGTTGAATATTTTAAGTGTTGAATATTCACCACGCTTTGAGCGCGTTAAAAGAATTTAAATCCGCCACTAATAACAATATCTACGATGATAATTCTCGTACAGCATATGAACATATTAATTCTCTATTAACGTCGCGCAACACATTTCGGAAATTTATATATATTTATTTCTTCACCGTTGTATTTCATCAATGCGTCGTTATCAAAATACCAGATGAGTCATTTACAACAATTATTAGTTACCTTGAATCGAAGTGAACAGTTACAATTAACTAAATAATCTTTCTCTCTTATAAGCAAGCGAAATTTTGTTGATATTTCTTTTGCTTAAAAGAAATCTGATAACCAACAACATTGACTGAAAGCGACGCCGACACAAAAATTAAGCGAAAGATCAGCCATTAATAATTTATGGCATTGCGTGATCGGTAACGAAGAAAGTGTCCAAACTGTTGTTCGATCAAGCAAACGATTCGAAACTCTCGATCATCAACGATTTCTAAGGTATTTCGACGGTTCGAGGAAAACGTAGAAAATAAAGTTAGCTGGTTGGCAACGATTCCGAAACAGCCGTAAGCACATACGCGACGTATCCTCCCCAAACGATTCACGTCGATCGAATAATCATTCGCTTCGAGTTATCACCGGTTTTCATCTTACGCAATCCACCAGATGTGCTTCCTTCGAGCAGTGTACTAGTTTCGCGTGTCGAACTTCGATCCCGTAAGCTTGTGCTCGCGAAAAAAAAGGCACAAAGAGACAACAGAAGGCACTTCTAGCTGGCGAGGATCGCCACTACCAGCGAGGCCATAGCCGCAGCAGGTATTATTAAAACCTAACAAGTACAAAGTGACTCGGTCGACCGGTTCGACGGTGCCACCAGCATAGCATTTAATTCTTCTACAATGTTCAACCGTGCCCGACGACACTCTTTTCGATCCCGTTGCTATGGAAACGTTGTCCTTGGCCCCCCCAGGAACAGGGTCATCTTTTTCGTTTCGTTTGCTCGTTTTGTGGTGTGCTCTCGGTGTCCGTGGATGTGGTCATTGTCGAGATGTTGGAGTCATGCGAGAGAAAAAGAAAAGGGAGGACAGAGATAGACAGAGGAATCGCGAGAGAGCGAGAATGAGAGAAAGATGTGCTTGCCTCGCCATGGACAGGGAAATGCGGATCACGTGTATATAGGGTGATTTCATTAGATGCAATCCTTTCTTTTCTTTTCTCACTGATGTAGGAAATTCGTTGAAACGATTGGTTCTATTTTCCTTTTTTTTTTCCCCTTTTTTTCTTTTCATAAAACCGATAGTGTGATAGTTACGATTTTTGAAGATATTTGTATATTTTTAGAATATAATCGTAATTACAAAATATAAATTAGAGATATTAATGTACAATTCACATTTAATTTGATGATATAACAATATTGTATAAAAAATTGTAATTATAATTTTTAAAGATGCATATATATATATATATATATATATATATATATATTTGATAAAGAATAATAATACCGAATAAGAGGTGTGAGCCATCAAACATATGTATGTATAAAGTGGCCATTTAAATGGAACTGTTCCTTGTCAAAATTTGTGAGGACCACTTGAAATAGAGGTCCTTTGATAAACGAGTGTAAAATATGAGATGAAAGGAGACGAATAGGTCAGATTTATTCCGGCCTTGTTCTTTTTAGTAAAATCGTTTCATTCAGCACATGCTTCAGGTAAGAGTGAAATCGAATTTGTAATTTACTACGTAATTTACTAGATATTAATGACGATCCTTTGCAAGAAATTATGCGAAATGTACCACATATTTTATTTAATTAATTTGATGATACGTGCAACGAGTATCTTTCGAATTTTCACGATTTTTACAATAGTACATTTTTTCCTTCTAATTCGAATAGAATACTGAAATGTTTTTCACTAGTTTACGTAATATATAATTATCTGAGAAATTAATAGGCAGTTCGATACGAAAACCTATTTTGAAATTACCAGACTTTTGATCTCTAACTTTTCATCTCTGTCAAAATCGCTAGTAAAATGAAAAGCCAAATCGTTGTATAACTTACAAGTACCGATGACGAAACTCGCGTGATCGCGTTTCCAGGGGTCGGTAGCAATTTTCGTGAAGCCAATCCTTGCTGGCAATGTAAAGGCGATTGCTAGTGAGGAAAGTGATCAAGCTGCACCCTCTGAGCCTAGCCTCGTTAAAAACAGACGCACCCACTTCCCTTGCGTTCATTCTCGTGCATTCTCCTCCCTTCGATTCGCACCCTTTCGTTCAATACATGCGATCAGTGCATTATCCAAGAAAATCCTTCAACTCGACCCTTAGCAAATTTTCAACTGCGTCATCTCATTGTCAATTTTTCTTGTCCTCGTTGACGACACCATGTTTTTCAACGAGAAATATTTCGTTTCGTTTCTCCCCGCTTTTTATCTTAATGGTTCCCCCTGATTGTGTTTCTACGGTCGAAATATGCATGCATCAGCGTGTGATATAGTTTCGTGAGGTAGATAATATCTACACGTTATGTTGTTACGTATATATATGTATCTTGGAGCTTTGAGAAAATTTTCTTCGCTGAATAATATACAATTACAACGCAATATTTTTGTTTTTATTTTAACTTTGCATATTTAGGTTCTTATTATATAGCATGATAAGTAACTGTTGTGATTGTTATATTTGACGTGATTATCCAGCAATGATGAATTTGTAATTCCAGTAGTTGGTTTCTGACAAGTATAGTATAATATAAAATAATTTTATGATTATGTTACTATATTTATATTTTATGGTAATGTTTCTCAAAGAATAATCGAATACTTTCACTTTTATCGTCTTTTATATAACATACAGTCTATTATCACAGTTACGTTTGTTTATAAAAAAAAAGGAATTGTAACTTTCTCTCTTATCAATCTGCTGATTTAATCTGTACTTCAGAAGCCAATAATAATCGTCACAGATAAAAAAAAAATAACGTTTGGTATTACGTAAGTATACATGAATCTGTGATAGCAAACAAAACACGATTCTTTGCGAATGAATTTCTAATTATTTTAGCCTATTAAAGCTCGCTGTATTCGTGTTTACATCGTTTCATTTCCCATACAGTTTCTTCATTTATCACTGACGATTTCTTTAGGTCATCGATCGATCCCCTGGACTTTCTACTCGATTCTGTTCTTCCACACGATAAATCTCAAAGCCACCCAAGACACTTTTACGAGTACAATCTATCAAATAAATCAATCTTTATATCGCTTGGCTTATTACGGCTCGCGATGTTTCTTGCTTTGTTATGATCTTGCAGTATAACGATGCATCGGTTTTCTTCGATAAACGTTATTCGAATTGCACGTGCAACTTCGATTTCATTCGGTACCGCGAAATTCTATCCCTCGTGGATTTGTTTCTTCGTTTCGCGTTCAGGAAAACTCTCGAACGCATGAAACATATTTCACTAATTTCCCCCTCGGCAGATATATCCGTGAAATCTAACAGGATTCCTGCACGCTTCGTTCGAGTTGAGTTTATCTTATCGCTCGAGTAAAATTTCGAGTTTTCCTATCGTAACGGCGATTAAAGTTCCACGATTTCTTCATTATCAAACACAGCCACTTCGCGATTCAGCTCGTGCAAGCTACGTGGAAGTTACATCGATCAGTTTCACTTTCTCAATTTCTTGATTTCTGTTCCAAAAGCGTACGATCAAAGTTTTCAACTTTTAGTGATTTTATTGCTCTTCAAAAAGTTTCATGTTCGATGCACGTGTTTCATCCTCGAAATCTAAAAGTCTATTCATTCACAACTTACGTTTGAAGTTCGTCACTTAGAATTTCTATGTTTAATATTCACGCAGAATCCTTCATTCTGTAATATACATTTTTGAATCTGTTCGCCAAGATTCTTCCTTTTAGCAGCTATCTTAAGGTGGGATTTCCTATGAGGCTCGTCCACACTATCGATACGTTCTTGGCTCGATTAAATATTATTCCATTTAGTTTAGATTGTACGTATTTACATTACGAGGAATGCTCCAATCCCAGTTCGATCACGTTCTGGCAACGATTTCAGAATTTTAACGCAACGAATCCTTTTATTAGAAAAAGCTGAAGACATGTATAATTCATCATTCATTATTAACCATTCTACAGTGACAAGAATTACAAGGAATTTAAAAATAGACTACTTTTCTTATGATGATATACATAGAGAAGTATGTTCTTGTCTTTTTATATACGATAATTTCAAACATCATTGCGTCAACAAAGTGTCTGACATATTAAAAATCGTTCACTTGTTACGTTTGCAGATTTTTTGAACTAAAAGGTTGTCAATTGTTTTTCAATTTTGTTTTCTTTATTAATTGTCAGGTTCGAAGCGATTTCAGTGAAGTGGAAGATAGAAAAAGAAAAAAAGAACAAGAACTTAATATTTCGTTAAAATTGGTTCAAAGAAATTTCAAAATTAATAAATAACAATAATATTAAAGAAACATGCTTCGTCAACAAAATCTCTGTCACGCTAAAAATTATCTATTTGTAACATTCGGAGATTTCCTGAACTAACAGTTGCATCGTCGACTGATTCCCAGTATTGTCTTTATTTTTTAATTGGAAGACTCCAGAAGTCAATTAGTGCAAGTCATTTTCCATTGAAAATTATACTTTCATCGTCAAACTTTTCAATCAATGGAATAGGATAGTTATATTATAATGACTATATTATAATGATTAAACTCTCCCACGAACTGAAGATTTTGAAAATAAAGAGGTATTCGTGTAGCAGAAATTCTCTTCAATGAAAAGTGACAATTTATCGCGTCAAGTTACAGCGTATATATTTGGAACAAAATTTTAACAAAAAACAAAAGACAGAAAAACGCAAATAGGAAAAAAGTGAAAAAACTTGCAATGTCAGGGGAAATCTCGAAGAGAAATTGCAAGAATGGTAAATAAAAGTCGGGCCACGGTATATGTACTCTCAACAGATGTAAAAATGACCGTTCTATTGCAAATATTTACAAGCTAGACGCAATGTTTGAAAATTGCGTATCAGAAAATCAGGAACATGAACATTTCGTCCAGTTGTGTATCTCCGAGGAATTACACGATTACCGCTTGTAGGAGATCCCATCATTATCGAATCTATCCGAACCGTGTACTACCTGCATTTCCTTCAAATTCCTCTGTATACACTCTCTACACTTTCATTAATCACAATAACACCAGGATGACTACGAAACGACGTGTCAACGTTGTTAGCTAACCGCGGAAAGGCAGCTCACTGGAACAGATACCGTATCGTCTGATAACACCCCACCCGAGTCGTGTCGAAGCAATGCGTGTGGGACAAGCAACAGTGCCGATAAAACGTTTTATTGCCGGCGGCGCAATCAGCCGGATGATCAGCGATCGTGCTACGCCAATTCGGTGGCTTCCTCGCGTCGCGACATTCGCGGCCGCGCCTTTTTACTTACGAAGGCTGCCAACGACACCTTTTACTCTCGATGGGATTCCAGGTGCTCTCGAAACTGGCCGATTAAAAGTGACGAGAGACACTTCGCGCGAGCCGATCACGTGCGCCGTGTGTTTCTTGCACAACCTGCTGTTCCATTTACAAACTCGAGGGGGGGAAAAAAACTCGGGGAGTGCTCGTTACTCGCGAGCGTCTATTAAGTGTCACGGATAGCCGCGTGTTTAACGCCCCTCAACCCTCAAGTAGATTTTTTTTTTTATAACGCGTTTTTTTTTCGTCTACTTTCGGCAGCGATATTTTCCGGTCGGAACATTTTGCTAACGCTGGAACTATCGAGAAGTGGTCAAAACGATCGACTTATAATTTTTATTAGAAATTTTATAAATGTAAAACATTATAGTGTTTTTCTGTCTCTTTAACGTCTCTGATGGAAATTCTATGCTCTAGCCGGTAGTTCTAGCGTTTTAGAAAGCATTTATGAAACGTTTTTGCTACGTGTAATTGTGAATCTAAGTATAAACTTAATTACTTACTACGTAGTTCATTTTCTCGCAATCATCAATTATCATAATAGTGTTTGAGAGTTACCAGAATTGACATTATCTCTTGTCATAATAGCGAATAATAGCGAGTTCCTTTGCAGCATTAGAAACATGACAGAATTATTTAAAATTGAAATTAAAATTAGTATTTCAGAATTAGATGAGATTGCAATGGTTTCGATATTCCATTTAAGGGTCAATAAAAACGCGTATCAATGTTTAAATTAATCGCAGAAGACCGTGAATCTCCATATTTTTAAATATATATTATTGAAAAAAGAATTTCGCTAGAAAATTGTTTTATGCAAGCATTATATCTTGGACATTTCGTATTTTTTCACATTACATGCATTCGGTGTAACTTTGAATTTTAAAATTTCCTATGAATGCATGAAAATCCAAAATCTAATGATTGGTATTGACGAGCGTGATATCATATTGAGATATAAATAAAATTATATTTTTCAATTTAATACTCTTCAATTAAAATTGTTAAATCAACCACGAACGATAATTTTTAATCGAGAAACGCATGCGTTTGCTATTTCTGTCGAGCTTGTCGATGATTTTTCTATCACTAAGCTTACAGATAAGACACGTTTAGCCATTACTGCTAAAATGTTCGGTCACTAATAAAACTAGGCGACTTCGTCATTCGTGTGTATATATACATATACATATACATATATATATATATATATATACGTAAAGAACATATTTATTGTACGCTTACTAACCATCATTTTGAGCACTTTGGAACTCTTCATTGTTGTTCAATGTTATGTTCACGTTATCTAAGTTTAAAAATGTTTTATCAGATATCTATATCTTCATCTCCCGTTATCTATTACTTCTGCAAATGTTGATAAAATTATTTTAAATTCAATATATTTTTCAATTACTTGCACTTGGAGCTTGGAAAATCGTAAAATTAGATTCCTTTTTATTCATTCTATTACTTGTCCATTTAAAAAATTATTTCACTACTTGTCTTGCTTTAGAAATTTTTTAAATTATTTTAAAAAATAAATTAATTCAATACAGATCTATCAAATCGAATTCGTATTTGGAATGTAAAGAAAAACAGAACAAGAAAACATCATTTCACAAAATTCGAAACGCGTTTGTCGCTTTGTTGTTTTTCTCAAGATGATAAAGGCCATTTTTGTCGAGAAAATCCCGCGCGTAAATGTAAAACGGAGATCCCAGGATTCTGTCGTGTGATTCTCGAACACGAGCCGTGCAATTTTCGTCTGTTTTCGCTTTCTTACGAAAACAAACGGTGAATGATTTGCATTTTAAAGGCAACATGTGATTGAACATGTGTGACTCACCTTTCTGTTGGCCCCGTTGAATAGCTAGAGGATTCTTCGCCTGATTCAACACTGTTGAAAGACGTACAGTTCATCTTTCTTTCTTCCCATTGCGATCGAACCTCGTCTTGTACTCTTCGTTTCAGTTCCTCCACTCTTCGTCTTTCTTCCGAAATTACTTGGCTGCCTATAACATGAGCAGAGGAAAAATTCAAGTAGCATTCATCGCAAGTTTAATTATTTAAATTAGTACTTTAATACAATTGGATGTCGATAAGACTCGAATATCGAAAGGAGAAAAAAACCCTCCAGTTATGGAGCTTTCGTCTCGTTGAATTTTCGAGTAAGAGAGATTTAACAAACGAGAATTCGATTTACAGAGGTTGTTAATTTATTTGATAATTTAATATAATGAAGATTAAGATAGGGTTTATAATTCAAAGAATAGAATGACAAATGGGAGAATTGTTTCTTGAGTTATTCCATTAATCTTTCACTGCTTATAAATCGATCGTCTTATATAGACTTTCGAATTCGTATAGTTAAAAAATATTTCAAACACATGATAAATAATTCAAGTTTTTGAGTTAAAGAGAATTTTTATCTTATGGAGATTCGATTGTATTTTGTTAAGAAAAAAATGTTATATGCTATTATTATATGTATTGTAATAGATATCATAAGACAAGAGAAATATGTGCAAATGTAAATAAATAATTTACCTTGTTTCGCTAAATGAAGCTGTCGATTTCTCTCAATTTCCTTGAGGGACTCGATGGTCTTCCTTCCCAAGCTGCCCTGATTATTTACAATGGGAGAGTCAGTAGTGACCCTGGAGATCCTGTCGAAGTCTTCTCTGCTCGGAGATCGTTTCTCGTCGCCGTTCTCGCAAGAATTTTGCGCCAACTTTATCAGTTCATCGTTAATCGCTCTAACTCGGTTTCGACCCTGTCGAACGACACGATAAAAGATCAAACACAAGAATCAATAGAAATAAGTCGTAGACGACTTGCTTTCTTTCGAATCGATATATTTTGTCATACGGATTTAAATCTTTCTAGATTTACTAACTTCTTCCAACCGTTTCAAATGAGTGAGTTTCTGTCTTTCGAGGCTTCTTGCATCTTTAGTCGCCGTGCTTTTTGCTTCAGATCTCTGCGCTTCCAAGTGGCTCAATCGAACCTTCCTGGTCTCTATCTTGGTCGTCAATTCGCTCAAATATCTGAAACGTTGCAACAAATGATATTTATATTAGTGAATTTGTAGTGAACTCTATGATTACGATCGATCCTTGTCTCGCAAGATATGTTTAAGAAACATTAAGCAAGTCTCTTTGAAAATGGTATTAAATCTCATACATTTAGATTATTACCACTTCAGAATTAAAAATAAATTTATACGAGTATTTCGACAAGGAAGCAAAAAGTGAGAATAAAAACGATTAAAGAACGAAGGAAATGAGATAACAAATAACGGAAGTTAAGTCAAAGAAATTTAATCGTGCGTGAAACAGATTCACCTCTGTAATTCTTCCCTGGTCGCCAGTTTGCTCGCTTCCTCTTCCAAATGATGAAACTCCAAATCCTCGAAAGTCTTCCTCTCCGACTCGAGGATGTCTTGTTGAGCCATAAGCTTCTTGCTAATATCCTGTTGCACGGTTTCGTCCATGCAATTCGCCAGTTCCTCCTCCAAACGGCAGCAAGCTTGCTGAGCTCTTTGCACTTTCTGTTTCGCTTCCGCTTGCAAATTCGCCTGGCTCGTGTTATCCTCGGCCATCTGCCTCTCTAATTCGTTTATCCGCATCTGCACCTTTATCTTTTCACCCTCGTCTTGACTGAGTTTCAACGATTCCGACTCGTACTCCGCAGATAGCAGCGCTTTCTCTAATTCAAGCTGTCACGCACAAAAAATATATATATATATATATATAAATAAAATATACATATATATTTTATCTAATATATATATATTAGACGACGATTAACAGTTGGACATTGTATGATACTGTGTTTTTGACAACCTGCTCTAAATTTAGGAGTTTGATCGTAAAGAAGAGGGGAGTGAGCTTTTTCATGATACAATTTGTCATTTAGAAATGATCGACAGACGAGGATTCGAACGTGACTGAACGAGGAAGAAGAGCAAAGTACAGCGTGTTATCGCATTGCAAGAAACGCAAGAAAGTAAATAAATTTTAACTCGAAGGCAAACTTAGATAAGAGCAGAGCATTCGAGTTCTTTATTATCCTTACTGTCGAAAGCTTCATTCAAAGTTTCATTCACAACGTGTGACGATCTACTACAGTATAAATTACATATTACATATAGAATAGAGAATAAATTAGAAATTACGTACGTAATTACAAATACGTATAATAAATTAGAATTAATAATACAGAAATTACTGTTACGAGCTATTTTTAGTAATACGAAAATTAAATACTTGCGGCGATAGAAATGGAAAAAGAACTACTCTACACTAACTACAGGAACGACATATTTTTCTGCCCAGAAGACAGAACACTTGATTTTGAAAATTGCCGAAGTGCAAACAATATAGGAAAAATAAATTTCGCAGATAAAAAAAATGTAAGACGTGCTACATACTGACACCAATAACGATATTCTTTTTCGAAACAGTACCTTCGATTTCAAACAAATTGCTGAAACAATACGAAGATAAATTTCTGTCATCAATCTCACAGGTGAAAATGAAAAATTACTACACACTACTACAAGACAAAAAATCGCCGAAACACATCCTTAAAATTTCCTTAAAATTCTTCGATAAAAGAAAAAAAAAGAAAAAAGGAAGAAGAACAGATTAAGCAACGAACCTCCCTGCTAATCTCCTCTTCCTGGATCTCAATATCCGCCACGCTCCTCTTCAACACGTCCATATTGCCAAGGATATGCAGCTTCTCGTTTTGAAGGAATTCTATGTACTTTTTCCTGTCCTCCTGTTCGAGCTCCTTTCTTTCTTTATCAGCTTTAGCCTCGTTTGATTTCGCGTTGTCCTTCTCCAAGTTATTCTTCTTCGGGATCGTGAATATCTCTTTGGATTTCGAAAGCATAGTAAGCTGCTCAATAGCCTCTAGAAGGTCGTCGTTCGATATCGCCAGCTTGTTCTCGATCATTTCGCACGATGTCGACAGCTGGCCGTTCTTCTTTGGCATGGAATGATTATTTTGATTGTTATTCTGTACAGAATTAACCACCACGTTCTCGTAAAGGCTCACGTTCCCGTTCATCGAATTGTCGTAGTTTCGCGAATGCTTGTTCGATTGCCCGTTGATCCTCGTCCCGTTCAATTGAATCGTTCCGTAAGTTTCTCTCGTTCTGTCGACCATCTGCGACGAGTAATTCGCCCCGTTATTGTTGAACATCGATCCGTCGATCGTCGTGTTGTCGTAACTCGAGTTACGAACTTGCGAGATCGAACCGGAAAAACTGTGGTCCCCGTTGCCATGAATGTTTGGCCACATCGTCGATTGGTTATTGTTGTTGTTATTGTTGTTGTTGTTCGGCGTGATCGATTGCGAATGATCCTGCTGCATGTTCGTTGTTTGATTGTTCGCGTGATTCGTGGCCTGGTTCCGATTATTGTTCGGCGTGTTGCCGTTTTGGAATATAATTTTCGAATTTTGCATGCACACGTTCTCATACGAAGCTGAACTGGATTGCCTAGAGGCGTCGAAGGAGAAGTACGATTGGTTTTTCGATGGACTCTTCGGACTGTCGAATGGTGAATTGTAGCCGAGTCGCTTGTCTCGTGGCAGAGAGCCGTTCGTCTTGATTCTGTGAAAAGAGATGAAAATACTGTAGACTTAAAGCTGTGTAAAATTGTATATTGTGTGTGTGTGTGTGTGTGTGTGTGTGTATTTCTTTTGAGATAATTTTGTGAATATTATTCAAATATGGATTGAAATATCGACGAAGAAAATTGTACAATATTCTTATAAAAATATCATCAAAAGATCTCAAGGAACACACTTTGGGATATAATTTATTAAAAATTTTTTTGAAATAAATTTATAAATGTTATTCAAAATATTGAAGGAGAAGATTATATAATTCTCTTTCTTTTCTTTTCGACTACTATAAACATAAAATAGGATCTACTATTTAAAATACGATCTACTATTTAAAAGATAAACAAGAATTCTTCGAAGTATCTTTACTTAGTCTCTTTCAAAATTTTTAAAAGAGAACATTTTTAAAAGAAACGAACTTAGTGAAAGTATTATATAAACTAAATATATTTCTATATCAATTTGAAAGAGAAAAAATAAAAATAGTTTCTCCTGCAAATTCAAACGTTCTTACGAGTACCACGGTCTTGAAGATTGAAATTAAAAATTAAAATTTTGTTTAAAATAAAAAATTTGAAGATATCGATAATCTTTCATCGTAAATGTCTCGCGTCAGGCTCGAATCTTCTCGCATGCAATAATCTCAAGCATTCACCTATTAGGTTGCCTCGGCTTTTCGATGGTGCTCTGCCTCTCGTACTCGGCGCACATAGCGAGGATCTCCTCGAGTCTCATTTTCTCCTGCCTCTCGATCTCCTGCTCCCGCAGCCTCTCCTCCTGCGCCTGTTTCCTCTTGTTCTCCGCCTCTCGCCGCTTGTTCTCCGCCTCGATCTGTCTCTCCCGCAGTTCCTCCAGCGAGCAACCGCTCCCGATGCTAGGTGTTGGACTCTTCACTCGTGCGAAGCCTCTCTTCGGCTCGTTGTACTTCGGATTGCGATTGAACGCCGGGCTAGGCGGCTGTATCCTCTTCACGTTCGGGCTCGAACCGAAACCTTGAGCCCCGGCCACGTTCCTCAAGTTTCCACCGCAGAAGCTGCTATTGCCGTTGCAGATGTTAGGATTCGAGCCGAATTTTTCCAACTGAAGATACTCGGTCGTGGTGGTCTTGGTGACGATTAAACTTTGACTCATGTCGTAGTCTCTCGTTGTCGTCAAGTCGTCGAGATCGTTCGATCTTTGACAGGTGAAGCTTCGCGACATTAGATCTCCTCCCTGATTGACGTTGTTCTTCGTTGTCGCCTGACCGTGGGGATTCTGGCCGTTCTCGTTGTTGTTGTCTCGGTAGTACGGCTTGTAGGTTTTTAGGTAAGATTCCGCGGACGAGTACATCTGAATCTGATTGTGACTCGACGGTGAAACGCTTCGCTGCTGATGATTAGGCGTGCTGGATCGACTAGGCGTTCTGACCTCCAATCTCTGATGATTCTCGTCGCTGCAGCAGTTGGGCGAGGAGGAGGCGAAACAGCTGCTCGGAGATGACGCGCCGTGGAAATGGGCGGGTGAAGATGAATTAAAGGATGGTGTGTTCGAACGACTTCTGTCCAGGTTCGTTAAGTTCTGCAACGGTGAATTGTTGTTGGCATTTTTCAAAGAGACCAGGCTGGATGATCTCGAGTGACCGAGGATTTGATCGGCGGGCACGTTCGTGGTGATGGCACCCGCTGGAAAAACCTTGGGAGAGACGCAGTTGTTTCTGTTCTGCTTCGATAGCATTTCGAATTTCGTCAGTTTCCCGAGGAAACCCATTTCCTCGTCCGAGCAGGAATTTCTCGGTGACTTTCGCGGGGCGACTGGTGGCTTTCTTTCCAGATGATAGTTCTCCTGGAGTTGGTTGTTCTCTGGTAGCGAGAAGCTTATAGGCGCCATGGAGATTCTCGAGTGTGGTAGTACCGATCGTAGTTGTTTCGCCTCGGCCGGGTGATTAAACCGCAGGAAATTGGATCTACCAATCGAGAGCATACAACCTGAAACGTCAAATTTCCATTAGAGATTTTATTCGAAACGTAGTTAATTATTGTGTAATATTTTTAATATTTTATTTAATATTTTCAATCAAAAATAGTAGAAGAAAAAGCATCTATTTTGTTCGGATAACAAAATGTCTAAATAATAAATAATTCAGATATTTGAGTATTTGAATAAAATGATAGTTTGGAAAAGGCTCTATTGTATTTTAATAGCGGTGCCACGGTGATACGTTCAATTTTGACCAAATAAACTGACCAATTCGTATTTGAGTCAAGGTCTTACCTTGAGCGAGTCTCACTGATGAATTTATCGGTACACCATCGACTGCCGTGCTTCCATTTATGGGGTGAAGAGTGACCACGCCGTTATTGTTTTCAATCGTGCAATGAATGGACTCGACGCCGGTACCAACGACAGAAATATCCGCATCTCGACTCGATCCAAGGGTTAGTTTACCTGAATAAAAAAATTACGCGTCTTAAGAAAGTGTAAAGCGTAAGCTAGAAATTATAAAAATTATATAAATCCTAAGACTTAATGATCAAACGTTTTTATTATTTTGAATAAGTATTTTCACTTATTTACTTAATATTTGGTAACTAAAGTTACGTATGTGTGTGTGTGTGTATGTGCAACGTCAGCTGCGAAAGTGTCAAGAAACTTAGGATTTATTTTAGAATAACGGATAGGTAAATGTGCCATATTTTTAGAAAACAGAATTATATTTAACAAGAGCAACGAATAAATATAAAATACACTTCACAGATTATTGTCACAGTGAAGAATAATGTCAGAAAATAGTTTTTTGTTTTGATTTTGTTTTTTGTTTGACTTTCTTGAGACTTTCAAGAAAATCAAAGTTGAAAATTTATCAAGCACACTTATATTTGGCTAATCTTAGACCAAATAGGAGTAAATAATCGACAGGAAGTGATTCTACGTGCGAAAATAAGTAAAAGTGTACAATAAATTTTTTCCATTAAAGTTATTAACGCTAGAACTATCGACGGTTAAAGCATAAAGTTTCCATCAGAAACACTAAAGTAAAAATAAAAATAGAAGTATATTATAAAGTATTTATAATACAATAAAGCACGGAAGCTTTTATTTATAAAATTATTTAAATCTTTAAAAATACATCTATAAAATTTTTAACAGACATTATAAACCGGTCATTTTGATAGTTTTAATGTTAAATTAAATTTGAGAATTCATCAAGCAAACGTGTATATGATTGTGCAAAGTATTTTTCAAAGTATTTTCAAAGTATTTTACAACGAACGCAAGAATAATCGATTCTGTGTGGAAAAATCTATTCGAAAGATATCCTCGGGCACAAAGATCGAGTAGAACGAGGTCTGGAGAGCATGCGACGAAAATAAGCTGGAGTACAGAGTGCGCTATATTTGAAAATAATGTGGCAATTCGATTTTCGAGGAATACGAGATACACATGATTTTAATCATTATTCTAGATGACAAGCAGACCGGCGCCAACGCAATTTTGAAAATCTCTAACTTGGAACGAAAACATTCTCGTAATTGTGTTTGTACACGCTTTCATCTTTCAGAATTAACCATTTTGGCTTTCGAAGTTACTTTAAACGCATTACAGATATTTTATACGTAGATATATCCACGTTCGATACTGTGAAAAGTTCGTTCCAATTCTCGAGAAACGTTTTAAGATTCGAATCTTTATTATATAAATTTTCGTTCGCGGGATTTTTAACGTAATTATTAGACTGTAGATTTTTATACAAATTCACATTTTTAGGGAACCGAAATTAGAGAAATTAAAATTTCTTTTCATAGAAAAATGTCCACCGTAGTAGATAATTTGAAGATTGAAATTTACGACGATCTTCTGAAATTTATTATACGATCTCTTCTCAAAAAATTATTTAAGTGTTTAGAGTGTCGAGTTTAATTTTTCATCGTTGAACGTTGAAAATTTTCTACGATTACTTGAAATATCTTTTAAAATTTCTTTTATGCAATATTTTTTCTTCTTTACATTTCCTAGTTTTTCATCTAATTAAAAAAAAAAAAATTATTCTTCGCTTAGAAAAGCGTTCCAGTTCCACGTTGGTTAAATGTTTTCCTTGGAAACATTGCAAATCACGAACCTACATTGCTCCAACACTCTGTACACCATGTTTTGAAGTACACTCAATTTAGCTTTTCAGAGATAGCTATCGCAAGAGTTGTACTTATTCGAATAGCTTTCGCGTATATTAGAGAGAGCGTAATTTCTAATACAGCCAAAATTCTAAATGCTCCCTATGGTGCACGTTCAATCGATACCATCTCCGATTGCCATTTAACACGGATTATGGCAGCGAGCTCGGTATCTCCGACCTTCCATCGATAAATGGAATTCGTTTCGTTTCGTATTAGAGTATGCTTGGCACGTATAATGCCTTCTGAGCGTGCATCGCGATTCGTTTTCCCTCCGGTCGTGTATTACGGGTTTGTGCAGTTTAACAATGCGCTTAAACGAAGGAAGTCGAAGAAGTTCAGTGGAGTATTTGGTTGATTGGACAATTAGCCGACCCGCAGGGACATTATAAATTACTCGTCAACTAAGGTTTTAGTTAGTTAAGGTTTTCGAAGTTAACGAAGAGACGATTAATTAAACGAACATTGACACTGAAATGCTACGTAGGTATTAGTGTCATTCAACTTTATATTTACGGTCTTCCCCCCCTTTTACTTTTGTATAAAGTAGACTGAAAATTTATATTTATGGTAATTCTTTACTTCTATGAAGACAGTATTCTTTATCATATTTCCGTTGAATATTATTTAAGAATTCGTGAAAAAGTAGAAGGTATACGATTTACATAATGCGCAAAAATATATAAGACATGTAATATATAGTAGGTGAAATGTAATAAATTTTCTATTTTTCCATTTCTTTAATCATGGTCATAAATTCCTGTATTCTAACGGGATATTGGAAAATTGAAAAAAATATTAGAAATATTATTATAATTTCTTACGCAACGTTCTAAAATATTATATTTAATTGCGTCTGAGATAACAAAACTATATTTACGAAACGAAAATAGGCAATTCGATTTTAATATAGTCCTTTTTAAATTTATTTTTAATTTCTCAGTATACCTATCTCATCAAAAACATGCCTCGGAAGAATATCAAAACCAATCTGTATCACAATCAGTTCGTTATCTTTAATCAAAAGATTAGAAAGATAGAAAGTGCAGAATCATGTACATATTTCAACAATATGATTGGCCGGTAAAGTAATTTTTACTGAAGTAGAGAGTCAAATGATAGACTGCGGATTTTTATGCAAATTCGCACTTTCGAGCACATAATTAAAAAAACAAGTTCTTGATACAAAACTGTTTTACGTATAAAATATTGTAAATGATATCTTACATATCTTTTCTTTTTTGTACAATTTTGTATTTTAAAATTTTCTATAAATATAGAAAAATTTATTTGTTTCTGGGAAATCGAAGATTACAAAAACACATAGCATATAGTAACAACATATATAAAAGAATATAACGATAAAAGATGAAAATCTACAAAATGTATGTAATAATAATAAATATATGAAATATCCAAAATATCGTTTATTACGATATCTAGTTGATGAAACAATTTTCCGTTGAAATTCTGTTTGTTAAAGTATGTCCATCGAAACATAAAAATATATACCTACGATTTTTATCTAATAATTTAATAATCTTGCGTTCAAAAGTTTCCCATAAATGCGTAAAAATCCGCGGTTCAACAATTACGGATTCGTCGAAGCGCTCTAATAATACATTCACGCGACAACTTCCGTCTTCTTGCGCAACCCGTTTAAACGAGCCAGCCGAAATTGTTTATAGCCGGAAAAGCGAGTTGCGAGGAAAGTCAGATATACTAGATACACTGAATACAGAAAAACTTACGATTGCCTTCGTCCGATCTGAAGTTCCCTTTTCGCTCTCGTAGTTGATCGAGCGTGTTCGAGGGTGGAACGGAGGAGAGACGCGCTACGTGGCGGCGGAAAAGAAGAAAAAAGAAACAGCAACACACGCTCCTTTTCGCAGGATATACACCGTGAAAGGGCCGGCTGGATCATTAGCGCGAAATAACTACGGGCGTACGCGCGCACCCCGATCTGCGAGAGCAGCGAGTAAATCGCCGCGTATTCTACAAAGGACTGGATGTTATATTTAGTTTTGGCGCGGTCGTGCACTCTCGCACATTTTCGGTCTTTTTGGAAAAGCTTCCGCCACGCAACGTTCAAAATATACCTCGCGCAGAGGAGTCGCTCCTCGCCTACTTTGCACGTTCTGATCTGCGTTTCCCTTTACGGTAGAATTTGATTTATTCGAGCGAAGTTTTATTCTATCGGCCCGATCAACATATTACAGATCAGCTAACTATATATACGAAGCGGTCGGTAGTTCAACAATCAAACAAATTTTCATTTTTAACGAATATGACGTATCTCGTGTTTCCTGTTGTCGACCAAGATCAAGATTCAGCCATGAAAAAATTTGTCAACGTTTTCAGAGATATTTCGAGATTTCTACAATTTTGGGAAATGAAAGTATCTTTGCTTTGCCATATCTGCTACGCGATACAAAATTATTGTTGAAAATGACGAATTCAGATTTTCTTCGAATTTTTTTTTCTTCTTCGTTCCTCCATTTTTCTATCCCGATCTTTGAAACGTAAATATCACAATATATGCTTCCTGTATATTTCCAATTAAACAAAAGCTCGTAAACATCAGTCGATCGTACCTTTAGTGTAAACAGTTCTATCTACATTCCAGCTCCGCGAGCATGAATTAAATTGACGTCGTTACGTAACACCCGATAAATCCGAGCGATCCGTAGCTACGATTCCAACAGTCTATGTAATTACGTAGCCAACCGATCGAAACGACCATCTACAACCATTACGAACTATAATTCCACTAATTCACCTAGAGCGCCATTCCATAAAATTTACATGCTAAACGATCCTTCATACGGTGAATAAAGTTTTTCAATCATTTAACAATAAGCTCTGAGAATTCTTTAACACTAGAACTACCACACCAGTCAAAATGACTGGTTTTACAATTTTATTTTAAAATTTCTATTTCATGTTGCAATTTTTCCCCCGCAATGATGCAATGACTTTTACAGCGTATAACTAAAGAAATAATATAATGAATTCTATTTTATTTTTATTTATTAGAAATCAAGATAATTTTGGTAGAAATAACTTCGTCTTAACTGTCGGTAGTTCTAGTGTTAATACCATCCGACTGTTAATTATTATAGTCAAGCCAATATTCATCATAACGTTAAAGTATTAGTGAACTTTTCAAATTTCAAATTTTGAACAATATCGGTAATTGAAAAATTTTATTATTTGTAATAAATATCGAATATTAGAAATAAAAAACCATGTCCCAAATACTTTTCGAGTAGCAGTGTGTTTTCTTTTCGATTTTCGGCGAACGACCCTACTTATAATTAGCAGTAAAAAGTTAACGAGTTGAACGAGGAAAATAAGTCGAACAGTCAAGACGATCGTTGAATTTAAATGTTTCGTAGTTATGTTACGCGGTCAGAAATTTTGTCCTAGCTGGAGAAAGTTCATCGTAGTTCTTCGTCGAGCACGATTATAAATTTCAATAAAGTCGGCACTATTCTGACAAGAAAACAGGTGCGAAAACATGACGTGTTCGGCAACAGAAACAGAAAAAGAGATAGAGAGTAAGACTGGCACGTTCAATTCGACGCGTGAGTTTGATCAGCCCAAGTTAACTCGTGCTTGATTCCACCATGATTCTTTTATATTCTGCTATTATGATATCTTGGCAAGATTGTTGCGTTCCTACGCTGTTCATGTTCACGTTGATATATGCATTGGTTGCTTGGTTTCTTGGAAAAATGGTAAATACACGGTATAAGCATAATACGTATAAAATTGGTTTCAGACTCGACGGGAGCGTAATGATCGCGATTGAAAATTTATTGAGGAAGAGTTTGGTCAGAAGTACTTTCCTGGGTGATTAATATCTGCATCTAAAATTCTTCAAGTTATAAAAAAGAGAATGAAGTTTCAGGTCCTTTTTCTGCTGCTTCTCCTTTATCAGTGTTGAGAAGTCGAAGTAATTAACTCCACTCTTTGAATTTTTTAAAATTTTAACGCCAAAGAACTTGATCGATGTTTAACTTTTCATTTCATTAATTATTAACGGCCTCGACGTCATTGAATGATAAAAATCTTTTTGGCCGTGGAATAATCATCAATAATTTATTTTAACAGCCAGTTTGATTATTCCAAGGATATTATTATTTTTCATTTTTTCTCTCTCTTTTTTTTTAATATGTTTCTAACTTGCAACTTCGACAATTTTCCACAATTCTTATTCTCTCACTTATGCTTTCTATTCCCACAATTCATTAATTGTTGTTTATGTGAATGAAATAACATTTTTATCTTCTCAATCGTGATATTTTTTTATCCTTTGATTTCTTCAAATTGTACGAACGAGTAAAATTTTGTCTTTTTTTTACTGTTTACTCTTTATCTGCATTCTTGATCGATATTAAGCGACGATCATTGAATCCATTACATTGTAGATTAGGTCAGTGCATATTTCATCTAAAAGATATTTATTTCGAAATTTTCTTATTGTGTCTCGAAAAACTTTTGTCCTAAGTTACGAAATTTTATTTTATTTCATTTTTTTTCTTTTTTCATATATATTCGTGTGCATATGATTATATGATTATAATTGCTTGTCTCGCACGTTATCTGCACACTACATCCATTTTATCTTGGAAAACGTAAAACTGCTTCTCTGATAACGAAAGACAAATTGACTTTTAATTTGCCATAGCAGGGAACAGAGTAAAAAAATATGATATCGCTATCCGTATTTATACAAACGTTGCAAAACCATCTGATAGTAGAAATTTATACGTTGAAATCTCTGTTTTATAAAGTATAATTTCTTTACGTTAATGCTGCGATTTAAATCACCTATGACAAGATTTTTTTATTCTTAATGCTTTTTTTTTTTATAGTAATGAACTTGTGATTAGTTCTACTTACAGAAAAATGTGCAAAGAATTTCGTTTCGTTTAGAAAGTAAAATATGCTCCATGCTTTTAAGCAACACTGTATATGTGTATATTTTCAGAATTATGTACGTATTTACATACTTTTTCGAGAGGAAAGCTTCATTGTTCGATATTTTCTACAAAAATTTATAAACGAAAGTAGAAAACACTGCAAAGATCGAACTTTTCAGAAGGAAGAAAAAAGTTATCTAACAAACTATTTACAAAATTTGATTTGTTTCTATTTATAAATGTAAGTAAAAAAATACAGTAACCTATGAATCACAAAATTTTCGAAATTCATGACAAGAAAAATTATATTTATAGGAAACTCTATTTCTAATATATGTAGAAAGCTAAGAATATGTTCTTTTCGTTTTCAAAATGGACAATTCTTATTAGAAAAATATGTATCTTATTAGAAAAATATGTAAATGTATCAATTTGAACGGAAAAATTTGATGTTCGATGCTTGCAGTGTTTTCTACAAAAAACTCTTTAAAAATTACCTTCTTCTGACTTCTCCGAGATCATTATTAATTTCGGTCTTTAACACTTGCAACAAGGATCCTCCTCAAATATCTTCTCCAAAGTCATTATTTGTATCTTGTCACACGAAAGTGAGTTTTTACTTGGCGCTTGCACTTATATTCTGAATTATCCAAAACCGTCATTTAGATCTTTCCACGCAAAAAGGTAAATCCCATCAAACAGCTCGAGTGTTTCTATTTTAAAAAGAGCAATTCACTTCCATCTGTCAGCACTGTTTTTTAACTGTTCTCCTAACTGTGCAGTACTGAACCAACACGAAGCACGGCTTAAAAGGCACATGGTGTCAAAGTGTTAAATGCGTAACTCTGTTTTGAAGCACGGCGGACGTGTCTTGCGTCGACACGGCATGGCACTTCAAACCATCGGCGACTCAAGCCTAGTTGAACGTGTTAAAAGCTGGTCAAACAATGACGTCGGACAGTTACGGGCTGAAAACGAGAAACAGGAAGATTACTTCCTGGCAATCGTTTCGTTCTGCGAGAGAGCGAGGCCGCGCGAACTATCACAGCTAGATCAATCTTTGTTGGTATCTATCCGGTGGATCAGATTAATGCCATTGCCAAATGCATCGATCGACAATAAAGCTTCCGTTTCTGGTTAAGTGCGATATATAGCTTCGATTATATTGGTTTCTGATAATTGACGGCCGCGGTAATTCGTACGTTCGATCGGCTTCATTGGCCCAAACGTTGCGCTGTTTCACTTCTCAACGACAATTTCTACGTATTAGAGACGTATTAGTGAAACGTGTATTAAGATATTAATTATCGTACTCAATGTTCGTATGAATACACGTATGTATTACAGTTAATATTAAGACACTAAAGATCTTGCCTATTAAAAAATTAAAATTCTCAACACACCTGTACGTTAAGGCTTTAGTATTACAATACGTTTATACACATTGTACATAACTTCGGTATTTTGTATTTTTGTGTATTTTTGTGTCTTTTAGTCTTTTAGTTTGGAGAAAGTTACAAGCAGACGACCTTACGCGTGACAAAGATTTTACCGACTTGACCAAGCATGTTTGTACTTTTCTATTTATAGTATTTCTATTTTGTGCTCCAAACCATCTGAAACGAATGTTTCAGAGCGAGGGATATATTCTTATCATGAAAATTGTCTACATCTTCGTTACTCATGTAATGGAACTTGGACATATCATACGATCCTACAACATTGTTTTTCAACAAAATTTCCTATCTCATATTTTAATGAATTCTGCCCGTAATTATTGAACTATCGATTTTTCATAATAATTCATATTTTTGAAAATATATCGAATGTTGAAAGGAACCATTATACATGGTTATCTTTGATACTTCTCCATATCATATGCATTTTCTGTGCAATTTAAAAATTTCCTATCAAATTCATAAAACCTCCACAGTCTAGTAATTATAAAAAAAAAAAAATACATCATAGTACACACGAGAAAATTAATACGAGAAAAGGCATCTATTATTAGTAAATATTCTGTTGAGATGATAGAACGTTCGGGTATTAGAGTGCATACTCGAGTAATGGTGCTCTAGATATGGGAAACCGTACCGTACGAGCAATTCGGTCTCCGAAGTTCACGAATCGAATTGCAACACATATCACATGGGAGTTGCCTAGAATTTAATTTCAATCGAGAAACCAGCCAAGGGAACGTCCTCCGCGTAGAAAACAGCCCCCGAAAGGGCTACGTGCTACTTTTGACCGCTCGAGTCCGTGAGTGTACTACTTCCATAGAAGCAGGCAGACTCCTCCTCGTCGTGCTAAAAGAGAATAATAGGACAGCGGAGAAAAACGAACGTCGCCTGAAAATACACGCCACTTTGAGGATTGACTCACGCAATAATTTATATTTGCGTTTGCCGCTTCACTCTCTCGCGTTTTGCCTCCTTCTTTCTTTCACCGACACGTACGCACGAACTTTTCCGACATCTAAAGCTTTCTCTGTCTCTCTCTCTCTCTGACCGACTATGTTTAAGTGCAACGTCTTATGAGACAGAACGTTTCTCGTGGGTTACTGTCCTCTGCTCTAGCTCCCCTTCGACCGCGTAAACGCCTTTTCGCCATTTATACACCGTGTACAGAGGCGTCATATGAGCGGCTATGCACGTGCACATTTTCCACGCGCGGATGTACACGGTCATCGTGCGATTTTTCCCAACCTTCTCCTTCGTTTTATTCTTCTTCCTCTTTGTCGACGATTTTCATTATTTTTCATCCTTTTTTTTTTCTGTCTCAGTACACGCTGAAACACGTCGCGATGCATGCAAAATGTCGGATCATTTTTCAACTCCAATTATTATCAGTAATGGAAGATAATTTAAAATTAAAAAGCACCATATTGCTTTCTGTTTCTTTTTCTTCTTCTTTGTCTTTATCTACCTTTAACTTTTTCAACTGTTTTTTATACGCATGAGCACCACGGTATGTATTTTTCAATCCTTGTTCTTCTTCTCTTTCTCTCGCATCATCTTCCGCTTTTCTCATTTTTTTTTCTTCTAATTTTCTTTCTTTCTCGGCCTATCCTTGATTTTCGTCTTTCACTTCTTTTTTAATCTTTTCGTGCTTCCACTTCTTTCTTGTATTTATTTCACTATTTTGTTTTCTTAAATGTACAGGAGTTGTATCACATTGATTTAAGATTCTTTTCTCTCTTTTATTTTATTCTCTTCTTTCCGCTTTCTTTTTTTACTTCTTTCAATTTATTTTCTTCGTCATGATTATCTATCCAGTTCTTTTTTTTTTAAGATAAGTTAAGATTTTTCCCTTCTCTTCTATTTTTCTTTTTTTTTTTTTGGTTCTTTTATTTTATTTTTTTCATCATCATTATCCATTATAATTATTTTCTTCGTTATCATCATCTCTCGCTGCTTCTTTATCCTTGTACTTTACGCTCTTAGTCCTTTTTTCGTATTTTCTTATCTGTTTTGTATGCACGAGCACAAATAGCACGTCGCGTTAAGATCTCTTTTCTTTCTTTCTGGTTCTTCTACTTTGCCAAGTAGTTTATTCTACTACTTTACCAGGTAGTCGAATAATTGATGAAGTTTGCAAACGTCGCAGTGCACTCTTTGAATTCGTTCGCTTTCGAGAAAGCTATTAATAGTATGTTTCCCGAAACACGAAATAAAATTCTCCCGTTTCTGGGCATACGCTCGCGTTCGCACGAAATTTATTTCTGACGCACTGGCTACGGGAAGAAACTGCGTATTAAACGCGACTCGTACGTGATCTTACAGATTGTTCATGCGAATTCTCGTTGTTGTCGAAACAATTAAAAATGACTGAAATCGAAATAACGATTTGTTTCATTTGTTGGATGTCACAACATATGCTCCGAAAATTTGATATATTTGCTCGTGCAAATTTTAATCTTTAAATCTCCAAAAAAATTAAATTAAATTACTGATGTTTAAGTGCAACTATCATTTGACATTGAAACTGCTAGCAAATAAAATCGAAGAAATTCTAGAAAAAAATATTGAAGAATTATAAAAAAAAAAAATTGAAGTACAAGGAATACGAAAGGGTTTATAGAACAATAAAGGACACAAGTGTCTGTTTCACATATCTTACGCAATATCGCTTGAATCTTTAAAAATGCAAAAGTTAAAAGTTAAAAGTAAACAGTAAAAATAGGGAAAAGCACAACTTTCTACTTATATTTATACATTATATTTTACGAAATTCCTCGAAATTCAAAAACTAAATAATTAAATTTTCCCTAATTTGGCGGTTCCCGTGTTAATTTCAATGACCAAAAGAAATATCTAATTTCAGTATCTCTACAAAACGATTGTAAAAAGAAAAAAAAAAGAAAATTAGTTTTCTCCTATACCAGTAGAATCCGACTGGTTGAGAGCAAACTAAATTCCAATCTATTGGTCTGAAAAGTGTACACTTCGGTTCACAATTTACCAGGTGTACAAGAATCTCGTGGCAGTGATAAAACGAATAAGCGCAACGAGGAACAGACATATGCAAGGAACGCGGACTGCACACGAGCCGGAGAATTCTAAATTACACCCATACTACAAATTCCACAGTTTATACACCAAGGAAGAAGGAGGAAGGATAATAAGAACCAACTGAATCCGCCTAGATATCCCTTTGTCTCTCCTCATATTTATCGTTATCTCGAAACTGCTTTCTTATCGATCTGGAGGAATCGGCGAAACGTCGCGTTGCACTTCTTTTTTCTTTTTTTTCTTTTCTTTTCAGAGCGGTTTAAAATCACACGTATTTAATAATAAATTCCATTGTATCGCTTGAGAAATACTAAACTTCGATGCAACTAGTCCTCTAGTCATAATTCGACGATTTATGGTAATTGTCGACTGCAAATTGTCCTTGTCGCATAAAATGTGGTAACACCTTCTAAGTCAAAATCTTCACATCGAAATTTTCTGAGCCATCTTTGACACGTGCGATAAAATTTACGATATCTTTTTCCCTACTTTGGAAATATTTTTTTACTGCTTCTGTGATCGCTGTTCTCCTCCGAAATTGCAAAGTAATATGCATCAAAATAGCAATCATTTTTTTCGGAAAGAACAATAATGATACGTTTAGAATATTCTTGTAATTACGACAAATAATAGAAAAATAATTATAAATAATAATTATGATAAATGATACAGTTACAAATAAATTACGTAGCAGAAAAATATAGAGATATTTCATCAAAAAACGCACGAACTTCCTGTTCAAGTTATTATAATAATGTGAACATAAAGATGCCCACGATCATCATCAAAAAAATCTCTTGATAGTCCGTACTGATGTTTTCCATCGACCACCGTCGAGTTCGACTAGCAAAGCTTCGAAGAAACCGGTTAAATATTTGATCCGAGTGTTTTCTTTTTCTTTTTTTTTATTGCGCAGAATTTAAATAGTAGAACACGCATTTAAATGTAACACGATTGTATGTTTGTATGTAGTCGCTTCTAGTCGGACTTTTTAATACTAGAACTACCAGAATGGTCAACATTTAACAATCAATCGGGTAATTTTTCAGAAAAATTTGATAAATTTAAAATGGCGCATTTATAGGTATTTGAGTGATTTTCTAAAGTATATAATCCAAAGTTTGCGATCTTTATTGTATTATTTCTGTTTGTCACATTTGAATTTCTCTGATACAGGCTTTATACTTCGTCGATATTTTCAGTATTAAAAACCGTGCCTATTCTGCCTGACTTTCATTCACTCGAATGTTTCAATAAGAGATATTTTCTGTCTTCATTGATTGTCTTCGTTATAATATAATTTCGTAATTTGATTTATGAGATATTAAGCAGTGCCTTCCTTCCTGAGGTGTTTTTATTTCTCAACGATGAACCATATTTTTAATTTACAACACATTATCACATCCTCTTCATTGACACCATAATACGCAGTTTGACAAAAAATTACTTTAATTTTCTGAGTTGATTCTCTTCTAGAAAAAGGAGCGAGAAGAAGTTTCATTTTTCCAAAAAGTGAAAAATACAAAAATTCAAATGCGAAGAAAGATGATTCGAAACTGATTCAAGAACGAACATTCTGGAATTTATTAATGCTACGGAGATTATTAATGCTAAAAATATCAAATTTAATTCAGAATAATTCAGAACACGCGTTAAGGCACCGCTTACTCATACTACTTAATCGAACTAATTTACTCTTCCAGGAATTTCAACTATACATAGAATCTCTCCAACCATACAGCTATGTAATCATGCATCGCATAGGAAGCGTCTCACGCTCAAAAAAAAATATGAATGCGCGGAAAACACGCATATTAAACGAGCAACGTCATTGTTATCTTGTTCTATCGATTCTACCATCGCTACGTACCATTCTAACGTTCTTTGATTCCTTCCGTGTATAACCGATTGTATCATATCCGCTTGAAAGAATTATAAAAGATTGGTTACGAAATTTCAGCTTCCTCCGCGGATAATGCTTGTCTTTATCAATCCTCTTATTAGTATCTCATAATCTTTTTTCTTCTTGATGAAAAATATTGCATAAATTCTGTTAGTAACTTCCTTATACATGTAAATTATAATGTAATTAGTGTAATTGGCAGACATAAATATAAATATAGAATGTAAATTAGTTAATTCATACATCTCAAATTTTCGTAATATAATACAAATTATATTCACCTTTGATTCCAGGATACCACTTAATATTATAATTTTAGCTTTATCACTGAAGGTACTGATAACTTTCCTATATATTTAAAACTACAAAGTATCATCGTAAGAATAGAACACGTAAATATCTTCATGTTAGTAAAGTACTAATACACGTTATATATTCTTTAACAAAAATATTTTCCAATATAAAAATCTCCTTGGTAGGAAATAAAATCAAGATATTTTGTAACAAAAATCTCGGAGCAAATGTATCATCTTTTAGGGTGAACTAGGTTAATCGCAATTTTTTTTTTTAAATCATTAATTTATCTATCCGTTCGATTTGTTCGGTGAACAAAGCAAATATTTGTGTTCGGTCAGCTCCTTTCCGATTTCGACACGGATGCACGTGCGCGGGAGGAAATCTGTCTGGTTTCCTGCCGGTGTATTTTTAAAAATTCATCGCCGTCCTTTTAGCCCGCGAGAAATCCCGGCGTGTCTCGATTATTTCAGAAATAAATAGACCTACCGGCCGGACGATGAGTTACGCGTTGATGAATTTTACCGAGTTAATTGCGCGACGTCTGCCACCTAATTGCAGGCCATACTGTGGCTCGTGATCTCGTTACTGATGAGCCTCCGCTTCCTCTTGCTCGACAGATCGTTTAAACGTCACGAATCGTATTTAAAAAAGTGTTTCTACTAATTGAGATGCGATTCAGAAAGATGAAAAAAGAAATGTGATTCCATAGAAGTTTTGTAAAGGCAACGCTTTGGATGAGAGGAAACAAATAATTGGTAGCTCCACAATGATCGAGTGAAAGTCAATACAGCAGAACTTCTGATATATTAAATGTTATAATGAAGGAATGAAATATTAGTATACTATTTTTAACACATTTTCACGACTATTATGCATACGATTTCAGCTGCCCAAATTATATAAATGACGCGAATAAAAATATTTATTAAAATAATAAAACGTCTGATTGATTGTTATATTGTAAGATTTATGTAATGGCAGTTTTAATAGTTTTTATATAAATAATATTTCTCACACACTGAGTTTTCACTGAGTTTATAAAACTTGACTCGTGAGTAGCGAAAATTCTACTGAGAAAGTGTTAAAAATAAAAAGTAGAAGTTTTATATATTAATTTGGCCATTTCATTCGTAACTATCTAATATAACAAAACACGTGTGTAAATATACCGAGTACGGGATAGAAAATAATGGATTTACAAAGTACCGATAGAAGTAATTCTTGTGAATGATACGTCTTAATAATATATTTTTTATGAGTTCTGAAGGCCCATAGTTTATACGTAAATGCAAATTTACACGGAAGTGGACTAACAATTAGTAAAAAAAAAATCTACAAAAATATTCGAATTTTTAATTTTTATATTATTAGAAATATATTTTATCCTTAATTTTCAAGATGATGCCATAAAAAGAATACAATAGCACTCCGCTTATATAAAGTTGTTCGGGGGACAAATAATTTATATATACACTTAATTGGAATTCATTCTCTAGATTCTATATAATAAGCGATTCACATAATAAAAATTCGGGCATAGATAAGTAGAGTTCATTTAATCGGGTATTGATTAAAATTTCGTTCAAATAAACGAAGTTCACATAGAGCGAGTTCTATCGTACGTGTCAAACATTTGATCGAAAACTTTAACGAGTTTCATCAAATTCGACGTACCATGAGTTCAATATATTTCCTGGTTAGGCATAAAATTTTGTTTTCGCTGATATCTCGAAAACAATCGAGCCAGCAAGCGTTCGCTAGATAACGTTGTAGCCATAACGAGCAATGATTCATCAAATTTAATCCGTGATTCGAACACGTAGCAGTTCTGTCTGATAAAGTTTAATGGTGATATAGAACGTGTCAGAAGTTCCACTTTGTGCGTGCTACGCAAATAACAGAGCAAAGGAGGATGTTTCTGGGAAATCAAATACACTAAATTTCTTCGAAGCTATTTTGTTGGAATTCTGAAGTTTCTATACTTACTTGCTGTTTATAATGGAATATATTAAGAGATTGAAATATGTGTGTATTCTTTAGATATACGTGTTTAAATAATTCTATAGATAAGTACGAAATTCCAGGAAAAATTAGTACTTGATATCTTCATTTATGAATCATTTGTGTAATTTGTAAATCCATTAAAGGCATCTAATCTAATCGGCAACAGCAATTAACATAATGGAATTTTTTCGAATTTGAATTCACGTTATCTGAACAACTATTGTTGCGTGATATAATATTTAGTGTTACATATCATATAATTGAAAATATTGTGTAATTATATGTAAGTAATGAAAATTTTTGTTAACAATTCGTCAATAATCAAATATATAACGAATATGCTGAATTATAATTTGACGAATCTAATAGTAAATATTACATAATAGTATATAATTCTATTATAAATATTTATATTAACATGTACAACATATTAATACGTCAATCAAATTGTAATTTGTCATATTCGATGCATTTCGATCATTACAGAACAATATTGCAGTTATTGCAATATTGAAACATTTTGTCGATCATTGCTGATAAACTCTTTCCCGGATCTTACATTCTACATCAATGCATCAATCGCAAGTTATCTTTTCTTTTAGGTTCGACAGGTTAGCTTCTCGAAGAGTAGTATTAACCCTTAACGGTCCGGAAGTATTTCAAGTATACTTCCCACCAGGTCCAAGCTATTTTTCATACGAAGAGAAACTGTGCACTAAACATTTTTATATCAAATATAGAAAAGAAATTCGTCGTCACTACTGCTAATATCATTGAAATTATCGTTATCATCGTGTATTATTCTTTCAGAGTTTCCGGCCATATTTTATGGTTTTATTAACAAAATAAAATATAATAAACCAAACTGTGTAAAAGAACTCCGATAACGCGCACGTTCTTTTGAAAAATCAAACACAAGACTGGCTTTGCATGCGAGGAGCACAAAAGTGCACGTACACAAAAACGGTAAAAGATAACAGAACATAGATAACAAGCGACGAAACAAATTCACAGAAATGACATGGCACAATACATTAACGCGTTAATAGTAAATATGACAACTCTAACAGTGATAAAAAAATAATAAATTGGTTTTTGCCGCCGTATACGCGGCATTGGACCCAGTAAGTAAAAGTGCCATGCCGCTTATATGGCGGCATTGGTCCGTTAAGACAGGGGTCACCAAACTTTTTTCACAGTGGGCCGCATAGCTGACAAAATGGTGAGCGCGGGCCACATAATCACTAAACTTCAGCATTCCGCGTTAATCATGGGTGAGTGGCGTGCAATGCACAAAAAACAAGGACAACCAACATATTTATTTGCTAAAAAAGTTATCAAAGAAAGCGACGTTAGCAAAAAGATAGTTACATCAGACCTGGTGTGCACATATCCGAATTTCACGCAAATTCAAGTATCGTTGGCGGGCCGTAGTTTGGTGACCCCTGCGTTAAGGGTTAACATTACGATCGATTTTCATCATAAGCGTTGGAGCAAAGTTTGAAGTCGAGTGCGTTCGATTTCAAATTAAATGCAGATCCAAATAAAACGATCGTTTGCACGCATCGATCTGATTCAACTGGCAAACGTAAGATAATATTTGGTGCCTTACCTTCGGGCAAAGGATGCAGGGTCACCGCCGTTGACAAACGTCCGCTTCCCATGGAAACGAGATGCGGCGCTTCCGTTTGCACTCGCAACGCTCGTCCAGCTTCGCGGACCTCAAGACCGGCGGTCGCCATGCCTGCATCAAAACGAATTTTCCTTGAATTAAATTCAATCACGCATCCCGGTTCTGTCAGGGGATGTTTTCGCGATATTATGATTCACATTGCAAAGGTGTATCAGCCAGATTAATTTCGCCCCAACAGGTGCTTCGTCACCGTTGTTTTTAAATAACGCTTTTTTCATTGCTTTTACAGAGGATTAAAAGATTAGAAACGCATTTTGTTGATGTTCAAAGATAATCAGATCCCCACGCACTTAACTGATTGTGATGAATTTAACAATTATGAACAGAAGAATTTTTTTTCGCTTTTTTGCTATGAATTTAATTAATATTTAATCGATCGCAGTAGTAAGTAGTATTACATATTAGTATTGTAGTATTGTGCAGTATAGTGTGGTATTAGTCACGAGGTCATAGATGATTACTAAATTATATTATATTGTAAAAATTTAAGATACTTAAGTTTATTTTGCATTTCATATTAAAAATGGAGAAATTAGGCAAAGTAAAAGCTGAATTTTTATCTGTTAGAATATGGATCTAATGATACCAGTTGAATTATTGTGTATGTATCATGATGATTATCACAAATTATCAATTCCAGTTAGTAAAAGCAGTAGCTCGCGATATATGACAAAAACTGTAGAATTTCAAAATGTATCTTTCATTTTTCAATGACAAATTGGAACGTTCTAAATGTAGCAAATGGTCACATAAATGTCACATTGCATGGAAAAACGAATCCGTTATTGCGCAAAGTTGCTCTCACTAATCTTCGCGGTAGACACGTATAAAAGGAAATACATGAAATATCAGACAGTGAAATGGTGGCAGCACATATACAAAATCCAGATACATTTATTCCAGAAAGAAAATTTATGTCGAAATTAGTTACGATCTTTCTGTATTTATGGGAAATTTCGAAGTGACAAACTACACACAACGTGAAAAAAAAGGTAGAAGTTCGATCTTTTTCTAATATTTTCGAAAATACAAATCTGCAATTTGTATTTACCTTAAATTCCTCTATACATCTTAAATTTTTATTCATAGAGGTTTTTGGTTTTAAGATAAATTCTCCCAATCTTCATGTAACTAACAGTTTTAATTATCTAATGTTAATGTATTATCTTCGATTCTTGCACATATGAATACAATTATATTTAAGTCGGGTCACGATAAAATCGATACTTTTTTTTTTTTCGTAAAATATCCGAGTGTTCTACAGGGATCGTACGAGGGGCAAGAAGGCCAACTACAATCGGTACGACGAATTCTATTTTGTTCAAGGTACAGGGATGAGATCGATTTACCGGCGCGAGATAAGAAAAAATAAGTAAAGAAGAAAGGACGCAAGAATGAGAGGAAACCGGTCTCCACGGGATGGCCGGGATTCTTTTTCTGTACGTTCCCTTCTTCTTCTTCTTGTTCTTCTTCTTCTTCTTCGTTTTCTTTCTTCCCATTCTCCTCGTCTCGGAGTCACGGGTCATGATAAATTAGTGGGTATGCACCGCGCGGAGGAGGCACAACGTGTGTTACGAACGTGAGAAAAGGATCTTTCTTTTTAATGTGATCCTGATGCCTGTATAATTTCCACGTCCTGACGTCGCAGGATTCTGTGCAACTCGACGTTGATATTTCCACGGATCGTTATTTCACGCTTTACGACAGAAGTCCTTTTTCTGTTTTCAGTTTTTAACCTTGCATCTAAAATTAAATCACACTAGAACTCTCGATACTACGATAATTCTCAATTACTCTCGTATTATCATAATCTATGTCTGGAATCACATTATGAACGCAACATTTTCTATTAGTCATAGGAGTTCAAGCAAGTTAATTTGGTCAACAGGAGTCGATTTCAATCAGCTATTGATTAAAATTCGATTCAAATAATTTGATCCGTATAAATAGAATTTTACTGCCTAGAGAAAGAGAGAGAGAGAGAAAGAGAGAGAGGTTTTATAATAATTTAACGTACTAAGTTAGTTTGCAACTATTATACATAGATGAAGAAAATGTTAAGCTTAATAAAATTTTTTGATTTTTATAAATTTTTATAAAAATAATTGTACAATTGTAAAATAAAATTAGTATAATATTGTGATAATATAATAACACAATAATACCTAACTCGAATCTCAAGGGAAAGAAGTCTCGCGTCTTCTCTTCTTATTGAGTTCTTTTTGAGTAAGAGAGGTTTAATCCTTGAGTCGGTACTATAGATCGTCTGTGAGATTGCTGTGAGTTCTTATTCATTCCCCGTTTCTCTTCCTCAATTTCATATCGTTGTTTTATAATTTTCAATATACATATACGATATTGTTCATTTACGATTGGAATTCTTTATTATTGATATATTAATATATATATATATATATATAGTAATTATAATTAATTTATTATTAGTATAAAGCAAGAATAATTGAATTTGATATATTCAATGCTTGAGTGTACATGTACGTATAACGCGATAAATATTAGAGTTTCTATAATAGTTGTTTAAATTTTAATATCTGTAATACTTAAACTGTACGATTTTATTCCGATTGGTGTTTCGAGGCTGAAAGAAAAGTTCGTTTTTAAATTTCTGAGAATTATTTTGAAAAATAATTCGTAATATATAGGACATTTAGTTTCTGTAAATAGGCGCATCTAAATAGGATTGACATACTCATTTGGAAGCACAAGAATACTTGAAAATTTTCAAGTGACTGGATTTTGAAGAGTTTTTTTTACCTTGTAAAGGCTTTTCTATGAGTATGCTTGAAAGTTGGTTCGACGAAATGCTTTAAATATGAAAATTCCAAGAATTAATTTACAACGCCATAAAAATGTACATTCAATGTCAAAAATCATACGTTTCTTTTTTCATAACTTTGCTTATCATAATATATAAATATGTGAGTACTTTTCTTAGTCGCGTTTACATTAATCTATTAGAAAGTACAACAGATACAGAGGCTACTTGCGTTACATATTAATTAATTAGCTGCAAGCATATTAAATTTTGCGCTATATATACAACTATGTTACGCTATATTAACAATTAAATTGAAATTATATTCGATTAGTGCAATGACATTTTATTTATTCAAAGTTCGATTCCACGAATTATAATAAATTGCATTCTGTTAAAAACAGTAGGAGATTCACTACAAATCACATACGTTCGATACGAAGAAAATTCATGATAAAAATATCCGAATATCTCACGAGCAGTCAGTAACATTTTTATGTGAAAAGAAAGTATCATCAAAAATTGCTGAGAATATAAATTTATCCTCTAACTGCAACTCGTACGTTTGCACTCGCTTCTAAAAAAAGAAAAGAAAAAAAAAACAGAATTACAACCAGTGTAACGAATTTTTTTCTAGATTCGCGAGAATCGAAAAAATTCTACGACAGATACGCACACATGTAGAATACATGTTTCAGGAGTAAATAATAATTCGAGCTGTGGGGCATTATTCGCCCGTGTCAGAGCGATAGGCAAAGTTCAACGGGACGGCCTAGCGTAATGCGCTTAATTAAAGTTGTTTCAACTCGTTAAGATCGTTCGCACGGGATGAACAACCCTATGAACGACGGCAGTTCGTCGACAACTAGAATAACAGTTTCCATCGTGAAACTTCGTTTCCATCGGCTCTTCCCTCGTTCACGTCGAGAATTCACGTAGTTGTCGCCGTCGGTTACGTTCCGTTTGCAATTTACAACGTGCTGATAAAAACTTCATCGCTGCGTGCCAGTTTTCTTCGACAATTCTCGGAAACTGATTTACCGAATTGCTACGCGTCCCCATTAGAAGAACGCGATTTCGAACGTGTAGCAAAATACACGAGTACGCGTGCAAGAAATTGAGGATCGTGCGTTTTGAGAAATTAAGATTCTCAATACAGGTTCATTAATTTCGAGTTAATTATAGGCATTATTTGAAACTTACAGAATTACTGCAGGGGGCCTCATAGATCATTATTTATATAGCAACGAACATACATAAATATTTTTAATTTACGTAAATTAAAAATATTTCTTGCTTTGTACATTAATAATAAAGAATAGAGCGACAATAGGTGTTCTTAATATCCATTAATAGAGAATATTATATAAAAATATAGAGAGAGAGTAATAATCAATAGTGAGAATTTAATATTGCTCTTAATAATTATTGTTTAATTTTCAATGATACTAGTACTTTAGTGATTCTTGTATACAATTAGTGACAAACAATCGAACGATAGCAAATGTACTGAGAAATATAAAATAATACAGGAAGGGAAATAGAAACGAATAACAATTGAGAGCAGCCTACAGTTTATAGCACTTAACCTATGTACCTGTCGTTGATTCTCTTAGAAATTTAACGTTCATTCGTTCATTGTTAATATACCATTTGAAAAATACACCGTTTGTATCGTATATTCGTAGAAGACAGTCTTTTATTCGATCAATGAACGCGTTCAAGTAACGAGCAACCCACACGAATTCTGAATGTTATCTCGAACAATCAAAGAACCCGCGATTGCCACGAGAAGACGCGATCGTGGATAGAGTCAGAACTTTTTCTGATATTTACACGATCCCCTATAAACGTGTAAACATATCGAGGGGAAAAATATTAAGAAGAGAGAGAGAAGACGAAAACGGCGAGCATTCCGCGTAGAGTCAACAGTGAACTATTTTTAATCGTTCGAGTTAATTCCTTCCTATTTTCGAATAAACTGAACTCGGAAGAGTGGCTCTTTTTAACTTGGCTGACCTCTTTTTCCAAGTAAACGAACGAACCGAAAGAGTTGAGAGAGCTACCTTCGAATTCACTTCGAAAGCCAAAGTCGAAGAACTTTCGCTTCGTTTTCACATTTTCAGGATGATTTCATCGGCAGGCTCGTTCGATCGATTCTGAAAGCTCGGTTGTCGCGTTCCGCGAACGAACCTAACGAGCGGTTCTCTCTACGAGCAATTGAAACGTAACGCAGAACAAGATCGCTTGGAACAGTTGTGCGCGTATGAAAAGAAATCGTGTGCACGCGTTCTTTTCGTATTAAGAGCAACGATAGAGTAGAGATGTCAGAGAAATTCGACTGCGTCAAAAAGGCATACTATAGGGTATTTCGTTGGGAAAAATATGCTCGTAAACTGTCGGAGAAAAACAAAATTACCGCGAGCTTCGGGGCACGTTCATCGCGAAGGAATGTGTAATTAGTAGCACGTGAAACGCATAATTCAACGCCTGTAATAACAAACAATCGCAATTTTTGTTAGTCCTCCGGTTGGAATTAATGTTCAATTAAAGTTGTCTTATAAAGTTGCTCGCAAAAGTACAGTTCGGAACAGTTGTAGAAACATTTTATGAACGTGTTATGAACGTGCAGTAAGTAAAACTTGTTCTGAGGTATCATTAACAACGTGATGAGACTCGGCTATCATGATTATATTGGTCAAGTTTGAAACAAATCAAGAAACACGTATAAAAATTACGAAATATTTAATACAAGTGTACGTATACGTATATTTCACAGAAATCACAGAAATAATTACCATACAATCCCTCGATATCTATTGATATTTAATGAAACATTTTATTGCATTTACCTGGGAGGAAACTTAAAATGCACGCAATGATACTTGAAAGTACATAAAATATTCAAAGTACAATTATATTCGTTATAACATTTAAAAAGAATAGAGAGCAATTTTTCTATTTCTATTTCTTTAATAGGAATCTAACTGCATATCTGTCTATTATATATATTCTTATATATCTTTAATATAAATCACTTCTTTAATAATGCACATAGTAAAAAGTTTTGTGTGACAAGAGTTCAAATACTTTCGTGAGTTACTGTATATTTCCATTTTTTGATAGTTGAACAGTCAACTGGTAACAACTTTGAGAAATAAAAATATGCCAACTGCCGTAAATAATTCATTTTTTATGAGCAGCAGTTATCCACCTAATTATCCGCCAGGATACAGGACGCAAGTTATCTTGGAATTGGCCGTAACTTAAAAATAGCCAGTGCAGAACAGGTGTCGGACAAACGTTCGGTTCCACGTTGAACTCTTCAACAAATTCCTTTACGCGAAGGACACACCTGCTCGTTTGCAGGTGACTTCAACCGAGGACGAAATTATCTCATCACGCGAACCCGGCCTCCTTCCGTGCGAACGCTTTGTCCAAGTCGGTTTTATTTCAACCCTCGAAAGTCGATAAAAGCCACAAGGCTGAATCTACAACCTACTTTAACACGGCTAGACATTATTAAACAATCACTTAAAGACCGACTTTACGTCAGAAAATCATCGATTTTTTTTTTAAATTATTTAATAAGATTTAGTATGTTTAGTAATAATTGAAAATGCAGGGGGAGATTGTTTTACGAAATTCAGGTGCGACTATACTTGAAGGAAGAACAATTAATCGAGCTTCGAATATCGATTTCGTGTTGATTCGAACAACAAAAGAGATAAATAACATTTTACATATGAAATAAATTAAGAATTAATTCGTGATATGTTGTCAAGTGACTAGAAGTCTCATAAAATGGATCCTTACATTTTGTGTTCTATATTTTGAACAATTTTATTTAATTTTAAAATTAAATTTCTATACTTTAAAGAAAATGTTAATTCTCGTTTCCATCGGAATTCCACCGTAAATTCCGCAATAGGTATCTCCAGCGTGATATGTTAATAATTGATACAATTACTCGTAAATAACGTTCCTCTAAACATCGTAAATCACCCTCGAGAAAAGAAAACCAATTAATCTCGAAAATCTCCTCCAACTGACTAAACAAAATACCAACGTTATCTTCGTGCTTATCGTCTCTGTGAAAATTCCATTGCCACACGAAACTAATCGATCTTACCGAAATCACCGCAAGGTCGATAAAAATGCTACCAACATCGTGCTTCATTACTAGATTATGAATTTTACTATAGAAAGCAAAATAAATTGCAAGGCACTGAATGTATATAATATTAAAAAAATACTCAAAACATGTTCATTTATTTGATGAATGAATATTTAACGTCCTGTAAAAGAATATTTAATGTCCTGTCAATTCTCTTTTGAAGGATCCAGCTCTTCATTTGTATTTCTTGACCTGAATATCTTAACTAATGTCAGAACTGTTGTTGAATTTTTGAAAACCTCTTGTTCATGCATTTTTCGTTAAAGGGACATTTAAATAATGTAATTATTAAAAAAAAATTTGCCATAGGTCCATTAAACGTATCTCAAAATACAAATTGTAAATATTAAGAAAAAAGAGTTATCTCGAACTCGCGAAGATATCATTGAATCAGAGAAATGTAATACTACGCAGATTGTAATAAAGAAGAATATTTGTAAGAAATCTATAAATTTCCATGTGCGTAAAACGTGTCAATGTGAACGCTGAATTTTTCGTATGACACGAGCGACGTTCATTGGTCAGGTTACTCTAGATTATATTTCTCTAATCATTCGATTGTTTAGTCTACACTAGAGTCCCCTAGAGATAATCTTAAAATAACTAGTTTACTCGTTAGAAGTCCAACGAGGATGACCGATGATATATTACAGTATGTCGAATAAATATAAAAATACGTAAAAACTCCTCCCCTTGATGTTAAACTTTTAGACTTTCGATAATTTTTAGCGAGCACTCGCAGCGTCAATCGTCGTCTATAAAAGTTAAAATTTTCCACGAATATTCATTGCTACTACTTTGAATTTATTAATCGATCTCCAGACTAGTGATACACATTTGAAAAGTTCTGAAAAGCCCGACGACGACGATAACGAATGCAGGAATTCCACTTATAATCAAGACTAAGAGCGGTTGTTATCTCATCGTCGTAACACTTGTTCCGTGCGAACGTTTTCACGAGAGAGCGCAGAGCATAGACGGCGCAGACGGTGTCTGCTTGTTCGGTTTCTTCTTCTTCTTCTTCTTCTTCTTCTTCTTCTTCTCCTCGGTTGCCGAGGTCTCCTTTTGCTGGGCCAACTCGTTGCTCGCTTTTTGCCGCGACTGTCTCCTTTTGCAGCAGGAACGTGGAACTGGCGACTGAAAGTGTCGCGCCTACGCGTCGGCTGTCCCCTCGATTAAATGTAAAACGCGAGCCTGTATCGGCCGTTGCGATGAATCGCTTATTTTCTGCCAGCTTTTCAGCCTTCGTTCTGAGAAAAACACGAAGGTCGAGTTATGGTTAATTAACGTGCCGCGCGATGCACGAGCGGTATTGGTATTCGCGGCATTCGTAATACGAAGTATTTTATGTTTAGAATGTAGGAGTACATTCACAGTGAGGGACAAAGATAGAAGGACCGATAGAGTTGAAATTTAGTTTGATTTAAGGATCATTAGGATTCAGCTTCGATTGTTGCATATAGCTGGAGTTCTTGTTACAGACATACACAAGAGTAGAAATACTATTTTTCTTTCTAAAAGTAGAAAAGGAAAAGGTGTCTTTTTGACGCAGTTTCTTAAAATTCCGCGAGCCCTTGAGAAGTTGATCTTAATTAATTGATTTAATTGTTTCAACGAAGTAGAAGCAACTGTTGCAGAACACAATCAAAAGTGAATAAAATAAATGTTAGCAGAACGAAGCCTTATATTTAAATTGAGTTAAAATATAAGAAACAGAGAATAAGAAATTAATACTAAATTGCAAATAACTAAAATTAAATCAGCTTGATAATCCCACTTTCCGATATTTTTGGAAGATTAAAAACTTAAAATTTGATTTAATTAGATGCGATAGCTGAAACACGTTGATCTGGAAGCGAGAAAAAGAGAAATATAAATAAAAGAAAAAAAAAATATGTAAAACGTATAAAAAGCAAGAAAAAGAAAGTAAAATTTTTTGTCTTATTTTGCGTTGAATAAGGATCTTTTATATAATGTAATTATTTGCCGTTTGTTTGAACCTTTGAGTATGAAAGAGGTATCGAAATGAAGAGGCACTCAACGTGATTGAAATATCACTTTCAACGGTTCGACGATTACCAAATTTCAATCACTCATATAAGTATATTTTTGAATCGTATATTTGTGAAATCATTAGGTACGTTGATGACATGTTAATGGACACCACGTGCTTAGCAAACACGTTAAAAGAAATATTCATTTTTCGCAGTAACGGTGCCCGGATATGGAATTGATTGATATTCTCAGGTTTCAAGTTCGGGCTTGAACTTGATTTCATCATTAATCACGAGAACCTCTTTATTGATAGAAGATGAATTATGAACAAAAGAAGCATTAATCACGCAGGGTTATAATATGGGAGCAATAAAATTAATTAAACGTTGCGTAAATCGAATTACCAAACGAAGAGGAATGTCTAAGATAAAAATTAATTTCCGGATCGGATTAAATATCCGAACAAATTTTCAATAACGATTTTATCGAGATTTCATTTAGTTTATTTTTGAGATATTAATATCAAATGGCGATCATTAGTAAGATCGTAAATTTATTAACAATTTATGATTCATTTAATGCAAATAGTTGCTGATTAGCTTTAATAATTTTAGTTATAGAGGTTAACGACAATTATACTGAATTAAAAATAACATAAAGTAATACTCGAATTAAGGATATAATTTCATGTACATCATTTAAAAAAATTAACGCATAGAATAACGAATATTGAAAGTAATTTTCATATGGATCACCATTCGACGTACTTGTAGTACGTGAGTCGCTAGAAAGGCAATCGAGAGTACTATCGAGGTGAAATATCTCGATATAGCAACGTGTGTCGCTTGGTCAATGACTACGTCCAATGAATTCCTTATTAAGCGACTGCCATATCCAGGAGAATCGATTACGTCTGATGAATCTTCCACAGGCTATATATGTATATTTCACTGCCACTAGGCAGTCTGCTTTTAATATTTCTGCAAAATTTTACGACAAAAATTACGTACATCATATACTGTACAATATCATTGGAATGAAAGAGATATTGTAGAATATTGTAGGATATACAGAATTGGCTCGTATTTTGCACTTAGTTTCATATTTTGCTACATGTTGAATATTTCTGCATATTTTTGACAGGGACGTCTATTCTCTATACAATCGATGTTAAAAAGCGTGTTCTGATATTGAAAGATCCACGTATGTCACACAAAGTTATTAAAAATTCTCATTATCCGACTGTTCTTTTGTACAACGCGAGTTGTAATCTTTTGATCAAACTTTTGATCGTTAATGTAGTGATTCAAGCCATTTAAAATCTATTTGAGAAACACGATTGAAGCATGATCATATACGTACATGAATACACGTTGATGACAGTGGACGCGTTAAAGTATAACGAAATCGAAAAAAAAAAAAGATCATTTCCTCGTAACGAGTGTATTCGTCGAATTAAAGGGTTAACGAACTAAACACGTCAACACAGTAGAATACCGACAGTATTAGCAGCAAAAGTCGTGGTCGCGGTACAGCAAGCGGATCGAAAGCCGGCGTGGAACGTGCGTGCGTGCGTGCGTGAGCAGCGAGCGCATAAAGGCGCATCTTCTTGCGGGGACGCGCGTGTGCGTGCAAAGCGGATGTTCTATATGCGGAGGACCGGACGCGGACGGCCATGCGACTTGTACCTGACGCGTTCTCGTCGTCGCGCCTCGCAGTAAAACCGTTTCTGTAAATAAACTCGTATCTGTCAAAGAGGCACGACCGTACACCAGCGAGTAAGTACAAGCGGCCGCGGTCGGGATCTTTTTGTTCCGGCCCTTTACATTGTTCCGGCGAAATTACCAGAGGCACCAGATAGATCGCGAACACGAACACGAGCACGAACACGAACACGAACACGAGCACAAACACGAACACGAACACGAGCACGAACACGAACACGAGCACGTCTGGTTAAGAACCGACGTTCCCGCAGTTTTTCTTTTCTTTTCCACTCGCGCACGTTCACACGCTGCTCCACGCTTTTTACCGCCTAATGAACCTTAACCACGCGGTTTTTCCGTAATTCCGCGTAAATCGCGCGGCGGTTATTTCTTTTTTTTTCTTCCGTATCGATGATTTCGCGTGTTCGACAGGCCACCGACTCACAATCAGTCAAGTAGGAAAGTTTCTCGGAGTTGAAGAGTTACATTTGGAATTGAAGACGAGGAAGAAAAGAGGTTGTCACTGATTGTGTGTCATTGGATCTTGTAATAGAAGTGTTTATACTTCAGCAACGAACAGAGCTTGGTATATATAAAACAATATATAACATGTTTTTACTTTCTATATCCTTATCTTTGTTCTTATCGTTTATCTTAAAAGTACTCTAATGTAGGAGGAGAATTTTTCTTGTGAAATACAAGAATTTACTCCAGAATTCCTAGAGAAAGGTTTCTAAGTTTAAGTTAATTCAACTTTAAGCCGTTATCGTTTTTCCAATGGGTTCAATGATACCAGTTAAGAATAAAGTTTCATACTCAAAAATTTTCATTACGTATAAAAATTAAGAATTCACTCGACAATTCCAGGATGATTTGTTCCCACGATTTTCTTTAGTGAAACGTTACTGTTATTTTTCGTGCATATATAAGAAATTTGAAGGTAATATGAAAAAAATTTACAAAATATTCAAAGTATAATGCTTTCTATAACGATATAATATTCTACTGAAGTTTCATTTTTCTTTTAATTAAAATTTGAAAGTTATAAATTTTTGCTTGAAATCAGTATATTAACAATATACAACCAATAATATTTTTAGTTTCTTAACAAGAGTACAAACATCTACGATGTTGCATCAAAGACCATCAAGCTGGATTTACCGAATTTAACCTCGATATTTGGGACACGACGATGTCTTCGACAGATAATTGAACGCCTTGACCTCATTGTAACACCGAACCCGTACAAGCGCCCGTATGAACCCGCATCCTGCTCGCACGGGGCAGGAAATGTCATTCTCATCGTTCCCTGGCGCTTCGTATTTCATCTCTCTCTCTCTCTGCATTCCAATTAAATTATTCACCTGCAAACCTTCCGAGACTTTTCTTCACCTTGATATTCATTTCGCTTTTCAATTTTCATGACATGTTGGACGAATTGAAAAATCGAAATTTGCCTCGATTGTTTCGCAAAACTATCATTCGTGATCGAACAAATCCGCCCCATTCTAATTTTGTGAATTCAATTTTTATACTGAAATCGTAAAATTCTTTCGTTTTCAAAAAAATTTCAACGTAAGTTTGTTAACGCTAGGACTACATTTAAAATATAATAAAGAAATGAAAGTGCAAGAAATAGGAAATAGTATTAAAAAAAAAGAAAACATTAAAATAGAATTAGAAATAGAAAATGGTACTTTAGAAAAAGATCATTAAAATCTTTTAAAATACATTGTTGCAAGACGATAAAATTATTGTGACAAGTTACGAATTGACGATTCTGGTAGCTCTAAGAATAAAGATTTCCTCAAGAAATCTTGCTTGAAATTGACTTGGAAAATGTCAAGGTGCAATTTCAATTTTCAATCAATTAATCTCACTGCAAGTAATATTCAATTACGTAATTAAGTATACAAGGTTAAATCGGTTGTAAAATACAATATCACCGTTATTCTACGCTGTTAAGTCGTTTTTCTACGAGCATTTCTTATTAAAGACTTTCACGTCAGCTCGGCGATTATCTTTCTATGAAAAATTTACTTTCCTTTCCATTCAATCAGTTTCTGCGAAGAAACGCGTCGCGAAAATACAGTTTCTTCGTGTCCTTGTTATAGGGGTAATTAATCATCGATAACGCGAGTTATCTATATAACTATAGTTACGAGCTAAAAAAAAAAAAAAGAAAAGAAAGAAGATAAAAAACACTATGAAACTACGAATGCTAGAGTAGAAACATGAATATGCAAGTAGATACAGAGGCTATGATTAGATTGTGGATTTTCATGTGCTTTCGAAAAACCCGGAGTTGCAAAAACGCGCACAATTACAAATAACGTGGAAGAGCATATGAAGTATAAACATTCAATAGGTCAATTGATTATTTAATAACTTTATGATATACAACTTTCATAACTTTCAAATTAATTAACAATTCAAAGAAGATAAGTTAATTTAATTAGAAATTCAAAGTAGATAAGTTAATTTTCTATCTGGGTCTTTACACTTTTTTAATCATCTTTATAAAAATATAAAATTAGATGCGATAGTTCGAAGTCATTGTCATTTCATATAAATTTGAAGAAAATGTGCGTGAATGAAGGTAAAATATTTTGACGATCGGTCAGCGTAACCCCGATCGAGGAAATCATTGTACGATCGTTCCGCGTACGATGATAGTGACGTCATTGGTAAACGTTTATGCACGAGTGTTAATCGTCGCTAATAAGAAACGAACGTTGACCCAGTGTGACTAGCGTGTATCTGTTGTATCGAAAACTGTGTCAATTAGGCGCGTTACGTCAACTTCTGACTATACTCTCCCTGGAAAGTTTAATAATGTAACGACATGATATCAACACGACGAATTGATCAATCATTTCGGTCAATTCGAGAGCAATTTGTCTGGCGAGTATGAGGAAAAATGATAATTGAGGAAGCTACAGTTGCTCACGAAAGTCTCTGAACACTTGTAGAAACATTTTATATACATTTTTCACTAAGCGGAGCACAATTATTATCACTATATTGATCGAGTTTCAAACAAATCCAAAAATTTAACTGACAAAGATCGACTTAATTAGATATCAACTAAATTCCAATTCTTATTCTAATAAATATTGTATAGTCTATTTATAGACATCTTATTCTAATAAATATAATTTAGTCCATTTAGTCCATTTTATAGATATCTTTTAGGAATATACGAAACGTTTTGAAATTTTATTAATATTGTAACAGAGCTAAACGATTATATACTGGTCAAAAGTTGAAACAAATCTAAAAATATATATTAAAAGATATTTAACACATACACAATATAATTTATGTGAAGCCACGTAATAGTTATACGTTTAAAATGGTTATTTATATTGTAATCTTTGAGAAAATGTATGTCTGCAATATCTTTTCTACATACATTTTCAAATGATTATAACAGTCATCTCTTATTACAGACTATACAATATTACAGTATTAATGAAATATAGTTTTAGTCTAGAAAACATTCAAATACTTTCGTGAGTCACCTGCATGTACAATATAAAAATATAAGAACTTACGTTTCTGTAGAACTGAAATTCTCAGTGATCATTCACAATTACTACTAAGTCTATCTATTAATTTTTTATGAGAGGAGTAATTTCAAGAAAGTATATTTATTTTAATGGTTACTTCCCATGCGAGTGTAAGAGAATTTGTCAGAATTTAACAAGAGGGACAGAAAATGTTCTGCGACTCTCTTAAAAAAATCTTCCTCGGAAATACTTTTTGCTCTGTCGGTCAGCTATGTTAACGACCTCTCGGTAGATTGAACTGGCTTTTGCTCCGAGATCGTAAAGCTGTCTGCTCTTATAACCGGTGCCGGTGACACCTCCTGTAGCTTTTACTTCGTGATGAAATAAGCTGTCTGAGGAGAGGAAAGCGGGAGTTTCGAATTTTACGACGCCAGGAATGGAAAATCTCGCTGCATAGTTCATGTACAATCGTTGTTCAACTCGTACGTGTATATGCAATAAATAAAGAAGTTTCTAATTAGGAGCTTCGTGATACGCTTTTGTCATAGAAATCTAACTATTTATTTTATGCGTCATACTCGTTTATATACGTTTTGTTCTGCATGGAATTTATGAAAACTTAGTATTTGAAAAATTAGATGCAAAGTTCATAGTACATATTAATTTATATACAAGCGTTAATAAAAATATTGTGATAAATATTTATTCTTCGTATATTACGTTTTCATGTCGTTTTATTGCTTAATAAAATATATTAATTTTAGAACTGATTTTACTTACGGTTTCAATCAATATCGATTATCAGTAATGACAATAATGATTGATAATAGACGAATGTAATCAAAGAAATTTTTCGCCGTCGACAACAGTCATCGGTAACCAAAATAAAATTCCCGTCATCGAGAATTATTATCAGTATTATTAATCTTTAAACGCGTACTATTGCAAAATACTATTCTGTATCATTAATTTTAAATCTATGTCTTTAAAAAAAAAATTGTGCATTTATTTATAATAGTTATGACGTCTGGTTTTAATATATACTTCTGATATTTCATTTTCGGATCGACTATCAAGATTCCACGTGTGTAGCATTTTTGCGAAAGGAAATACATCCCATTCAAGATTTTTAAAATTTACGTTATGCACGATCCCCCAATTTTTTTCTCTTCTCAAAATTCAAATAAAATTCTTGAAACGTGCGTGATCTCACAGATTCCACGAAGGTGATGTACATTGGTATATCTTTAGTGCACAACTTCAATGTGTATATTGAAACCCACGTCAACAGACAAAATGAATAATCTTTCTTTTTTATTTAAGCTTTGGAAACTTCGTTTGAGGTTTATTACAGCTACATTCGTAGAACCAGCTAAAATAACAGAGGAAATGAGAATATAAACTTCATACATTACATACAAGGTTACAGTCTTTACAAAAAAGTGCAGACGCATTAGCAGGCAATAGCATCTTCAATTGAAGATTTTTAAAATAAAAAGATATTTGCATAGCTTCTTAATGAGAAGCGATATTAACTGGTCTTCAATTGCTATACATATGATATTTTTGTAATAACGAATTTTTGCAATAAAGTAAAATGAAATTTTCAAAACGTGGATACATAGATATGTAACTTTTAAGGTTACATGATGTTACAGATGGCGTGTATTTTGTTATATTCACATTGCGTCGTGTGAAAATCGATAACAAGATGAAAAAATAGCAAATTACTTAACTACTTCGAGGCATCTAATTTTAAAACAAAAAATGATCCTGCACAATTGTTTGGTTTCGGTAAACTGTGATGGTTTCGTTTAATTATTTAAAAAAAATTTCACGATTTAAAAATAGCAGAGATTGAAATCGTGAAACCAAACGGCATAAAATTATGTACATTCAAACACATGAAACGTGGAACACCTTTTTCATATCGTCGTTTAACATATATCCGTCCGGCATTATTTGCACCGCCATTGACCAAATGCCGGCAGTTTTTGACACTATTTGTAGAAACGATACGCTCTATATAAAAACAACCTAACTTTCAAAAAGTCATATATTTTTTAGTGAAATATTGGGAAATAAAATAAAATGAATTTGTATTTATATATACACCTTTATTTTTGATTTTTTTCTTTCTGAAGTTAAATAAAAATTAAATCCACAAACAAGTTGAAATGAATTACTGAAAACATACTCATTATTTTATTAGACAAGGTAAATTATTTTCGAAACTTTAACTTTATCAATAATTAATAGTTCTTCACTTCTTCGGGCGAATTTGGCATAATTTTTACAACAGGCACTCTTCTATGTCAGTATCAGACTACAAGTTCATCCTCAGAATCACTATCATTTTCAGAGTCACTATATTGTAAAGAATTTAGACGTGGGCGTTTTCTTGTTACAACAATATCACTATCGTCACTATCATCACTATCAAATTTAGATTTTAAAAGATCTTCAATGTTATCATTAGACTCACAATCAGATAAATTGTCTGCACATATTTCTTTTTCGTTCGTCCATTTTAGATTTACTTTATTATTTGATTTTGATAAAAATAGGTTAAGAAAATTAACAGTAATATCCCTGAAATTTCTTACATATCCGAACACTCAAGTGCTTAAACTTTGAATAAACTTCTTCCATACGCAGTACCGACTAATATGTTCTTAAATTAATTTCTTTTTGCGTTTGCACCCTTATACGACGCAACTGAATCAGTTTTTTTTCGTAGAATTATCTTTGTTTGGTAAAAATTACGTTTTAATTTATTCGGACTTAATAAAACAAACAACAATCAATTATCTACTGCAATATACAAATTTGATTATGACGAATTTTCGTCATTTGGCTGCTGGCGATTGCCTGTGAAATGACGAATTTTCGTTATGCCGACAGATATTAAAGAATCAACCACTGTTATCTCGACTTCAGCGCGTTGAAAATCTACTCTCTGCCATTGTGGATTTAACAGTGAATTTTTCCGAAGCCGCGTCGTCGCTTCCGCGATCATCTTATGCCAAGTATCACCGATACGGGGAGACAGTAACGGGTGACCAGCGGAGAACAAATTGACATGCGGCTGGTTGCCCTGCATAACTGTGGCGTCCGCGGCCGCAGCATTCTTCCAACGGATTATCATTATCGGCCTTCGTGATACTCAATGAATATCCAATGACTCGATGTTACGTGGTAACACCGGTGTGCTGGTGTATACCCACGCGAACGATCCGTACGTGATCGTCTTGCAACGTTCCATCGATCGTCGTGCATCGTCTTTTCATCTGTGATCGAAACCGAAGAAATTACCGTTCGGTTAATCGTGCACCGATCGGGCTGATGAATCGGTCACGATCATCGAAAACGAAAGTCCTCTCGAGAGATTTACCGACGATATCGGACGCTCTTGCTAGCAGTTTCAGAATGTATTCCGAGTGCTCGTTATTAGGCTACATTTGATGTACCTTTACACAAGATGTTATGTTGGAAAGGAGATAATATACGCGAAAAAATAAGTTAAAAAGAGAGAATAAATTTTGTTACGGTTTTTTTCGCTTCTGAGAGAATCGAGTTTGTAAATTTGTTATGCAGGCATGGAATTTCACCGAATGAGTGTTCAAAGTGTTCAACATCAAATGCTCGTAGACTCGGAAAATAGTAATGGTAGAAACATAACGTGTTTAGGTCACGGTGTAGCTGACTAGAATTCATTTCAAATACAGGAGACTGTTTTTGAATACGATTGTCTTTAACGATTCGATCGTTTATCAAACAAAACTATGACTCGGTGATTTTAAAACAAAAGTGAGATTCGATGTTTTTAACTCTAACTCAACTAGGATGTACATTTTTTTAATGAATTATGACACGATATTTCACGAACTAAAACTATCAAACTAACGAAACAAATCTGTTCAAAGTTAAACCTACGATCTCGTTCGTTTCACCTGAACCTGCTCGTTTTTACCCCAATTAATGTCCTAATTTTCGAGATTCGAGATAGCAAATCCTCAGAGACTTACGTATGCATGGAGTTGAACAAAAGCGCCGTATTATATTCATTCTTGAATCGTCTCTTCCTCTCAACGATCAGGAAACGTTTCATGTATCCGCAGATGTTCCGCAGCGAGTTTTCGAGAAATCGTTTCGTCATCGCGACGTGAAGCTGAGGAGTTCGTTCGTCTTCGACGAACATCGACGGAACACTGGAATGGCGTGCGCGAATTGCTCGTTGAGAATCCGATAGAACAACGAGCGTAGGTATTTAATAAACGGCTGGCAGTGACGAAAAGACGTGGGCGAAAGTTTTGGCGACGATTCTTTCATCGTCGTCATATAGATAGTGTTCACCAACCTGTCCCCGATGTCCCACATTGAGTCACACACGCGCGAAAAGGAAAGTAATCGAAACTGTTTTCGACCGTGAATCGTTTCGTAGGAAATTTTACGAACCTCCGACAGTTTGTCAATGTACGAAATATTTGTCGAGTCTGTGTTTGAAATTTACTTGCTCGCTTCAAGTGTTCTTTGTCTTCAAATCGTTACGTCCATAACTATTAACCTTCGACAAGCAAGTCATCGTCCATAAAAAAGATTAAGAAGTTCGTGTCCAGAATTTTTTTTTTTTTCATTCTTTTAAGCTTCGAAAAAATGTAAAAATATTTTGGATTACTTAATGAGATCTTTATTATGTTATGCAATCAATTTCCCAGTCAAATCTTTAAGAGATTTTCCAGGAAGAATAAAGAATTTACAATAATTCAAGGAGCCAAATCGCCTGCAGAAAATTCAAAAATAGAATTCGAACTCGCATTTAAAAAATAATATATTGCAAGTGGAAAACCGAGGTCTTAAGAATGTGCGAGTAAAGTTAGAAGAAAATTCAACAAAAAAGTATATCTGTACATTCTGCTTATCTGAGATCGTAAAAATATCAAGGTACAATTTAAAACACGAGTCTTAAGTCTCATAGCGAATAGTAATTTTGAATGTGAATTTCTTAAATATGACCGCAAACGTAAGCGTGATTATATAAATAAAGAAGAAAAATCTTACTTAAATAGAAACAAGTCGACCATGTCATAGAAATAAATAGAAATAGTTTCATTATTTAAGAAACCAAAAAAAAAAAAAAAAAAAAAAAAAAATGAAGAAAGTATCACACGATGTACCGTTTAGTTTCATAATCACAGAATCGCACACGTGTATCCATCCGTTCTAGAACCATCATTTCAAGCTTGAAACAGTGTTGAAGGAATATTCTACGGAAAAATATATGGCACTCGAAGCGATAAAACCGAGACATGCGTCAGCGTGCAAATCGTGCGAATTGTTTCTACGGCTTGTTTGGAACGGACTGATATCGTGCTCGTGCAAGCAAATATTTGCGCACCTTCGCGTACCATAAGTCTTCTCATAACAGTGTGTAATCTTACGCACATAATATGGAAATAAGTGCATAAAAACTGCAAGGCGTTCAAGTGCAAAACAAAATATTTTTCGCTTTTCTGAGAAAAATTTCTTAACCATTTGCCTTACGATTTTCTTATCAATTTTTTTCTTTTTTCTTTTTTGTAAGAATTAGTTATTATAATTTTCTATATCGTATTAGATATAAAGTATTGAAGATCAAATTTTGATAATAATTTACACATAATATTATCTATTACACGCAATCAAGACAATTTCTGTATGATTTAACAGATTATTCTATCGACTATCTTATTTCTAGTTTATTCTAGATTTATACAAATTATCAATTCCAGAATTGAAAAATTTACGGAATAAAATTGTTGACAGATCGTCTCTCGATAATTGGCACATCATAGAATTACTTAGATAGAAGAAATGGATGAAATTTTTAACCTGTCTCAAATGATCAGTGGCTTATAAGAAAATTAAAAGAAAAATGACTTATTCGAATTTGATGCAGCTATAATTTTCCCTTTAATCATAATTCGTACTGCGAATGTGACTCAATGAGACCAAGCGGGTTGAAACGAAGAATCCCCGTGCAATAAAATTAAAAGATACTAATTGGACTTTAAAAACAACTCTTTCTTAACGAACAGATGTAATGATAAATAATTTCGTTTTGACAAGACTTGACGCGTTATGTGTGAAACACTCTCGAAAAGGTTAAGACATGGAGGAATGCGACCTTGGAGGTCGTTCAGACCAACTGTATTTGAACAAGTATTATCAGCGAACGAATCCACCTAACGAGCTCGTAGCAAACGAGCTTTTTGTTAGAACGTAGAAACATTTTGCTGAAACTTGCTTCCCGATTTTTTTCCGACGAATTACTCTAGATAATCTAAGATTTCCTTTCAAATGTATACCATATTTTCAGATAAAGGGAGTATATTTTTGTATATTTCTGAAACTTCTTAAATTTTCCATAAATAGAAAGTAGAAACTCCTACACGTATCGATCCTCTAACTCTCGAGGACGAAATGTCGGCCACACTTCCTCCATTTAACAACGAATCCCTTCGAGTCTCAGGAATTGACTTTTATCGGAATCGTTGGACGAGATAACTCGAGTTCTAACGAAACGACATACGAGACATCTTGTCCGAAGGCATCGTACGATTGCATTGCAAGATATCTCGTTCGAAGCATATCGCGAACGATATTGCATGACGAGATATTTCGTTCTCGTAGATCGCGAACGTAGAAAACGTATCTACTATAACAATAAAACAAAACCGCGGCAACCATCGACAACCTCTCTCACAATCAGTTCTCCACGAGATAATAGCAATGTGTCTCATGTTCGAAAAAAACATCTCGATGACGATCTTCTCGTTTCGTTCTGCTACGCGAAATCGTGCGATCGACGCGTCGCGTATTCCAGGGAACTCAATCATAAGAGGAACGTTGATCCTGAATTATTCATGCGACTTGGTAGCAATCGGAGAGGTCTTTCCAAGTGAAAATCCGAAGGTGTGAGTCATCGATGCATTCCGAATTTCCTAGACGCGCTTTAAAGGAATTCCAACTGCCGGTCGCCGTGCCCCATAAAGATACAGGGACGACAGTTGGAATGAAAAATGGCCGTGCATTTATTTAAACACGCAGGACAGCTCCAGAACAGCTTCAGAGAGAGAAAGTGCAACGACCTGCGCTTGGAGATGATATCACGTACCGAAAGGATGACCACCAGCCAGAGCAAGTGTATATGGTTTCTTTGGTGAACCACGCAACAATTCGCGGAAATGAAGCCAAAGAAGCTAAAGTTCGGCGGTAATATATTACGGGAGTTATTGCGTTGGTCTTGTTGATTCTGTTGGATCCACCGCGCGGTTAGGCGAGCGATCCATTTACCGTAGTACTAATAGCGATTTCAGTGAAATGGTCGCTGGCTTTTTCCCAATGGCGCATCGTTGGATAAGTAACAAGAATTTTGAGAATATCTCGCTTCGATGATTGATACGTGCGATGATATTTCTTTGATAAGTACAACTCGTTTCGATTCGTCGACCTTTTAATAACGTAGACAAACCTGTGAGGCAGCTTCCGGCTTTCGTCTAATTTCCTCTTCATTTTTCGAAATTATTCTGTGTATCTTTATTTTATGTTTTTCAAATTATGCTTGGAATTTATAGTTTGTCGCTTCATTATACTATTCATTGATTAAACGAGGATTTTCGTCGAGATTCAATTAATAGTATAGCGTGATTCTGTCAACCTCTCGATGTTGTTTTAATGTAAATTGCGCGGATTGCAAACGTTCCGATAGAACAGAGGTCGACATAAAATAGAAGAGAAGGAACACTCTGTGCATTTGAAGCTTACAATGGTAAATACACGTTCGTTACTTTATATAGTATATCGAAATATAACAGAGAAATAGTCATTGCTGCTGTGCGTTCGTAATAAAAAGTTCAACTACGTATTATCATAACCGTTGCAATGATACCTCCGGCGACGACAATATAATGGTCATTCGTGCAACAGGGAGATAAGCCTGTGAAATTACAATGGTCGTTAGCACGGAAAGGATTACCGTGACAAACGTCTCTCTGCGAGCAGATTGTTAATGCATGCGTGTAATCGTTGGTGGACAGAAAATGTAGATCTCTCCTCTCACTGAGATTGCTCCTGCTACTCGATTATATCAGCGATATATGTAGCGAATAGTCGTGGTGATTCGCTACGAATTCGATGGCATCCGAAAGAACGCCGATCGTTCTTCAATGAGATAGAAAGCGACAAATTAAGAGTTCACTCTTGGCTAATTTCTCCTGGTTACTTTCTAATTACTGTTCCCATCTCCCATTACTTGCATTTTAGACTGAATGTACTGTAAATTAATGTTAATGTTACGCTCGTTCTCGCTCTACTAAATAATACGTGTGTACTCGTACATACAGAGATGTAACGCGTTTACAAGAAATTCTACGTTGAATTGAACGACTATTCGACGCATTATCTACGTTGTATTTATACATACAGAAGTCTGCATACATCTGTTAAATTTCAAATATTTGAAGAAGCACGTGTAACACATTATTTAATGTTACGAAGCACTGGAGAAACGAGGATGCTCTTTATGTTTGTTCGATGGAAATAAAAAATTACACAGTCTACTGCACTACTGCCACGATTACGCTAAAAAATGTACGAAAATGTGTTTGTGATAATTATAATTGTAATCGAAATAAGTTTTATTTGCTTTATTCTATACATTCGTGAGTATATAATATGTTTTTAAATTATCGAAATACTTTGGAACTTTTTCCTACTTTAATTAAGAAATTAATTAAAACCGATAAAATGTCCAAGACACTTATTTTCCTTTTTTTTTTTTAAATATTTTCTACATTACACTCCCGTTTAGAAGTTCGTAGCAGAATTTAATTCAATATAATTTAATAGAAGCAAGTTGTGTAGAAAGATTGTTAGTTAGAGAGATATTGAAGAACCGAAGGTCTCATTTTTTTCGTGTTTTGTTGAACTTTTCTGAAAATTATTCCAACGTCTGTGCGTCGACGTTGCAAATAAGAACGTTAGGCAGAGCACGTTTAATATTCTCTTTCAGCATGAAAAGCGGAGATGGCCGCGTGATTTTAGCTCGAGGTGCAAATTTATTGTCGCATGGAAACGAGATATGATAAAAGCGAGTAGACCTTTCTCTGTTTGCACGTCGACGAGCGTTCTGCAAATTGACATTGCCAGCCAACTCGATGATAGGAATTAAACGTGCAGGGAGCAACGTACAGTACGTTTCGTTCTTCCGTTCGTTTTCTTTTTTTTTTTTTTTAACACGTGCAAAAATCCAAGGAAACGTGTCTCGAGGATAAGTGCAGAAACTGCCTTCGAAAAGATTAAAAATAAAAGATTCTCAACGATAAATAAAAATGTCTTATAAAAATAATGTATCGTAATTACACTAATAAAAGAACTGCATTCACATTTTCATATATTACATGGACAATTTAATTTATCAGTTACACTGATTATTAAATTGCATATTATGTATACAATTTTATATATACAATATACGAAGATATTAAAAAAAAATATATATATACAAAGTAGAGTACTCGTCATAATTTTGAACAGATGAAACAAATCCCTGTTTGGATTTTATTTCTTATTTATAAAAATACAAGATACAAAATTTAAAAAATAGGAAAAGCGAAGTGCTTGTCATAATTTTAAATAAAAGAACGAAAGAAATTTCTATGTAATTCCTATTTCATTACTTGTAGTCATAAAAATATAAATCTTTTTATGAAAATCAATTAAATGCGAGCGATATTAGCATATCAGCTAATAAAAATCCACTCAAAAGTAGTTCACGAGCCAGTTCCCTTTATCATCGTAATCAAAACGATATGGCAAGATTATGGAACATTTTTCAACGTTATATTCTTAAATTCATTAATACGAACGTACGTACATGCGATAATGAAAGATTAAAATTCGACGATCGCATTCAATTCATATCAACAATCGTGAATACAACGCAACGATTCCTGGTCATCCATGTATTGGAAATTATTGCCATTATAATCTAATTAATCACTTTAATTCTAATATCAGTGAGATGCATTCGCAACGTGCAACAAGATTTCTAAATGTTATCTCTATGAGATTTATTTACGAATAACTAAAACGAAGACTGTTAGAAGATGAACAATAGCAACGCTCTAATTACTGTGTACTCTCTAATACTAAAATATTTGCTTCATTAAGCTCGATGTATTCATTGCGGGTTCTATTCAATGCGAGAAATACTCGACATACGTATAAATTGATCGTTCTTTCGGATTCGTTTGGATTAATAACAGCCACATCGGGCCACTTCCTGTTAAATATTTTTAAACATTTAGTTCGCAGTTTCCGGCTTTTCCAGCGGTTAATCTCGTTGTTACAATTACACGACTCACAATTCGTTTGACGAAGGAGTATTTCCTGTAATTTAAACTGATACAATTGAAATCGATATAAGCCAATATAAATTAAATCAGGATTATAAGATAGAAATCGGGATAGATAGATCGAACGACACGTTATTGGAAAATCAGGGCTATTTGAAATTGAAACGCTTCGTTTATCAAAATTCCTAATAATAATAATAATGTTATCGATCTACGCGAAACGTAATTTTCTTGGAAGCAGCGATTAATAACTACGACGTATATCAATGCCTCTTTGTTAAAACTAGCGCAGCTGATTTCAATATTTCCACTTTATCTCTATCGCTGTTTCGTCGCTATAGAAATTGAAAGCCATGCGCCACGGATAGAACAATACGCCACGTGTGACGAATCGCACAATATGCTTTCAAACGTCGCGCGATAAAGCTGTCACTTTCGAAACAAGATTCAAATTTTAATATTCTAGTACTCTTTGCTAGCCGAACATAGTTATAGAATAATGTTCGATGATTAGATCTGACTGTTTCCTTTAAATATCTGACATTCGTTGATCTTTTTTAAATAACTTTTTATTTATGTTAATATTCAAAAGATATATATTTTGTAAATGTATATTCAGCAGATGTATGTGCGTATTTGAAGTTAATAATTTATGCGAGTATTATTACTAATACGATTGCAAGCTTCATTTATTCGAGGAAACTATTATTACACGCAAATTACGAATTATTATTATACACGTACACTTCAGTAATTTTAGAAAAGTAATTTTATGTAGACATTAAGTAGATTTTCCTGTTCAATCTTCATGTGAAAAGAAGCTTCGTGATTTAAACATGATGTAGAAGCAATAAATCGTGATAACAAATTCGAGGGTATAGTTCGGGGGTATGGTTCAACGTTTCATCGTACATGACGATATCAGTGAACTTTTTACGTTAATTAAGCTCGTTAGGTTACTCCGTAGAGCGTAACGACCATTCATTCTTATTACTCCCAGTAATAGCACAGTTATTATCCTAATTTTGCTCTCTTTGTTATATGAACCACCCATTCTGTTTACAATGAAAACCAAGTACAATGCAGCCTTTTATTCGTATAGCATAAATGTATCTAATTTCATAATAAAATTTACTCATTCGAAATTGGAAGGAAGAGAGCAAAAGAAAAAGAAAAAGAGAAAGGCGAGAACTAACTAAATAAGTTAAATGTAAGAAACAGTTTCTAAATTTTTTAAAATTGAATTTCAAAATATTAAGTATGTCAAATGTCTCTTTTATTTCTTGAAAATTTAAAAGTTCTAATTTTATTTACTCAGTAACTTTTACTCAGGTTAGTTCAAGTCAGTTTAAATTTCTATTCAATATTGCTATTCAAAATTTCAGATTTAATACTTTAGAACTGATTCGCCAATTTTGCTAAACAAGTTACCAATTGCAAGTTTAATAAATCTGTTCGCTCGAAAGTAATAACAAAATCGGAACGAAGAGGGGGCAGGGGGGAGCAAAAAAAAAAGAGAAGCGAAAGAAGAAAATAGATAAATCGGAGTTCCAGTGCCGACTGGGATCATCGTTCGAATGGAATAACACGCACGATGGAAAACTCGAACGTCACCGTTCGAGAGATTTGAATGCACGCGTACCGCGTTCTGTAAATGGCGTCTCGATGTTCTTTCACATGAGAACGAAACCGGATCTCGCACTGAAACGGCAAAAGTGATAGGTCGAAACGTCGTCGTCGTTTCGGTATTGTAAAAAAGAAGAAAAAAAGAAAAAGAAAAAGGAAGGAAAGAAAAAAAGGAGGAAGAGATCCGGCATATCGCGAGTACAAAAAAAATAAAAAGAAAAAAAAAAGGAAGAAGAGGTCTGGGGAGTCTTGCCCTTACGATTCATCGCGAATCATGGCCTATCTCAACTTATCCGGAATTCGAACGGCATGCCAGATCGGAGTAACGAAATCGAATCTATGGCAAAAAATGTACCAGAGATCGTGAGATCATCTCGTCCCGTTTGGAAAGCTGGAAATTCGTATGCAGTCGTAGAACTCCATATAGGTGCACGTGTATTATCTATCAAAATTTCAAATGTCAAAAAGGATACAGGGAGTTTAAATATTTCACAGTTTATTTGTAAGTTCAAGCTCTCGTAGAAAATATATTTGTTTATTTATTTGCTGAATTTATTATTTATTAATATTTATGTTTATCAATTGAAGTCGTACAAATTCTGAAGAAACGTTCATGTTTGTTTCAGTCAGGAAGATTCATGAAATCTACAATTATTGTAGCTAGAATTAAAACAAGTTCTACTCGTTTTACTGTGTCGATTTTGTGAAACATTTTCGACACTTTAGAATTGTTTTAATTTTAAGTAACTTAGTTAACTACTTAGTGATTAAATAACAGTCTGAACTATCTACAATTAATTCAACTGTTTCGTTAATTAAATTAAAAAAATTAGATTCATTTTGAAATGTGAAAAAAATTTTAATTTATGTACAAATAAATGGAAAATGTAATATTTTTCTGATTTGAAGTTTGACAGACATACATGGATTGTGATGATGACAGACAATGGACAGACATACAGATACACGTACATAGATTTCTCTGACTGACTATGATTTAATTAATATTTCAATCTCTTAATATCTTGAAACAATGATAAAAGTTTCAATACATTTTTTAACGTCCGTACAGTTTAATAATAATATAATATAATAATAATATAATATAATAATATAATATAATATAATAATAATATAATATAATAATATAATATAATATAGTATAATAATAATATAATATAATAATAATATAATATGATAATAATATAATAATAATAATACTCTACAGAGTGACATAATATTGCAAGTGAAAATTGTGTATGAAAGCAACAACGACGGATACAATTTGTGATCCTTCGGCGCGGATCGACTATTTCTGTTAAAAATTGAGTCAGAAAAAGAATGGAACGAAACAGGCATTTGATTATAAAAACAAACCAGTTTATGCGAGCGTTGCCGGCGGGTGAACCGAGCAGAACGTAAGAAAAGACTATTACTTGGCAGGAATGATCGTCCTTGAAATAAGTAAGAGTTTCCATAACTACTCTTTTAGAGCAGGAAGCAAGATCATTGATTGATAGATGTACGAGTAGTAAGAATTATCTCTGAATGAATCAGATACTTTCTCTTAAGCGCTTAAACGCTTTGGAATGCCTAAATTACAGTCAAAAAGAACATTGAAGAACTTTCAACTATAGATACAAACATATCTTTTGATAGAATTTTCTAAGTAAAAAATGTAAGGTTATTAAAAAATGCTTCATGTGATCGTTCTTTATATCTTTTGACGAATTATGATATAACAGAAATTTTCGCGTATTGGACCATTTCAGAGTATATTTTCATAAATCGGGGCTGATAGTCTTAAGTTATGAAGAAATTTGACAACAATTTCAGCATTGCAATTGATATATAAATCTAATAAAACAGATTAAAATATTGTGCGGCTAGTTAGAAAAAAATCAGCTAATATAAATTCAGGAAACTGATTTCACAATTTGGACATAAATATTCTAAATTGGACCATGTCTATTTTCCATTATTTATATTATAAGAACACGCTGTATATATAGTATTATAATACTATATATTCCATGTTATAATACAATACAATAATATAATAATATAGTAACATAGTACTGTACATATAATATTATACAATTATTGGATATAATTATGACACTCTACAATGAAACATGAGTCGAATAGAATTGTAATTAAATTTAAATTTATCATCGATCCATCGATTGAAAAGAAAAAAAAGAAAAATAGAAAGGAAACAGAAGATAATGCTAAAATCTGTCGACGCCTCCCGAGGCATAATACAAACACCAGATAGAACTTCGGTAAAGTACTATTTGTACAGTGTAATAAGCATATTATGGCCGATTTATGCTAACCAAAGTCAAAGTTATTCTAATAATGCCCAGGTGACAGGACGAACAATGAAAGTGTTATCGTTTACCGGTGGCTCTCAAATGAATAATTCAAAGTTGTGTAACATTCTGGAAGTAGGAAGTCGAGTAGCCTTGAAAGAACGTTTAGAAGTCTTCGGGGAATGCAGTCAGGTAAGGGGCCAGGTGCCACAGGACCCTTTAGTGAATTGCGGCCACTAACCATTTCGAAAACTATCGTTCGCTGATGAAACCGTAACGTCCCAGGAAAAATCGTTCTACGTGACTAGGAATACGTGATACGTATTTTAGAAAGAAATGTCGGGAGTTTGTGCAATTAAATTGAATTTGAATTCTTGAATTTGAATTTTGAACTAAATTTGACTAAATGAATCCTTGCTCGTTGAATACATTTGCTTGAACGTGAATTTTTATTATATGAGTTACTTAATTATCAACAGTGAGTGGAATTAAATTCTAGTAATTCTTGTTTTTTATATCAGGTATTGGCATTTTGTTTAAACGAGTATCATAATTCTGTGTAATGTGCCATATTATTTATTCCAATTGTTCTCCAAATGTTCTGAGGCGTTAATAGTTGAAAATTGAGAGTTGGAGGTTATTTTTCAAAGCAGATCTTTCGTTCCTCAGGTATATATCAGGCGTATTATCTGTCAATTAAATGTAATAAAAAAATCTTAGTTTTTATAAATAATACATCTTTGAAATATTTTAGAGATTTAAATTACAAACTTGTTTTCAAAATCCCTTTTTGTTCTAGGAACTCTAACCCTGTATTCAAGATACAGTACTATATGATTCTTTCCTATCATTAGAACTGTCGGCATGTAAATATATATAAACTTGTATCGAAGAAATTAAATTACGCGAAGCAGGCAAAAGTCCCTAATACAATAAAAAAAAATACTAGCTTTTACCTAAATAAATATTTAACGAAAAAATTATTTAAATTCCCAAAAAGATATCTAGTATCATTTTGATTTTAATAGTATTCTACGAATTCTAATCATATAAATTCTTGCACTCGTTCTTCCATAAATTTGTATAAATGGAGTAAATTTACCGTAATCTGAATATCAAATAAAAAAAAAAAAAAGAATTTGTAATTGAGCCTTTTAAAGATCAAACTAATCAATTCCACGTTACGTTCGTTCCATAAATTCCACAATTAATATCTATTCTAATTTTCAAGAAACAAACGATTTACTTTCGCAAGATGGTTTCATCCTGGTCAATTCTAAGATATCTGTTTGTACCTTCCGATTTACGATCGGTTGTGCTGGTCAACTTTCCTGAACAACTCAATACGTTGAGACACGTAATCGTAAACGAAAATCTCGGTTCCCTAGACCGTGTAATCAGTTCAAAACCGTTCAAGTCACCAGGCGCGAGGGAAATAAAAGCGGGTGTTAGGCACGCTCATCGGGACAAGAAGCTTCAATCGCGAGGAGTCTTTGATCAACGGGCAAAGTAATTAGCATCGAAGATCGTAGCCACGTTTTCAACCACTTAATTTTCCTTTCTATCATAAATCAACAACGCGGTACGCCGGTGACCGGTTGAATCGCGGCATAAAAGACTGCGGCGAGGAACAGCCTTACAAATCGATGCATCGGATCGCGAGGAGCGCCGGTGTATTACAGGGAAACCTGTTACACACACCGCAGCTGGCACTTTTTCATGTCGTTTCATAAAAGGCGAATAATGCCGGTAAAATCGACCTTGAGCATAAAGACCTCCCGAGCGTATCATTTAGTGCATTATGGTCGTTCAGGCATGAAAGGTGCTCATTACGATTTATATTCTCTTGCTCTGACCGTACGTGTTTCATGCGCGATGCGTTTCTGCCTATCCAGACTATCGAGAGACTTTGTTCGAGTTATCAAGGGTTGCGATCGAGCGTATTAGCTTGCCATTCCCTTTCGTATCGAGAAGAGAACATCGCTCGAGGAGTCGATGTTGACTTTGTGGATCGTTCTCATAGAGGACCAGCTGTTTTACTTATTTGTTCGTTTATATACTTATTAACAGGCCAACATTTTCTTTTCTTAATAATGTCACACTGAACGTGAATCGTTCGGAAGAATCGAAAAGATTTCATTCTTTTCATTCACTTGCTATTATTTTTGTAGTAAATATAATACCAAAAATATAATAGCAAAGCAAGTGGAAAATTAATAATGAAAAACAGTGTTGAACTTTCTCTAATAGAACAGATATTTTTTTTTTTTTAACAATTTTGCAATAAGAAAAGAAAGTCTCAAACTGTTGAACGAATTCAAATTTTAAAAATTCGCTCGAAATAAAATCGAAATGAAACGAGAGGAAAGATTGTAGAAGCGAATCATGGAGACGCGGATAATCTGAATTAAAATTGAAAATTCCTGGATAGATTGGTGTGATCGATCGTACATTGAGTTATAAGAAGAACGAGTTGTAACTCGCGGCGTGGGTATCAATTATTGGAAGTTGGGGAAGATCGATATCGAATATATTGGTAGGTGGAACGTGGCAAATGAACGTTTAATCGGTGTAGAGATAGTTCTATTTTCAGCAATTTCGCACGGGTGGAAGATAAATATTAGCTGAGCAAAGAACTAGGTGATGTTTATGGAATCTAGAAATTGATTATTTAATTTAGATTACCTTGTTGCTCGTGACACGTGTTAGAACCTATCTTATTATGTAATATCGATTAAAGGCTGTTCGCGTTGTGCGTGACCCGCTTATTAATCAAAATAATTTGCAGTACGAAAGTAGCCAAGTTTTCTCATTGTGTTTTGTACCATCCGTTCTGGAATCTTGAAATTAACTTAAAATAATTAATTAGAATGAATTTATCACATTCTAGCCCTTTAGATATCTTTCTTTGTCTGTGGTACTTTATTTATGAAAAGTGCGACATATATAGAAATAAAACTTAATATAGAAAGTGAGTGAAATAAAATCTGTTTGTATATTTTTCTGATATATATATATATATATATATATATATATATATATATATATGTACGTTATAATTATTAAGTTTCGTTTTCAAGTACATATAAGTAATCACAATTATAATTTCAATACGTAATATCGTAAATGGATATTATAATATCATACTTGTATATATTTATTTCAAAAAGTTATCATCTCTTTGAAATTCTAACACACTCTGAACTTTTGAACGGGAGTGTAATATTTATTGAAATTTAACATTCATTTCGGTTCATATAGACCCGAAAAGAATAGCAAAATTAACGTTAAATTTGTACGAAATTACAATGATATTTAAGCATGTCCTATTGCAAAAGTAACACTTAAAATTTATTACTGAACTCTTGTCTTTACATGAAACATTTACTCTCACGTCCATTATCGCTCAGATAATATCGCTGGATTATAGGGAAGTATTGTATTGAAAATTTTATTTTTAGTTTGCATTTGTACATTCTCTGTAATGAAATTAAATTACCGCGAAATTATCCATATTTTGGAAATATTATTTCAACACATCATTATAAAAATGTCAAACGACTTCTTTGTAGCAAATTATAAAAGATCGGTACAGAAGACTGATTATAGAAGATTATAGAACAAAAAAATTCCAAAACTGAATAATTTGAAACTCCGAATTATTATTGTTCACAATACCACTAGCTCAGAGCTAAGAATCTTCTGGGTGTGCGATCTAACCAAGATCAATCCCGAAAATCCGATCACGGCACAGAAACGCCTCCTGCATACCTGCGTCCACTGAGATTATTTCAACGAGTCATTAAGAACAGGTAAAGCGTCGACCAGGTTACGAAACGAAAAATCGTTCTGTGAAACACGCGTCATGAACGAGTCCCCCCCTTCCACCTCCTATTAGACGCGTTTTCACCGAGCCACGGTGGCTCTCGTAAAATTCCCCGAAAATCAGTGCGATGACTCAGTATGAGTCAGTTAATCCATTTATATCCGCTTTCAGATACACGATACATCCTACGTTACCGTTTTAAAGTAACGGTCCCGCGGGTAAGATTTTCCTCGGGAATTCACGGCACACCGAAGGTGTACGTTTACGCTCGCGTCGCAAGTATAGCGGTATGTTGTTTATTGTCTCCGACGAATGTTGCGCGATTTCCACGAACACGTGGCTTTCGAACGTCGAATCGGTCTGGATGTTACACGACTCCGATCGCGGACAATCGATCCTCTTATGATCATAGAATAGGAGCAATTTAGATTGACCATTTTGTTTTTGAAGTGATGCCCTGTAAAAAACGGAAATATATAAAAATTGGAAAGTAGCATAAATATCCGCAGTCTCGTTATAACTAATTTATTTGGTATTTTTCTTTTTTTTTGTGATGGTGTATTCGATTGGTGTACTTTGTAATGGCGATGAAATGCGCGAATAACAGCGAAGCAATAAATATTTTTGAAATATGAACGTATGGATACGTTATACGATGTTGCAAAATACAAAATTATTATTTTCGAAATACGGGTAATTTTGTAAAATATACCTATTAAATATATATTAAAACAAAACAATATTATTGATAGACGACCATCTTGTTTTTTGGAATAACATCAGATATAAAGTGGAATAATAACAGAAGAACGGAGCGTATTCGTTTTACGCCTTCTACATTTCACTTTCAAACGTTTTCACCATCAAACTAGTAGGTTCTCAGCATCAGTAGAATTAATCTAGATATTATCAGGATCATATAATGGTTCTCAACATCGATAAAATTATTCTAGATTCTATCGTTATGTTATTATTTGTATTGTAGTACTGCGATCGTAAATAGATTTCACGGAATCTCGGTTGGAATTTCACTTGGATCTCGAACGGAAATAAGAATATTGTCGGTCTTTACCGACCGGAAGGATTAATTCACCAAAGAACCTCCCTTGAATCGTGATGATAAAAGACACGTGAAATGTCTTTGCGTTATAAATAAATTCTGTCTTTCGTTTTGTAATATCGAGTCACATTCACAGTTTAAATATGAAAAAGTCAGGTTGCATTATTAGTACACTTTTTCTACAATTTTTGAGGAGTTTAACAAGAAACAGGAAAATATTTTCTATATTTTCTTTTTCTTTTTAAATCATGATATTTCAGTAAACGTGAAATCTTATAGAAAGAAATACATTTTGGATTTTTGTAATGCATTCTTTTCTATTCCTTTTTTTCTCATAGTTCTCATAAACGCCTAAAGATACACCGTCTAATTATTAGTAAGAAAATCTAGCAGTAACCTTAATTTACCAAAATTACCATGATTTTAAAAATAAAAAAATGGCGGATAGAATATTTCCTTATTATAAAGCTCCTGAAAAAGTACTATATAAGAAAAAAAAGTGTAGAAAACACAAAATAATATTACTACCTTGCAATGGTAATTGCAGTTGCATGGCGTGCATATTATGAGCAGTCTGTGTTGTCTGCACGTTGCATTTATTGACTCTGCATTTGCGCGGCTATTATCATAGGACCGTAAAACAGTGGCTCATTAAATTTTTCCCGATATCCATAAATCACGCGAGTTGACCGCGCTGTTGCTCCTCCTGCATAAATATGCATAAGTACCTACATGCATATTCGACTCGAGGAACGAGGGCGTGCGTCTCGTGTTCAAACCTGTTTGGTAAACAGCTGAAACCGCATGCTAACGGTTATTGACAGATTTTACCGCAGCCAGGAGATCTCGTATACAAAGAGAAAGAGAGAAAAAGAGAGAGAGAGAGAGTGGGTCGGATTGATCCTCACTACGAAATGAAAATCATGAAAAAGAGTATACGTGCAGAGACTACGTTGAGACTTTTTAGCTGACTGGCTGCTGCTTTGCGAATTTCTCCTCTTGGGTTTGAAATTTCTGACGCTTTAGAAAATGAAGAAATTCTTCATGAAAGATCTACCAAATTAATAATTTCTATGTATTATCATATTCTACATTTATAACAAACATCCATGATAAACGTAATAATTATTTATCCTAGCGAAAATTTAATTTCTCCCAAGATGTGGAATAGTCCTTGTGATCCTTCGCTATACTTTACTTTATGTTACTAGCGAGATATTGAAGAATTATACACAATTTCTTTTGAGTAGTACACACGTAGTCTTGCAATTTGATCCATAATCCGCACCGAGTGTGGCTCAATATTATAAGAGAAAGGAACTTTCAGACTTCAGAGTATTTAAAATGAGCAATTTGTAATTTTTCATGGAACGCATAACTGAAAAACTTGGAGATTTTTCTATTTTCCGCACTTTAATCTCTTCGATGTAAGATTTGCACTTTAATCATCCTTGATGAGTTAGTGTTGAAACTGTGTGCAAGATATTTTGGAGCTGGACGCGATGCATCGAATACAGGAATGTAAGTAGCCAATTCTTTTCGGCCATTTATAATGCAATTTAGATTAACTCGATGTTACGACGAGGCGCTTTGTGCAAGACGTTATTGGCTTTAATTCGCGTCGAGACCGTCTCGGCATTATTAAAGAAATTAAAAGAAACTCCGCTAACAAAAAAACGATCGTCTTCTTAGCAGCAAGTAAAAGACAGATCTTGAGTCGAGCGGATTGACCCCTTGCACGAAACGCAATTCAAAGAGGCAAACACGTGTACAGAATCATATTGAATCCTTGATGACCCTATCAATCATTGGATGTTTGGTTTCAACTCGAATAAGTTACAATGTACGAGGACTATTTGATTAATTGAAACGATAAGTGGTTCTAACAGCCGTGTATCAGATATTTTTCTTTTATTAAAATTTATTCAATTATGCAAATAATCTCATACTAAAAATCGCTTGACTCAGTTTGAGGAAATCGATGTTTTGAAATTGAAATTACTGCACATTTATGAAAAGAAAAGTGAAAGAATTTCGCGTTAATGCAACTGTAATTCTCATCGAATGATAATACGAAGTAACGATGACAACGAGGTAAATTCACAAGTAGATGGTTTGGAACTATTTGAGGAATTCGACAAATATAATTAAATTACGAATATAATATGAGATCTTATTATTTATTATTCTCGAATGCGAGCTTTTATTTTATATTTTTACGAGCACAGATAAAGGAATGAAAGAAGCTTAGGTAGAGACTGTTCTCTTTATTAAACTTTATAAGAAATACTCTATTTTTAATATTTTATAATATAAAATAATATAATAAAAAATAATATTTTTAAATAATTAAATAATAATATTTTTAAATAATTATTTTAATAATTATTTTTAAATAATATTTTTAAATAAGATTCTATACATTTTTTACATAAATTTTACTGCAATAAATGATTTTTAAATTTTGTATAAATGCACGAGAGTTTATAAATGGAGTTATTATTACAATATATTATTATTTGTTGAAACTCAGATAACTCAATGCGCTCGAGATCTTGGAAAGACGTAGATTTTTACTTGTCAGACGTAAATTTGTATTTTCTTCATAATAATTTATAATAATTCTTACACTACATATTAGATAACTCAGAAGATCTTAGAATAATGAGGCATTCAAACTCGTTTACTTTTCAAGCTTCACGATAAGCTTAACTACTTCAATTTATAGATTTTTTTATTACGATTTTAATAGTGATTAATCAAAAAGGGTCGAACGACTGTACGACTCGATAGGAAAGCAACGAAAAATGAATAATTTATTCAAACGAGAACAAAGAGTCTCTTGCAAGTTGTCGGTTTCGTTTCGACGGAAACTGCGAAATTCCATGCTCGTCCATTTAAACGAGGAAAAAGAATCGTGCGCGAATTCTATTAGCTCTTCCGGAACGCGCGTGGCGCGTATCTTTCCCAGACGACTTCTGCTAGAGAACCGGTTAGAATTTTTTTCAACGTCTGCGCGGATGAATGTAATTTCACTTTTTACTGGTTAACAGTCTATTTTTTGCTTCTCTTTCGTCACACTTTCGTTCTTCTTTTCTTTTTTTTTTTTCTTCGTTCTTTCGGCCTACAGCTAGATCTGTGGAACTAGCATTTCTTATCATTCCAACATTTACGTACATTTTGAAGAAAAGATAAATTTTTTAAACAATCCTTGTGATATTTCCTGGAGAATTCTACAGAACATAGGCATCTTTCTAAGGTGTTTTTTATTGCTAGTTGATTTTAAAGATACATACCTGTTTGTCATGTAAGCACATGCGTCCATGCCGTGCTTGGAATGCACAAGCACAAGTGACGATTGACAATATACTACGTTTGCTAAATGCGTTTCAATGAAAACTGTGCGACGAAACTTGAAACAAACCAATTGCTGAATTTTTGATTCAGCTATCAGCAAGCTTCGCATCATTTACTAAAGATTATTTTCTAAAATTCGTTTTCTTAAAGTAAATCTTAAAATAAAAACAGCTCTTTACGAACGAGAAATTATGTTCTACATTAATCATTTATCGTTTATTTAAAAATACCGAAGCCGTATATCTCTCCCGTTATCCACGTTGCAAAATTTAGGCAAGAAAACCGCATCAGTTATTTCTGTTTATTTGGAACTTAAAATACTCGTATTTTATCCGCCTTGTGACATTCGACGAGATAGGAATATCCGTATTTGAAATACGATTGCTTCTTCAATAAATTCTGTAAAAACATCTGACGCTCAAGCGAGTAGAAAAAAACATAATCAGAACTGTAATGCAAAGCAAGTGTATGTGTACAATTATGATACGCGATTTATATTCCAATGCATTGCATAATCGTGATAACTACAGAATAGGAGCAATTTAAATTCCAGATACTCTAACCTCTTTTCTCGTACTTTACTTTGTTTTACTCTTATTTTATACTGTATATTAAATCACAAATACCGTATATTTAATCTACGAATTTTGTACATTTAATCTACGAATTCTGATGGAAATGACACAACCAGAGCCACCAAGCAAAAAATATTTCTACGGATATCGGTCTGTTTATCAGTTGTGATAAGCATCAGGTGGCACAAACAATGATATAGATAGCTAATGCGTTCGAGCGCGTTTTAGAAAATCGAGCTACGTAGACCTACATTTTTGCTTATCAAACGTAGATTTGTATTTTTACATAACACTCGCTCATGCATCGTATCAATTATAGGATAATTAACACTAGAACTACCAGAGCCAATTTGTAATTTTTCGTAGTAATTTTCTAGACTTAGAATTTCTTATTTCTAACATTTACTTTGATTCTTCCTCATATCTATACCGAATCGTGAATGAGCAGGTATGAAAAACATCCCACTATAGATAGAAGGAAATTTTGCATTCCAAGTAATCACAACTTTATAAACGAAAAAAGAAAACTGTTTATGTTTTAAAATTCTGTGCCTCGAACTATTTAAATGATTATTAATCAGTGGTGTTTACTCAACCACTTGCAAAAGTGGATTTGCCGATTAAAGATTAATCCTCGATAGTTCTAGTGTTAATGTTAAGATCGTGTAACAACAGATAACATCGTTCGATAGAACACGAGTGCAAAACAATCGACGAAGGTGTTCATCGATCTCGATCGTTTGGCAATTTGGAAAATTACCTACCGATTGACTTTCTTCTGGACGGAATCGCGGGACGGGAATCATGGTACACGCGACCGAGTATACATACTTACAATTTGCCACGCGATAAAGGGCGGAGAGAAATCGCGTGACGTAATAAGCCCGTATAAAGGCAATAGAAATAAATGATGTTAAATTGCCGGGTGGCTGGTTTTTAGCAGCTCGTGTATGTCTCGCAGAGGCAATGCTTCGCGACGAATTAAATCTGCGAGCATCGAAACTCCTCGTCGCTGCCGGAGAATGAAAATGGATCGTTATATCGCGCGTTATCGACAGATTGTGAAGCTCGGTTTTTATGTGTGTACTGTCGTACGTATATGTACGTACTGTCCTTGTGAAGATTAGTCGTTGATTAGATATACCAATGCGTGTCGAAGGGGAATTAGTTTCAGCGTAGACGTCATGCGAGAAATCAGTTTTGATTTAAGATCGTTTTTTGAGCCTAATAGGTACAATTAGTCTCATTTAATCCGGTTGATTTCCAAGGGATCGTTATATTTAAGAGTTGCGCAATTCTTAGATTAACTGGAGCGACTTGATAATTAATATCATACAAGAAATTGGCTTTAGGGAAGATTTTTTCTTTTTTTGTATAAAATATTTGATACACGGTTCTACTCGTTTCGATTTTTAGAAGTTTGATCATACTTTCAACGTTCAAAAACAATCTTATTCTAATTTTCATTTAACATAATGGAGTTGTTTTCTTTTCAAGTATATTAAACTCTAGATTTATAATAACTATAAGATTGGATTTTTATACATTTTTGCGTATATCAAAAATGCATAAAAATCCGCAATTTAATAATAATCTGACAATATTTTATTCAATACTTGCTTGAAAATCGGCGGCTCCGAATAGGAATACCCCATCCTTTAAAATCCTATAAAATCTATCCTCCATGTACTATAAAAGGGCCATTGAAATAAAGAAGATAATTTTAGTAAATCAATCAAAAAGCAATTTCGTTTTAATAAATTTTTACTTGAAGCTAAATCCATTTTACACCAACTGAAAGGTCACTTTTTTTTTTTTTTTTAATGGAATAAGATACATAATAAAGAATAAATGAAAAGCGAAACTGCCTTTCTTTTGCTGCGAACCATTCATGTGAACGTACGGATTCAAAGATTCGAGATTTTCCTGGCAATTTATATTTCTCAACTTAAATTCAATAATCCCCGTAATGCACCAACAAGATGCCACATAAATATAAAATCACGGAAAGTACTGTTGAAGAGGAGGCTAAAGCTAGAAATATCGATTGCAATGGCAAACGTAGGGTCGGATGTCCAGTGGTAGGTCACGATTCTACTAAAAGTGATGATCGAAAAGCGACCGGTTTCGCGCATGCACGTTGCTTACACACTGTGGGACCGTATTGTTCGAAAGAGGGTCGCGACAGCTGCTCGAAAATAGACAAGTCCATTGTGGTGCGCGCGGAACGCGACAACGAACGTTGATGCACGCGTGAAATCGATCGGTGAAGAAGACTGATTCACGAGGACGATCTTGCCTCCGGTGCAGGCGAACGCACCATTATTCCCCATATCGGCAAGGTCACGACCTCCGGCAAGAATCGTGACGCGACTACACGTAGCACCGGCCTCTTGTCTATGGCGTGTAGCAGGTCGTTGCCATCCGGTCGTCACACTACATTTAACCTTTTTACAACAACCAGACACCGTCGTCGTTACGGCGGAAACGATATCAGTGATGTAACATCAGTGAATATCCGTGCCTCTATCTTCCAATCACTTTCACCTCTCAGATTGTTCAAGTCCGCGCAGATTTTCCTTTGTTCATTTATCGTCGCGAGTGTCGTTGTTTTAACAAACATTTTGCGAATCTTTTAACGACGTTTCAACGTTTTATTAAATATCATGCAGATTGTTATGACCGACGCGTTGCAATTTGTTTCTTATTTGTGAATTGTGATTTCGTAAATTCATTAAGGACATATGTATTCATCGGTTCGTGTTTACCAGAAGTGAAATTCGCATGTAATGTTTGAAAAGTGCATAATAACACGGCGTAGGAATTTTAAAAGTCATTCTACGACTACGCTAACGGATATAACATTTGGGTAAAATGAATTTGATATTCACACTCAGTACCGTACCTATGATAATGTATATATTATCAAACGATATCATCATACGTAAATACGAACCGATTTCGTTTGCTACAACAACGCGCCGATATTGGAGCTACGAACCATTTAAACGAGAAAATATATACTTACATGCGGTGTAATGGTGATTGTGAAATAAATATTATTTCTTAACCAGTTACTATAGTGGTGACATGTTAATAACAACATACTTAATATAATAATAATAAAATCATTTACAATTACAATTAATCTAAAATTATAACTAATTAGAAAAATGATTTGTAATTTATTGGTTAAGTAATTTTTTTTTTTCTATATATCAGTGCATAATGTAGAACGTAAATATCGCATGCGTAAATTCACGTGATTCATATTGGAGCATTAATTCGAAATCCCCCTTTTATGCGAAGCGGAACGATTATAGGACTTGAAGCTTATAGAGATCCACGCTATAGAAAGAAAAGAAGAGAAACGAATAAAATGATATTATATTGTTAGAAGCAATAGTATTGTTCCGATTGTGCAAAATAATCGAACGCAAATACTGCATTTATTAAATCCAGTTTCCTAAGGAAAGAAATTACAGAGAGATTCACATGTCAGTTTTTAAATGACACCTCGTCAAATCAAAGTCATATGTCGTTCAACAACCGATTTACGATTTACGAGCCGTCGTTTGCAATTTTACGCATTTGCGAATCTGAGAGCTTCTTCTCTTAAACGTCATCGATGTCGGGGAATTATTGCTGCGTGATATTTTCCGTATACTTTCAGAGCACTTTCCTCTCTCTATCTCTATCTACGGTTTCGTATAGCTGCGTTTGTGTTTTTCGCTCTCAACCAGATCACGTGTCCTGTTTAAATTTAATTCTATCATATCTTACACAAGATAACAATTCGGCGCGATTCGGTTGAACATTCAACGTGTGAGAAAGAAAGATAATCGGTGAGGACTCACCGGTGCGATCGTGATGATCCGAAGCGGCGATCGAAAATCCAGTCGGCCGATCGAGGGGGGCCGGCGTCCCGCCGTGCCGATGCACTGGCAAGTTTCAAACACTTTCTGATTGGCACACCAGCGTAAATTCACACGAGTCACGTGATCGAGTTAATCTCATAATCGTAACACGATCCTCGGCTACGAACGTACACTGAATTTTTTTGAAATTGAAACAACACGACGGCGCGCCGAACACGATGCTCAAACGCCAAACTATCGTGGCAACGGGTGCTTCACTACTGTGTGACGGTGTGCCAGGGTTCATTGTGTGCTCGCCTTTCTGCTCGGTGATTGGTGGAGGGGATGATGGAGGACAGATGGTAGTTACGAAGGTTACCGGCGAACATCGAGCAACACCGACTCCGATTCGTGGTTGCCTCGTAAGATGGTGTATCTGTTCAACCGAGAAATATCGAAAAATTATTACGTACTTGCTCGACTTTTTTTACATTTCTCAAAATGCTATTTTACTGTCTTCGAATTGAAGAAATACGTATGATACATGTGATATATATAAATTTAAAACATTTTCAGTATTTCGTATTTATGCTAGTTTATTAACAAAACGTCCAATTTTTCGCCAATGGTTACATTTTGAATTATTTACACGTATCGAGTTAAAACTGCGATCAAATCTCAATCCAATTTAATTCGAGAAAGAATCCTGTACTTCTTGTATCTCTAACTCCATTCCTTGAAAGTTGTATTTGCTAGGCTTTCTGGTGTGATGGGCCATAACGATGGTGGCAACATGGAATAATTCTGTAATTCCAATGGTCTGTGCCAAGTAGGGTAAATAAAATCATCCGTATTGCCTGTACTCGCGGTATTCTGAAAATATTCTTTGATTATATCATCAGGATTTGGCCAACCATTTTCAAGTGTCACGTTAAATTTTGATTGGTGTTTCATTGCAACTGTAAATGAAAAGTTATATAAAGAATGTGATGCAGGATTTTGTTTCACTTTTGCTTTGTTGTGAACATTACCAAGACGTTGAAGTTCCCATATCATTGGCGGAGTGTAATGAGAATATCTGCAACCAAGACCGAATGCGCAATTACCACCGCTTAAATACCATTTGCATGGTATCTTTGAACTTTCTTCCTTCAATATAACTTCCGGATCTACAAATAACAATAGATGAAAACATTTTTACAACGGTGGAGAATGTGTAACGATTTTGAGGTTATGATTGATACGTATCTAATTTCATAAGTATTTTAAATATTTTATTCGCATAATTATCACTGAATAATTACCTTTGAACATATTATAATGATCTGCACGATTTTTCACATGTTGTAAACTTGAAAGATGTTTCTTTCTGGCTTCTGGATCATCCTTGAAGGATCTGTCACAGTACTCGCAATAATATCTCTTACCCATTGATATGTTTTATTGAAGTTCCTTTAATTATTTGAAGAATATTTTATTCATAGTAGTAAAAAACTTCGAGTATTCATTTTATAATATTAATAATATCGGCAAAACAACTGGAAACACGAAGTAATCAAATCAAACTTCATAGCGATTAGAGTGACATCTGGCATAGTGCTATGAAAGTAATCTAAGGAATATATACTACGATGATCAACTTCGTCCAATTTGAAATTTAAAAAAAAGATTTATTCTGTATATTTGATTCTGCATATTTTCCACATATAAATTATCAGTACGAATAATTTCAAAACAGAAAAAATCATTGGCCCAGAACGATTAGTTTAATTAAAGGTGTATTTCTATTAATTCTTCACAGTATAGGTCGGAATTGTTGTTTGTACACTTAATGGGTATTTATTTTAAACAAACAGAGTACATATATGATACTGCTCGTTTAAACGTTACAATTGTTTGTTACATCCTTAGAATACAATTTATCGCAACATCTTGTGCGTTACTAATCTATATCTGTGTGTGGTAACGTTACATACCGAAGAAAATGCCTATTATTACAACAACCTTCTTCGTTAATTCTTGATCTCGTAATTGCTCACCATTTCGCAGCAAGAGACACCATTTTGCAACTACAGAAGCTTCGAAATATTTAAATATTTTTAATTTCTCTTCGATAATACGAACCCTTTTACACAACAATTTTGCTTAGAGCAAATAAAATCATCTGTCGTTTGTCCGTGTATTTAGGTACTCCCAAGAGAAACACTGTCTTGGAAATATATAATTTTTATGAATACTTATTGAATATACAACGCTGTGGAATGCCCAATTTCAATTTTGCACTATCCATTCACGATTTAAAAAAGATATTTATAGTGATTATTTCTTTGATGTGAAATATCAAAAAATGAATCCCTCTGCAAACGAATGGGTAATTCCTTTGCGAAAGTATAAAGCCGATCCCCACTAGGCGGCAATGGTAAAAGTGCAGCTGTCGTATCGTGTCGTTGAAGGACACCATATATATATATATATATTTATATATTTGACAATATTAATATTATACACATATAATATATAATATAAATACAGTATATTAATAATATTAATATATGTATATGTATAGAATGTCAATGTGGATTATAATAATATTCATACAGGAGCCTCTTAGTTGGTGTAGCATACAAATATTATTATAACAGGAATATAATATTATAAATAGATTCAATATATTAGATCCTTCTCTATATAGATTTCTAGCGTGTCGTTGCCGAGATTCGACAGGTCGCAGTGTGAATCGGCTTTCGCATATGGTCAATTTTCTTCTTTGGTTATTAGGCGAATAGAACTAAACTTTGTGGATCACGTTTTTTTTTTTTTTTGGATGTTTGATTGGTTTATCATATGCATCGACTTTCATAGACATTTTCAACGATAGCAATTATTTTCGTCAGCTTTCTACAAGCGATCAGTGATATCCTATGAGGTAACGTGAAAATGCAGAAAAATCGAAATCGATAGATAAGCTCGAACATTTGAGAACGTTGAATTATACGCAAGAAAGTCCGGAAAGTATGATTTAAGCTTCGCAATCTTTCCCGTCGATTAATCAGATTAATAGATAAGTGAAAATAATGTATATACGTATATAGATGTAAAGCATAAAATATATATAGATGTAAAGTAGAAGTTGTAAGAAGTTGAAAAATACTTTTCTCATGCACAGTGGCAAGTACATGATTTCTTCGATATCTATTATCAATAGATCAACGAATGATTCATCGATTTTGAATTAACTTGAAAATATAACAAAGTGGAGTTAGAATAATGCCTATAACGAAAAGAAATTTTGGAGATTCGTCTCTTCAACATAAATAAATGCGGTACGATACACCGCCTAGTATACAAATTTTCTTCGTAGTCTGTGTTTTAGTAGTACGAGAATACTGTACAGAGTCTGAGCTCTTTGAGGAATATTAAGTTTCCGTATTTAATACTTCTTTTTTTTTTCTTTATTTCCATAAATTCAAAATTTGCTCTCTCTCTCTATTATATATAATAATTTTTCCATAAATTTTTACGATTACCAGAAACAAGTGCAAAAATTTGTGTAACATTTGTTTCCAAGTATTAGTAATATTAATTGTGCATGTACACGTAGCTGAGTTACTTTTCCGAAAATACAATCGTGTTTCATGTAATATAGAAATGTTACGATACGTGACAATGCATGGCAAGAATCGGTGACGCGTATCGAAAATATTTACAAGAGAAATAAACGACAACCAAAGTCAACAATTAGGTCGTTAATGAGACTGATAAAACGATAGCAGCCCTTGCTGCACATTTAATGTTATCACGGTCGACTCAGCGCGTCATAAATTATGCAATAACTTCAGCAACATGAGTATATGCATAATGAAACCGGTCGATAGTTCTGCGAAAGATTTTTCTTCGTTCTACACCCATGGACGATCACGTGAAACAAAGAGAACGTAGTTGGTTAGATTAATAATAACAACAATAGCTAATAATATTTTGTAAAATTTTTAAAACACAATAAACTTTGTACTTCGCGCAAATTATTAACAGTAACAGCATTTTCGCGCTATGCGTTTATTATTTCTAGCCAGCCAATGATCAGCTAAAGATAACTTCTAACGAATTAACGAGCACAAACCAAAGATTAACGTCAAATACAGGAAAAAAACATACAGCGTATTTTGATATAATGTTCTTATCTGCGTTTAAAGAAAAAACCACACCGACGAATCTTTTAATCATTTTGGATGATCTTAATTGCACTATTACATGCGTCATCGTCAAGATATTCTTCGTCGAACAAATTACCACGTATTTCTTCATTTCGATTTTCGTGTCTTTCTTCAATAATTACGTTCGTGTTGAGTACGTTGAGACTGTAGCAAAATGTATCGGAGATCCTCGAGAGCAACGCAAGAAAAGAGCCAGAATACAGGAGAAGAAAGTTGGTACGAGTTCTCGTAGCGATCGTAAAAAAAGGATCGTAACGTTTTTAGGCCTGCTAAAAACAACGTGTACTCTCCTCTTCGATTGGCTCGAATTGAAACGAATATCGAAAATAATTGAAAACAACGGACTGGACGAGAATCGTACGATGCGAAACGCGCACCCGTTACATGGCAGTTCGACCGGAGGCGTTGTAACCCCTGTGCTGTCGAATTATTGCGTCTACGGGGTTGTAAAAGCATCTGTCCGTACGTATGTCTATCCGTAATATCCAACACGTAAAAATATTTGCATCTTTGAAAAATAATCCACGAGTACAATTATATAACGGGATGGACATCCTTAAAGTTAGAACGATATAATTTCGACGACACGTTTATCGATTAAACAGCATGTTGTTTGCTCAGGCATGCGCCTTCTTACCGGCGAATAATTTGCTTTTCGACCAACAATCATCTATTGTTTTCGTAATCGTGTACGTGTGACGACGTACACATATACATATTCTTCTTTATACCTTGTTGGACTTGTGTTAAGGCTTTGCAATAAGATCGACGAATTCAATCGACTTGCTGTTGAGCAAGTAGTACGGAATGAAATTTATCGATGGGAGCGATGTCACAAGTTTGTACACTCCAAAAGAGGGGGGGGGTGAAAAAAAGACGATCGACTTTCGATTGATTATTAAAGGTTGCAACTGCTACGTTCGCTCTCCGTGTCTTCTCCTTTGAATCGATTCACTCGGCCCTCTTGCAAGCAACGACACGATTCCACACTCTAACAGCAACCAGACTCACGTGATTTCACGTAGTTCACGAGCGTGTGGCCGTTTGACATTTCAGTTGTTCGACGTTTGCAATTTTTCACTGACGTTTTCATTGACGAATCTCACAATCAGTAGCGTACGACGAAACAGGGACGAAATGGTTCGATACAAATGGCCGAGTCGTCGAGCCTCAACGATGTTTCTCGTCGTAGACGGTCAAAATTGAATCTGTTATCAAAAATTTTGAATCAGGCCTCCGATATACCGGTGCTCGCGATCGCGGAAATAAATCCTCCCCAAACTTCGTCGACTGCCAATAAATTTCGCATTAACAACGGACCGACGAATTTATCAGAAGTTCGCCTTGTGTTCATCTTGAACGCGAACGAGTTCCGCGTATCGTTTGATTAAACGAAAATCCCCATGCAGGATACGCAGTCGAACGATTAAATCGATTCGCGTAATTGAATCTGTTGGAGGAAACGCGCTCACTCGGCAGCGTCCTTTTTTTCGAATTTGTGAAAAGCCTGCTGCTACGCTCGACTCTTCGGCCAATTAATTCTCCAGCCTGTTTCTTTTTCTTAGTTTCGCCTAATTCTTTTCGGTTCCGTTCCCCTAACCAGTGAAACAACCTCTTTCTTACAGTATTATTTCGTATTTCGTTCACTGCGATTCAATTCTATCGTCCTATTACCTGCTGTGCTGAGTATTGTAATAAGCAGCGTGGCGCTTTTTATCGACTTCTGTTCGATCTTCCAATTTAAGTTCGTTCATTTTAAATATCAGGCCTACGCTCGACAAAATGCCAATTTGCGAGTAACGAGGATAGTGATTAAACGATTCCATGGACGCGTGGTAGCGTGTATACATTCCAAAATATGTTAATAAATAATAAGCATAACAGTTCGAAATAGATGGGCATATTCAACCGTGAATCTTATAGTATAGATGTTCAAGATGCAAATTCGAAATTTCGTCCATGTTTTTTTCTTTTTCTTTTTTTTCTTTTTTTTTGCAATACCATATTTCCGAAAAGACGAAAGATACGTAAGTACGAACTCGGATGGAAAATTGTTCGAATTATCTATGTCCGAAGGTTTACGAGAAACTTGTAAGCTCGATTTCAAACAAATCACAGCGGTAAACGTACGATTCGGAGTAATGCGTTTGCGCGCGGTTTCGGAGATAAAAAGTACCATGAAATTTCCCAGGGATCAGCGAAAGGATTCGCACACGCGATCGGACGAAGCGGATTCGACGACAAACGAAAAAGCAAGGAGGAAGCCCGATTTACTGCTTATATTGTTTTTTTTTTTGATCGTTCGATTTGTTTTTTTTTTCTCTCGTGTTTGTGTGGTTTGTTTGTTTCTTTTTTGTCTCTATTTTTTTCGTTTCCTTTTTGGTTTCATATCGGGTATACTGTCGATGAATTCGATCTCGAAAAATCAGCACTTCAATCTCCATCCTTCTTATTTCTTCGGCTCATCGTTTGCAGGATTCGATACTTCCTGGCGGACCTTGTGACCTCGGAAGCTCGCTTGGATCTTCGTTGCCGCCTTGTGTAGATCAGGATCCGTGAGATCGATACCCTGGATCTCGTTCATTGCGTCCTTTGCCTGAAACAAATAGATTGCAACGTCTTCGTGTAGATTTGTTATTGTAAATAGAGGCATGTTTGTTTGGAATACGTGTCTTGTTAGTTAGTGTTTGTTAACGATCATATGTCAAAGGTTTCATTGCACGAGCACGTGTTTGCGTTTGTAGTACACCGTTGTAGTTTATCTACTGAGATTACTCGAAACTTGGTATCTAATATTGTTTTTTGTAAAGCCCAATGTAAAGACCAATCGTTTCGTTTGAAAAATTATACCAAATGGAATACCTGTGATGTCTGTTTTACGTTAGAGTATATCTGGAGTTAAATTTAATCTTTTTGTCAATTATCGAGATATCTACGTTCAGCTTTTTGACAGTCTCTAATAAAATCGAATGTTCTAACGAGTTTGTCTAAAAAAGTATTTTAGAACATGAAGAAATTATAATTCTCTGTTCACAGAGACGTGTAATTTTATTAATCTGTGTTAAAAAATTATAATGCAAATATAGAAAGGTTTCACAGGGTAAAGCAAGTTAAATGAGATACATATTTTGCATGAAACAGGAAGATCCAACTTCGGTGTGCAAATTCGTGATTGCAAACGAGGGTAGAACGTGTGTTCATACAGTACGTTGCATTTATTAATCACTACTCGTTAACAACCGCGAGTTAATTCATTTCAGCAAGTTTACATTGCACTTCATTAAAGAGACAAATTGAAGAGAAAGAAACACACACACACACACACACACACACACACACACACACACACACACACACAATTAGTCTTTTTTGGATTATGATTTATTTGTAAAATGAAAATACGTTTGTTGAACAAGAGCAACATTCTCAATTCTTTTTTGTTCATTTTTTTTTTTTTTTGTAGAAAAACGTACAAGAATATAACTCCAGTGAAATTCAATGTCAGAAATATCGTTTGTCGTACTACTGAATTTTTGTGTTCCCTTTATTTTGGTACGAAATTTCAGGAAAATTATATATATAGTTAGCAAACAGATTTCACGGTATGGCAAGCATTTCTTTCACCACTAAAGTGTATCAAATTTTTGTTGACAAAAAGTTCTCTTTCTGGAACCCGTCTTTTAAACGCATTTTCTAAATGAATAGATCTTCATCGAGGAGAAAAATATCTAGATAAGTATATCACCTTTAATACAGGGAAAACCAAAATTTAAGTTCCTTTTAGATTACGAAATTGCAGTTTACGAACCTTGCCAGGTATTTTAAAAAAGCATTGGAATTTTAACGTAATTTATTTGATGAATGCAAGATCTGTCTTTTTCGGAGATTCCTAAACAAGAAAGGTAAATTTCAATTCTGCCGCATAATATTATTGTTAAATTGCGGATTTTTGCGCATTTACAGGATATTTAAGGATACAAAAATGCAATGAAAACATACATAAAAATTCTCTTCGCAAAAACGTGTTCATAAAAATACAAAATTGCACGAGATTAACACAATTGGGAAAATAGAATTTTTGTGCAGCAAATTTATTTCAGCAATTAACGAGCGTTACTACTTCGAACATTATGTAGAATTTTGTCCAACATATTCTGTTTTTTAAATTCTTCTGTAAATACACTCTAATCTCTGCCTGCGAATCATTGTTAACCTCAAACCTAAAATTATTCTCATTTCTACTCTTCCATTTTTCTGTATCGCGCTCACTTCAATTTGTCCCTTTCAATATCACTGCGAATACCACGATCTTTTCAAATCTCTCCCATTCACGATACTTCGGCGGCGTTCAACCACAGTTCAATTCAAGATAGCCATTGCAACCCCTTCTCAAAGGCAGAATCATCCATCTACGACTGGATCGTGCCACCGGAACAAAAATCTCCATGATGAATTCGAGCGGCGATGAATTCGAGAAAAGAGAGAGACGTTCGGCGGGATTTCTTTCGCTCGCTCTCTTCGCCACGGCGACTGTTGTTCGCGATTACACGCTCAATTATCGCCGCATCGGCTAAATTTAGGCTTAATTATAACGAGTGCAAGTGGGTCTGGCGCGAGACCTGGCCTAACAAGGGCTCGAGCGGGTCTTGAAACGGCCAGGCAGACGATAAAAAGGAGCCGCATCACATGCAAAAGAGGTTTATAAACATGTAGATTGCAATTACGCGCGAACATATTTGCATTCGACCCCTGGAGCCACCTTCCTTCCTTTCTGCCCCGACCTCCTATTAAACCATCCTCCTCTATCTTTCCTCTCTCTCTCTCTCTCTCTCTCTCTCTCCCTTTCTGTCTTTATTCTTTCTTTCCAGCGTGTGTTTGTAGACGTTGGTTGGTTACGTTTGCGTGTGAAGGCTTTTTTTTCGTGTCGTTTGTGCTTAGCAATGGAATCTATCTCACAAGTAGATTTAAACCTTTATCTTAATCGCTGAATCCTTTATAAATATTTCCAACTACGCTACTTCCGACAATAAGCAGATTCGATTCTAAGCCAAACGATAGTTTCGAATGATTCGTGATTTTTATTTTTTACAATTTCTTTTTGATAGTAATATTCTTTGTAATGGTAATATTAGAAATTCTTGTGCTCGTCTGTTGTTCTCGCGCCGTAACGTATCTCAAGACAATTAACAAAGATGATAATATCGAAGTATAATTAACGATACATGTTTTGATTCAAGGAATTCTTGAATCTTACGGACGATCTATAGTTTGTTGACTTGACGAAGGCGCGTTTCTCTAAATATGAACATTATTCTAACGTGCAGTACAATGAGAAAAGAGAAACAACACTTTTAAATGAATTGTTAAACAACACAAGGTTATCATCACTTTTATCCTCCAACAAAAGACAGAGAAGAATCATAATCTGTAGAATACCGATTTCCAACAAAATCGAGATACTACTCGCGAAACATTCAAATCTTACAAACGTCGAACTACCTATGAGTTCTAAGGTTCGGAACATTTTTATTTTCGAAACACTCGTGAAACGAAACTCAGATATCGAACTCTGACTCGGAATCGTAAGTACATGTTAAACTTGGTCCCTTTACGCTTACGATCAATGATTTTGCTCGTGTAAGGAGATAGAGAGAGACAGAAAGAGAATTGTGTAGATCTTTCGTGTTTGAGTATTATTCATCAACCGTGAGGAAGTTTGATAGATTGACGTCAAATGGTATAAAGAGGACGAGAGCTAAGCTGGCGATCGAAATTATTAAGCTGATACTCGGCTGAATTACGATCGGCTTAATTGGGAGGCACTGTGCCTCGGGTTTGTCTTCCTCCATTCGCTTTTTTTTTCTTTTCGCTTCTCGCTCGTCACCGGTTTTTAGAGGGTAATTTGCGTGGTATAACCGTGAAATTATGGATACGGCGAGACTTGAGATTCGTTAGATGGGCTGATGCATGAGTTTTCGAAATGGTTATGAATGGTTATGAGCGAGAGAGATTTATGGCACAGTTCATTTTAGGATTGAAAATATGGCCGGGGGATATGTAGATCGATATACATGCATGTATGTATACCAGGAATAGATTCACGAGAAAGAAGAAAGGAATAGAACACGGGAAGAAAGAATCTTTTTAATTCATATATTTTTTACTGCTATTGTTTGTAATGTGTATGTACATGTACTTTTTATAACAATTTTATAATTAAACCTCATAGATAGTCAAGCGTGACTATTTTTTAGAATAATGGAATTTTCGACATATTGTTTTTTGTACCACTAATTAAATAGTTTTTGAATAATATTTAAATTTGCATTCTCATCAAGTGAATACGCTTTGATACGAGCAACGAAAAATATTTTGATTTAATTACGGTTAAATATATAGCGCAATAAAATACTGGCGAATAGTATTCTCTTGTATTCTCAATTTCCATTTTACTCACTCTGAATTTAATATCTAGATAATAACTAAATCACCTAACTCATCACAAGCTGCATTATAGAGCTTATACTGCGGATTTTTTAAATTTATATTTTTGATAGTGCAATTGAAATAGTGAAACCAATTTTTTTTTAATTAGCACCAGTAGAAAATCGCATATTCCATGTAATGTTGCTACGTAATATAAATATTCTGTATTTACGTTACATCATATTATTTAATATTTCGCCACATGATCTCAAAATAACCGAGCAAAGGTGGCTGGATAAAGGTTTACACTTTATTTTACATTATTTCTCGAAACTTCCTGACTAGACGATGCAGCCTACCACGCATGCAAAGCAGAAAAGAATGATGATCTTGTTGCGTAACGGAATATCGTGAAAGCTAGCTTTAAAGTTTGAAGGCTCTTTGATGGTTTTGAGCTTTCAGGTTTCGAGAAAGAGCCGTTATTTAAGATCACGCTCGCAAATCCGGAATGCTCGAGAACTTTGTTCAACAATTGAATGATCCCATAGATCTTTCAGGCAGTTCGCGTAAGTAAAGTACAACTTCCAATTAGTTCTGTTTAATTAATCGCGCGGACGTACGATCGTTCACGTCGAAGAGGTGAGGCTCGTAAGAGAAAACAGGATCATTTTTGCCAGAAGCATTTTTCCTTGTTACAACCATTCCATTCGTATCGATTACGTAGAGGGAAAGGCCAATAGGACGTCGGCTTTCTTATTTAGACGTAGCCACAGAATTTTTGGGAAATTCATTTATTATTATTTATTTATTTTATTGTTATTAATTTACTATTATTGTCGAGTGCATGGACGATCTTATTAGCGAGAAAAGACATTTCTTCTAAGTTGTTGTAAAATTATTTATAATTTTAAAAATTCTGATATTTTCTTTTTGATAATTCAATGTGTATTTTCTTTAAATATATGCAAATATCGAATGAATAATATAGAATATTGTTAAAATGTAATGCCGTTTCCGATTGTATTATCATTTTACGTAATAAGAGCCTCCTAGGGCAGTAATTAAAATTGGTTATTAATATTTCATTAATTTATAAATTCACCAATATGTTGATTAATATAGTATTGATGAATTTTCATTATGTATTACTCTCTAAGGCTCTTGCTCCACAAAATGGAAATGTACAAAAAATTATATTCTGTTTATTGACTCGATGACTTATTCGCTCGATCATCATATTTTACTGGCTGAAACTTCCATTCTTCCGATTTATTGAGATGAATCTCAAAAAAACTAGGAAAATGATTAGCCGAAATCAATTGAATATTTCATAGTATAATTGATGTTTAATTCATACGTATCCCTGGTCTTATAGTGACTTACAAGATTTAGCGCAGCTTCGTCATTCTGTCGAAAATACGACAATTTGGTGACCATAGAAAAGAATGTATCGCAGTAGAATCTGATCGAGTATTCTATTCAGAAATGCTTAAGTCGAGATTTAATCTGAATGTCAAAAGCAACATACAGACGGCAATTTCCCATGAAGTTGGGGGTGTAATTATTATTGGGCTTGGTGCAGGCACGCACCCATCGCGAGAACAATGTCGGCTAGGGCTTAATAATTTTCCATCGGCTGGGGAATCGCCGGTGGGCCGGCCTGAAACTTTGTTCCCGGGCTGTCTTCCTTCGTACGACCCTTTGATTACCAATTAGATGAAAGTTAACTCTAACCAAGCTAATAACTCGACCGCCCTCGTAGACTCACGGCCTACGGAACTATGTTTCTGTTGGATTCGTTGGAATTCCCGAACCCCCCAGGCTTCCGAGAAAATTAAAATGGATTAACTTCCGGTGTCCGCTGCGAACGAGCCCGAGAGGTTCGTTGTGATAGCTTCAAGACGATAGTCGGCGAGGAAGAATCTTTGTTCTTTGATTAACCCTCGGATGCCGGGTTAAGGCGGTTGCTTCTGCATAGAAGGAATATAACTGTGCAATTGTTAAGTGACTTACATGTTGGTAAAATATAACAATAATACTTTCGACGCTCTGTAACCAGAATTTGGTGTGCTTAGAAGAGACAAAGATTATTAATTAATTGTAGCTATTTGTGTATTCTTCTTTCAATTTAAAATTTGGAGTACCAGTAGTCGTTATGAATAAGTCATTTGATATTTTCGTAACGTGTCGATGAAATGGTTTGCCGTCAATAGTGAAACATCATGGCAGATGTTTATTGATAATAATTTAGAAATTTATTAGTAATAATTTAGAAAACTAAAAATTAATAATAATTCAGGAAAAACTGAACTGTCCAATGAAAGGGGAATCTAATATGAAAGTTTTCTTTCGGGAGAAGACATATATTTGATCCAGTCACTGTTATAGAGAGATTCGAAAATGAATCTATCGGTACGATTACTGGTAGATTAATAGAGACGTACTTTCGTTAAAGCTCCACTCATACCCGAGGAAAGGATTGTATTTGTGAATTGCATTATTTTTGCATTTTTATCTGGAACCGCTATAACGCTTAACGGAAGTGCATTCAGCAGAATACCACGATATTTGAATATTCCAGTAGGATCATTCAATTACTCCATTTGCTTTCAGCGTTTCATATTTTTTGCCTCGTGTTTCATCGTAGCGTTCCCATTTTTTCGTCTGAGATAACTAAATTTTATTTTTGCCCTCTTTCTTTTTCCTTCTTTTTTTACGACCACAGTCAACTTATCTCGAACGAAAATTAAGAATACATACGCACCTATAAACTGATTTACATACGTTCGCGGGGAAGTATTCGTTGATTTACATGCCATTATACTTCAAAAGAGAATTCGTTGGAATGACTTTTAGCGGCTATAAACCGTCTTATCTAATCTCTGTTAAATGCTTCATGGAGTTTAATTTATATTTATCATTAGTTGAATAAATCATTAAACGTAAGATAAAAAGAAAAGATAAAAGAGAATCTTCTTTTTATTTTCTTCGCTTCAAGTTATAAGAATAACATGAAATTACTATTTACTTGAAATTTTATCAACATTTTTGTCATGAGCTTTTCTTCATATATTTCACGAAAAATTATTTGAACCTAAAATGTATCATTTTTATATATTTTCGAATATTCGCGCAAATACATACGAAGTAATATCGTTATATTTTTTTAATGTGCACACACGTTCACGTTCGTTTGCATTTAACAAATTGTTACTTTTTCACTTCTCCACGACAGCGCCACATTTTTATCTCGATCACGTTTAAGAAACAAAATTGGTAATTTTAATTTCAATTTCTTTCGCAGACGTTCTTGCATGGAAGATTATCATTTATCTTGCTTCAAATGTTCGCAAGCTGTCGTGACGCGACGTTTAGCTTTTTAGAATTTTAAAACTCTTTGAATGTGATACAGTGTTATCGTATAACCATTACAGCCAAGCATAAAAAAAGCATTTTGCCTGTTTTCTTTTTTTCTATCTTCTCTCTCTCTCTCTCTCTCTCTCTCTCATTAGCTGTCTCGTCTCTTTGAATATACTACAGTAAATATCCGAACAAACCGGCGGATATTTACCGTACATATATGTATAGCTGTACATCCGCCGAAACTTTGACGTTTTTACTTTTTTTCCAATAGAGAAAGCAAGTCGTATTTTTTCACACGAGAACGATCATTAACTCATTTTTTTCTCTTTCTGACAAGAAGTGAATATCACACCGATGTTCCTATACTTGACTCTGATATCCCTTCATCTTTTGATATTGTTTGAACGATTTATATTTAGTTACTTTCAGTAATTTTATTAGTTAATCACATTGGTGATTTTTAATGATAGTAAATTTAGTAGATTTAAACTGTATTCTTTGTTCTAGGATGGTCAATGAGAAAAACAGAATATTTTTCATCAATAAAAATATATGTTGACGGTTTTTTAAGATCAAGATCTTTCTAACTATCAGAAGTGAAATTAATTATTAAAAACCACTTTAAAAAAACATTCAACATGAAAATTAGTGTTTCTTAACGATTGATTTTATTTCTTATCTTGTGATTGTTACTAAGAAGAAACGTCAAATCGATAGGAAATATTTTTTAATCATTTATAATTAATCTACCCTCATGCTTTTTGAACTCTCTCTAAAACATCCAGAGTATCCATAACGCATATAGAAAATTAAAGAAATATTTTACAGACTATTATTATCTTTCTGTGACATTACGAATGAAAGTCTAGCTCGTTTTCTCATTAACAATTTTCTCATTAACAATTAAAATACACCTTATAATCATTGATATATCCATTGATCAAACAAACGCTAGAAGATAGATTTATATCAACATAAAATGTGAAACCCTGTAGCCAAAGAGAATCAGTATCTGTCACACATATATGAAAAATTAATAAATTTTCTATGAAGATATTACCAGAGGTACTACCGTATTTATAAATAAAATACATTGATCTTTACATGTAATATACTGAAACATATGAAAAAATTTTAACACAAACGTGAATCAATTATATTGTTTCCTTTTTTTTTTTCATAAGAAAAAAAAATCTATCCATCTATCAATCGAATAAACGTCGAAAGACAGAGCTCCATCAACGTGAGACAAATTAACCCTTTGAGAAACTATCTTTGAACTCCCTGGCTAAAGAGAACCGACATCCACAATGCACACGAGAAATTAATAAATCTTCCACGAAGGGATGGAATATGATCTCGCCGCGATATATCACGAATGGAAATCTACGGCAACTCGGTGTCTCATTCTTTCAATGACGCAACCATAACTTTGCCAATCGGATTGGAAAAAGCACGCACGGTGCTCCCGATAGATAACAGACGGTCGCAATTGAACGCATAATGCCGCGAGTTCCTCCGATACAGACTTGACGGGACATAATGGTGGGTCGCGATCTCCACAACCCGGCTTCCAGTTTCGAAATTATGCGCTCCCGGAGAACTATGCATCACCGGATAATTATTGTTCCCATCCCTCCTCTCTCTCTCTCTCTCTCGTCGTATATTTGGTGTATTTGCGTTTTGAACTTCCACGTGAATGCAAACGAACCTTGCTCGCGTATACCTGCGTCTTTGCATTTGCATTCGCTCGCGCCGCGCCGTTTTACAAAAGAAACTTGCCTCGCCAGCCTTTGGGGGTTGATACGTTGATTTATTTATAAATGCAGTTTCGCGCACAGTTACGTCCGGTTGACGTTATGCAAATGCGTATCACGCGCGACAGAAAAGTTTTCGGCAGGGATTGTTGGGTCGTCACGTGTGTAACCGGGTTAACATTAACATTGTCGGAGCAGGGAATAAGCAAGAAAGGGAGGCGTGCTCGTTTGTTTATCTTGACGCGAGAATTATGGCGCGAAATTTTAAATAGGACATGGAAAAGGGTGAATGACGATGCGTTTAGACCCAGGGGTCACCAAACTACGGCCCGCCGACGGTACTTGAATTTGCGTGAAATTCGGATATGTGCACACTAGGTGTCTGATGTAACTATCTTTTTGCTAACGTCGCTTTCTTCGATAACTTTTTTAGTAAATAAATATGTTGGTTGTCCTTGTTTTTTGTGCATTGCATGCCACTCACCCGTGATTAACACGGAATGCTGAACTTATTATAGTTTAGTGATTATGCGGCCCGCGCTCGTCATTTTGTCAGCTATTTGGCTCACTGTGAAAAAAGTTTGGTGACCCCTGGTTTAGACGAATGACGCGAAAAACGCTCATTCACTTTCGTCACAATTTACGCTCATTCGTTACATTATATCCGATGCGATAAACGATGCGAATACGAGCAGGAATTCGATACTTATCTTGTACAGTTCTTCGTCATAACATGTATATCTTAGCGTATTTAAATTTCGTTTTTACTGTTTCTTTGTTCAGTCTTTCGAAACGATATTTTCGACTTGCACGATTCAATTATTTGCAACATTTATTGTTACATTTATTGAATGTTAACTAATTTCTAAAGTACCTACTTGTTAGAAATTTTACCTTTATCTTTGACAACAAAAGAATCTTATGTTATTATTGAAACGATATATGCGGAGGTTGTTCTATAACAGGAAATATTTGTTGTAAGAAGCAGCCTGTTAGCCTGTTCTCCGACATAGTCTTCCACGGCAGTAACTGTGTTATTCTTATTAAAAAAGCTATTTCCTTTTGTTTACGAAGGGAAAGTTTTATCGATCATTCGGCGGTAATAAGTACTTTACCAAGTACTTTATTAAGTATATAAGTCGCCCCCGATCGTTACTGTTTAATACACACAACGTACGTGTCGTTTTATGATTATGGAAGAGTAATGTATAAAACAGTTTACACAATTTTCTTCTCGTGACATTTCGATGAATATCAGACAGTAAATGGAGATTAAGTAGAACACCATTATTTTTATTCAATCAATTTTTATTGTCGCTTATATCTTTTGGGAATCGTTCTCAGTGAAAGATGTTAAAACAAGATGGGGAAAGATGAGAATTTTCCACTTTTCAAGAAAGATTACACGCCAAGATGTTGTATAACAATGGGCAGAATTTTTTTCTTTTCTTAATGAATCTAACACTAATGAGAACTAGTCATTCGCTAGCAATTTTTCCGTAAAAAATGGCGAACAAGAGGAAGATAAGAGTTACTTTGAAAAGTTTTAGTGCTTTCGCGAAACTTATGAAAATATCCAACACCTTCGAGACTTTCAAACAGTGTCGTTAAAATAAGCTCTGAGTCTCTGCAACTTGGAAACTCGAGTCGCGCGGTTCGAGCTTTTCCGGCTTGAACCTCGAAGGTTCAAGCGCTCGAGCTGTAAAAGCTGAAATTCTCAACGCTCGAGAATTTGTCTTAAACTCTATGTTTCTAACGATGATTACAAACATCGTATCGTATACGTACAGAGATGAACGAAAGTCGGATGTTTGTGCAAATTCATACCATTAAGAATGTAAATTGAAAAAGTAGAACCTCGACAGAGAATTATTTTATACGAAGACACTACACTTTGGATATTTTATATAGTCTCTCGAATTTCAAAGACTTTATACATTTTTTTAAAAACTTCCCACAAATGCATCAGAAATTCGCAGTCCAGCCATAAGTATTCGATTATTTTCGTGAGTCACTGTACGTATTCGAAGCTTGATGACTTCAGTGTTAATAACAGTAGATATGATACATCACATTCGTATAATAGGATGGTGTATTTTTGAATTTTCGCTGCTGCATTGTGATGGGACATTTGCAATCGAATAGCAAAGCCAATAATACCGCAGTCAAATAGAGCCGTGGTACCAATAGAACCGTGAGATTATCTTGAATAATTTCAGGTGTTGCACATAGCTACGCAATTGAAACAACGTGCAGACGACCAGATTATTATGTATAGCATTACAATAGAAGGGAAATTTGCGTCTGTGGTTTGGAACAGTCTAGTTTATTACCCAGTGATAGGTATAGATCGTTCGCAAGCGTAGTAAACAGATTCATATTTTTCTAAATAAAATTTAGAAAAAGGGGCCTTGGACAGAATTTTGACTTCTCCATTAATTATACTTTAGATATTTAAATGATTATATTTTTAGATATTTTATACATTTCTGCATTGTGTGTCATATGTATTCGGTGGATTTCTCCATCTTCAAGTTTCTCATAAAAATTCGCAGTCTAGTCTAATAAGTATAATAAAATTCGAAAGAGTCGTTGCATGCTTGCGTAAATTAAAAATTTGATTAACGATATTTAGTAACCAGATAGATTTCTATGTCAATTGGTATTTCTTTGAGAATAATTTAGAAAGTGAGACAATTAGGTAGAAATTTGTTTCGTCTATTAAATATTGTAACAATTGTACATAATACTGATAATTTTTGATATTATATATATTTTTACGTCTTTTGTACGCTGCATGCATTCTTGTTTAAATATCACAAGAGTACATAAAAATTAGTAGCAGTCAGTATAATAAAAATATCGTTAATGTAACTTTCAATTGATCGAAACGTGCAGTGTTTTTACAATTCATCGATCGATCGTTCAAATTTACTGTTACCTTGCGGAACTAAAGTTAGATCTTTAAGTTTACATTTTCTATTTAAAAAACACTAATAAACGTTTCCTCGTATAAATATAAAAAACACTAATAAACTTTTCCTCGTATATATACTAAATCAATCGATTGACGTAATACATCCTACGGCATTTAAACAATGATCCATGAAATTTCCAGTTTTCTATGTTCGCTTTCAACTTAGATATTCCTGCTTCAAACATTTATTTATAAGAATTCAAGGAATTCTAGTACTCACTAAAATTATCGAAAATTTAGGAACTCAATACCAAATGAGGAGTATAATATATCTGAGTATATAATTAAGAATGCGTTCATTTTCAAATATATATCTACTTCCTGATATATTTAACTTTTTTGAACTACTAACGATTAAATTAATATTTCCAGCATCTCAATTATCCGTATCTCTATATATTTTCTAATATATATTTATTTAATACATTGTATCTTATACATACACCTTCCAATATATTTATTATTTCTATTTATTCATACGTATTTATTTTTATGTTGTCTTCTTCCAACCTCTAATAACTAAACTAATTATTCCAAGTATCTCAGATCATGATAGAGAATTAAACAGGAGTTAATCCCCAAATTATTTGAATCTGATTCTGAATAATTTTCTTTTTTCTTTTTACTCCTGTGAGATCGACTATTCAACACGCCTAATTTAAAACAAAATGAAAAAATATAATAAAAAAATACGTAATTGTAAAAAAATTATTTAAATTAATAAATGGATATTCAATTATTTGTCCTTCGAATCATTAATTATTAATAAATATTCAATATAGATATTGATTTATTGGATAAAATTTTAATCTTCTATTATTATTTAATAAAGGAATTAAAAATAAAATAAAAATTGATATAAATTGATATAATTACTCCGTCTAATTTGTTAGGAATAGACTGTAAAATTGAATAAGCAAATAAAAAATATCATTCTGGTTTAATACGTGAAGGAGTAATTACTGGATTAGCTATATGGATTTTGAAAATCAATAAAATTAAAAAAATTGTAATTAAATCTTTAAATAAGAAAATAAGGATAAGAAATAATTCTATAAATATTTAATTTCGAACGAATAGGATTTGAAGAACCTGATAAACGTAAAATTATTAAATGAATAAATACTAATATTACAATAACTAAAGGTAAAATAAAATGTAAAGGAAAAAATCGATTTAATGTAGAATTACTAATTGAAAATCCTCCTCAGATTCATCCAACAATTATTTGTCCAATATAAAGTAATGCAGATAATAAATTAGTAATTTCTATTGCTCCTCAAAACGATGGTTGACCTCATGGAAGTATAAGCATATACCTAAAAATGCAGTTGCAATTGATAAAAATAAGATTAAAACAAACAACAAACAAAATTGAAGATCCTAGGGAGAGTCTAGCGTTAAAAACAATTCTTGATGTCTCAGTTTCGCCGGAAATTAACAAATCCGCTCGCAATGTTTCCACGCGATTACATTACATTCGCGTACGTGGATTCACAACAGGACCCTCGAATGGAACGCCGCTCGATAACGGCGATGGTGCAACCTTAAAGAGGTTCTATTTCTGGTTCGTTCGGCGTAACAATGCGCGTCAATTTGGAGAAGCTTTCGTGAGGGATCTTGACGATCGTTGGACAGGGTTGAAAGGACGCACAGGTGCAGCTGGTTACCGTCGATTATTGCCCTGTGTCGGTGAATCAACATAATGTCAAAGGGGCCAACAATAGACCACTCGAATCGCCGACGAACTTATCGATCACGCTGTTTGGCACAGCCTCGAAATCTATCGGCTTTGTCGCATTAATTATGAACCTGGCTGCACCGCGAGCATCGCCACGATCTCTCACATCCACGGATCCTCTGTTTCAAATGTAATTCTATTTACCCGGTAAAGGGTAAAGCACCATAAGTAATACAGTCCTTCGAGAGAATTGCCCCCTCCTCCCTCCACGTGTACTCGATGAATTTTTTAATTTTAAATCGTAATTTTTGAAATTTTCGTTGTATACTTTCGACTTATTTCTCGCGGGTAGAGTAATTTTTCTGCACATTATTTATTCCTGGTCGGCCAATAATTAGCCAAGTTGATGAATTTCAAAGTTTCTTAAGAAAACGATTTTTCTCTTAAAAATTTCATTCTCTCCTTTTCGACTTATATCTCTCATATAGAATCCATCTCTCCAGTCAGTTGTTCATGGTTCACAAGACACTTTGTGCGAACAAGAGTTTTTTTTTTTTTATTGTATCATAAGCTCTTCCTTACGTTTTGATATCTTCGATAAGTAATTTTCGTGCCTTGATCGTCAACGATAAGAAACCATCCGGATTTGAATTCCAGATTTTTTTCCGAGCTGGAAAAAAAACCTCCGCGCGTGTTTCAGAGGAGAGAATTAATTCGACGCCTTGACAGGGTGTGAGTGGCTAATGATCGTTGACAAGAAAGAAGAGAACCGAGCAGTTTTCTTGTCTCGTATGTCAACGTCTGAAGCAGATTCTCAACCGTCACCATTTCACGTCCATGACACATGGAAATTGCAGTCCAGATGCGATTTAATCTGAGTCTAATGTCATTAATAATTTCATGGTGGAGTATGGTATGGTACCGTGCCATTACAGAAGTGGGACAATTCATGCGTAATCGTCTTATACGTTGATGTAGAGAGGCGGCATAATCGTCGTAGTAAGTAAGATTTGTTGTATTCCTAGTCTCATTAGGGAACTTGTGCGGGATGTGATCGATATGACGGGTGCTGAAAGGGGCGTTAAATGTTCACAACGATATTAGACGATATTAGACGATATTAGGTTCCCAACGATCGATCATTTCTCTACGAATCGGAGTTAATTAATTACGGTGAGCACGTATTACCTCTGAATGGACATAAATTACAATTTTCTGTTCATAAATATGCGTACAAATTGAAAAGTGTAATAATGACGTAGTGGTATAATTACTATTTAATAAAATTGATGTTAATTGAAAAGTCTGTTATCATGGGAAAATTATTCATTAAACCGTTCATTAAATGATTCCGAATATAGTGTAAAAATATTTAAAGGAATTAGAAAATAGTAATTTAATAAATATTAAAATTGAAATTATGCGATGATGCCCATGATCATGCGACTTTAATCTCATCGAAAAATTATGGGAATTAATTATACTGGAAGATTAAGTGTCCAAAATCTAAAAATTCACAGAATAATTGGGAAATTCAGGTTTCTCATAAAGAAACTCATCGAAATAATAGATATTAATGTTTTTATATTATTTAATGATAAAAATTTCATTTTTTAATACTACATATCTTCTACGATGATAGGTCTCCCAATTAATATCACTTTTATTAAGACACAACTGTATTATCGTTAATATCGTATTTCATTTGGCATTAATTCACGAAAGTAAACTACTGAAAGAATTTTACGTGTGTGTAATATGAGACATTTTGAAATTTCATTAACATTGTAAGATGCGGACACATAGACGAAATTAAATCTACCAATATAACAAGAATAATATGAGTTTCACTAGAGTTCATGAAATTTCGAAATATTTTACGTTTCTTGCACTAATTTTCGAATACTTTCGCAAAAGCTCGTAAACTCTACAATTTTATAAAGATCCAAACGACTGAAATTGAGCTAACCACCTGTTTCCAATTTTCCTCAATCACGAAGAACGCAGAATCTGTCTGCTCAGAGAATGTGTCATCGAATCTCCGGGATGATAAATCATTACGGCCAGTTAATATTAATAAAGAACAATAGATATTCCAATCGGGACAAATTACGGCGTAGGCTTCGGTGATACAGGTCTCATCGTCGGTTTTATTGTTCCGGTTACAAGTGGCAGACTGCGTGGTTTAAATCACGAGATGCAAAATGGGTTAACGAGTCGAACTTTAAGCGTTGGCCGACCTTGTCGTGATCGCTTATGATCGACTGCTTCGCAACCAATTGCACGATTTATTCGTCGACGGCCAATTATTTTAAAAGGTTCTTCTTCTTCGTCTTTTTTTTTTTTTTTTGTTACTTAAGGGAGTGTTTCTTGAGCAACCAGTCCACCCTGCTATCGATTCGTGATTTGGCCTTTGGTTCACGCTATCGTTCGAACTTTCTTCCCCTTTTCCTCGTCTTTTCTTTCTTTCTCTTTTTTTTCTTTTTTTTTTTTTATTACGTATCCTTCGTATTCGCTCGCTGTGTTCGCTGAATGCGCGATGAATCTGAGGAATCGTTGAGCAGCAAATTTATTCCCTTGAAACTGAGGAGGGAGGAAGAGAGGAGAAGTGATGAACCGCGTCCGTGACGAGATCTCGTATATCTCCATTATTCCCTGTTTCACGGTGCTGTTTGATACGCGGACACGAGGATGGCCGCACTGGATTATGCGGCCGTATTTATGCAAATCAACGGCAATAAATTTTTGACGGCACGTTCTGACGACCAACGGCTACGAGCCTATTGTAGATCTGGGTAATTAACGTCTCGCCGAGTATAAGACTCGAACGTTCTTTCCTTTCTAAGGGGTCACGTAACTGATTTCGATTGATGCTATCTTCGTTTTTACCGTCGGCAGAATTAAACACGTAGTGTTAAGCACGTAAAAAAATGTGTATTTAATCCTCGGACAGTGGTGACAGGATTACTTAAAAATTTGTACTTAGAGAGAGAATAAAGTATACATGTACACGTACATGTACCTTGGTAAAAATGTAACATTAAACACTGTCAATGAGTGTTTAACCTTTAAATTGTTATATAGTAGTATAATATGAAAAATTGGAATTTAATAAAAGACAATAAATACTCTATACGTATTTACTGTCCATTTTTTTTTTTTTTTTTTTTTTGATGAAATGATGTATCTGTATCATATATTTATAGTAATTATCATTATCATTATCAATAATAAAATTATAACGTATACGATTATAATTTTAGTATATCGATCAAAAATTATACGTTACTGAAAATATAATAGTGATATTTGTCGATATGTGTTTCTTCCAATTATTCTATCGTAGAATAATTAAATAAGCAGAGATATACAATAAAAAATAAATTTCTAAATCCATACGCATTTATTTATTTGTTTGTACGACGAAATATATTTAGTTTTCATATTATTTATCAACAAATAAATATACAAACGTAATAATGACATTTTTCTTTTTGCAAAATAATTAACGGGATTGTTGTTCTCACTGCATTTCTTACATCATTTTCAAAAATATATATTCCACGTGCTATGAAATGACAGCTACGCAAATCAAATGCTACGAGCAATCGGTTTTCGACGGCAAGATAAAATTCCAGTTAAAGTAATACATCAAAAAACAATTTCGAGGCACGTTCTTTTTTTTTGTCTCGGTGGGAATTGTTTTTCATTTTTCCGGATCGGTTGGGTAAAAATCTTGCCCAACGAACGTTGGTTTTATACCGCGTCGGAGCTGTCATCGCTTTGCCGCCCGACAGGTATTCCTCTCTTTCTCTTGCAAATTTTCGTTGATCGAACGTGTTCACGGCGTGTCAGATGTAAATGAACGCGCAAACGAACTCGCCGTTTCGCTCTTTCGGCAACGTCGTCAACCGCTTTAATTGAGAGCAAATATTGGGCCAGGAGTTGTCGGGATTACACGAAAGCTCCACTGTAATTTCCACCTTGAACCACGTTAAATAGCTCTTCTCTTCTTTCCTTTACTTCTTTCCTTTTTTTACTTTTCTGTCATTCTCTCTCTCTCTCTCTCTCTCTTTTTTATCGAAACGTTCTTTCATGTTGGATCGAACAAAGATGTTGATTAAAGCGACGAGTGGAAAGTGCGCGCGAACAATGCCTTTCGTCGGAGAGAGAGAATTCGCCAGGATTTTGTGTAATTGGGAATAATTGCGTGAACGGACGGTGAACAAAGGGCGGCTGCGACCGGCGATTATGTGGCATTAGAATAAAACGAAAATACATTAGGCTTGTTGCGTTTCGTTCGTGGTTTTACGTTTTTTGACTGTCACCTGCCTTTTATCTTCTGCTTTCCTTCTTTTGTCGTTTACATTTAAACGGCAATTGCCAAAAAATGAAAGTAAATTTGTATGAACGAAGCTGAAATATACGCTTGGAAAGGTGAAAATTAAAGTGCCAGCTAGTAGCGGATAATTTATTTCATTTACTCAGAGATAAAAATACCGACGTAGTAAGTGTATATTACAGATTTCAAAAATACAATGCCGGTTATTCGAGTGTTAAATTGATCGGGGTGTTAACGATTGAGGAGATCGAGCGAGATTTTGCTAAAATAAAATATCAAGTTTCAATCTTGCGTGTTCGATAATAATCTCGCCGAGCGTTCGTCAAGAATTTTACAACGAGTGTTCGATTCTTTTTCAATAGCGAATGGAAAAATTCTGCAGCATCATACATACTATAGTGCATCAGTGCTCATTCGTTTGATACCAAATACGTGCTTGTGTTAGTTTATCATACTGAACAGGTGTTGGTGTAATGATGAATAAAAATTTGATCAACAAGTGGCTCGTTAGATGATTATTAGAATTCAACGAAGATCTATTCACGCATGGAATCTCCTTCGCTGATGACAAATAATACCAAACAGAGTTAGAATTTGCTATGGTAGATATTTACACTGTAAGAGTAACAAAATTCTAATGCGGGGATAAATTCAGTTAGGGAAAGTCGAAAAAAAAGGCGGTTAAGACCACCATATCGTCATCCTAGGAGAAAAACACCAGAAATAATTCTTCTGTTTTCCGGTGAAGCGAGTTTTAGAAAAATCCCGTCAACACGGTACCCGGTTTTAGATATATCACTCCGTTGCATTTTTCCACCCCTTTGGAATCTCAGCGATTCTAAACAGTATCCTGTCTGTGTACGGCAACCGGTGAAAAAAACATTCGATCCGCCTCGCTTTATTCGCGTCTTCGTGTCCGCCAACGCTTGGTAAACAGGAATGATTTCGTTCCTCCTGCAAAAGCGGGAGCTTTCGCTTTGCAGCGGCCCATCGGCTGTGTGCTTTTTCCCTTCCGTTTCCCCGATGAAAAGCGACAGCGCGAAAACAACGAATCAACCGAACCGCAGATAGAAAAAAAAAAGAAAAGAAAAGAAAAGAAAAGAGAAAAAAACCAACGTGCGCCAACGTCAGGCCGTAGGAATGTTGAAAATAAACGGAAGACGCGAGCGGAACTCGAAGAAGAGATCGTACGAGCGCGAGCATTTCGAAGGTTTATTCGCGAGGGAGGGAAGAGAAATCTTTTCCTGCTGGATCTTATCCGTGTTCTCATCGACGCTGCCGTCAAACAGATAACTGGCGGCGATGGTGATGGTCTCTGCGGGCGCACGTGACAGGAAAATGACCATACGTTTACAGTTTACCGAGCGGTCGGTGGAACGATAGCGAGAGGGAGAATCGACGCGCGTGGAAAATGGGAACGATCGTAAAATATCACGATCAGGATCAGGGGTTCTGTCCTTCTTTTTATTTTTTTTTTTTTCCTCTTAGATTTTTCGTCGTCTCCGCAGATACACGTCTGCTTTAGTGCCTTAGGACGAACATTGTAGATATTCGTTTCAAAAATGGAAACGTTGAACGATATTTTATACACAAGATGGAGTTTGTTACGAAAGTGTTACGAAAGTATATGCGTGTAATTTATTATTGAGAGATTGAAACGTTATTTAAAAGCTTTCTTTTTGTTCGACTCAGTTATTGTCTTGGAACACTTTTATTTTCTGATGACGGCCTGTTTGTCTTAAATCGTAGTAATACGAGTGAATTATTGTTTAAAAGTTTTAGAAAATGATATAATCTGTATGTGAAACGAATAATATTTATTCTGAGAATAATGATAATTCCTGGTAGTTGTATAGATTTCGTGATTTCTTGTCCTGAATTGAAACATTTCGCTGGATTAAACAGACAGTTAAATAATATATGTATGAAATAATATTGTTAAATAATAATTAGATAAATTTATGTATTTATATTAAATAAATGTTACAAAAATTTGATTGAAATTTGGGAATTATCTAATATATACTTTTCTAACTTTCTATTTTTTGATGTGAATTCTACGACATGCGGATTCTATTACATTTTGAAGATAAGAACAGAGTACATTAACATAACTAAACATTCTCAAAGAATTGTATAAAACGAATTGGTACACTTTCTTTTATATAAATTCCACGACACCCGGATCGCACCTTTATCTCCATGAATTTCACATCTGAATTCTGTTATATTTCAAAGACAATGTCCACGTTAATTACGTTATATAATTTCTACCCCCTTCCTTCCCTCCCCCTCCCGCCGTCGAGAAATTCCACCAAAATTAAGCGATAAGGATGAAGTACTTCAAAACAATCAAGACCGTGTTCCACGTTGCAGGATTACTTCTCTATAAGCGAAAAGTTCGTCGGTTAACGAGCCTTCATGAAAGTCCAATGTCTGACCTTACGCTGCCCGTACTACTGACTGTGCATCGTCCGCCAAGAACACCGAAGTTCCACTGAAATCGTTGAGCCGTATCCGTTTCTTATTTTCTTTTGTTCGCTTCGTTCTAATTAACGTTCTCCCGTTCGGCGGGCTTCTTCAACACGAGTAAATAAACGTTCGCTGTTTTCTAACGCGTTGTTAGACCGAGCACGAGCGAAGAATCGCATTCTGTCTGTGTGCATTGCATTACCCCGTTCACGGCGTTCGATCGAGAGCGGTTATTTTCCACGTCTCCTCTCGCGATGAACAGGTATCAAGTACCTGCGAAGCTCTCGAACTGACCCACATTGCGCCCACAAATATATGAAAAGAACGACGAGCGAGAAATAGATCTGCGCTCTTTTTTTTTCTTTTTCTTTTTGCTTCGCCAAAGTGGAACGTGATTTGACATTCGTGAGTAGCACGAATCCCGATTGTTCGATTGTTGTCCAAGTGGTATCCGTCGGGTCGTAGACGACTCGGTTGCGAATTTCAATGCATATTCATGTTCCCGAGTGTATTTTGAATGTAACCTAAGAAAATAGAGCCTCCAGCATAATTGCTTATATTGTGTGATTTGTAAGTATACATAAAAGTATCGTAGTCTACAGATGGCTACAGTAATTTGTATTGGCGTTTATCTTTGAGTGATATAATTAAAATTATTTTCAAAATTGAAATTAAAATTTTGAGTTTAAGTGGCATATGATTTAAACTTCTATGGCTGTGAATATTCAATATTGTCAGTTATTACTAGGAAGTTATATAGCTGTAAACGTATTTTCAAAATTTTGTTGAACAAAGTGTTTTTTGATTTCGCTGTGTAATCAGAAAGAGGGTGATCCTACGTGAAAAAATAAATTGAGAGCAAGGCTATAATTTTTCAGTCAAGGCTCCGTTTTTGAGAAGACTAAAATTTATCGATTATAGTTAAATCTAGTTTGTTCCAGATTGATCAGGAATAAATAATGAATAACAGATTGTTCTCGCGAAAATAGATCAAAAGTATAGAATGCAATTTTTTAAAGATTCAATATATTTAAGCTCTGAAAATAAGACCTTAAATGGAGAAATTCTGATTTTCGCAAATATCCAATACGGTTTTATCAATCATTCAAAATTAGCTAAATTTAAATGAATTAATAAATTTATATCACTTAATAAATTTGATAAACGAATGAATAAATTACTTAAAAAATTTTCAAAGTTGATTTTCTCGAAAGCGAGGTATTAAACGGACAAACTTTATTCATTCTTTTCCACTCACTTTTGCACGTAGAATTTTCAACGATAGCCCTGAAGAACGATGAAAATTCATATCAAATTAAATTCTCGTTCTTATCGGGTATAACTCGTATAACAGCAAATTAACCACCGAGTTAAATCTATACCGGTTAAATTCTCCTCGATTCGTTCTAGTCGAGGCTCCTTATTGCACGCGATTATTCCTCCTTCGCCGAGAGAATCGCGTCAATATTATTCCTCGCGGTCTATTTTCTACACACGGTTGACACGGATTTCTCAGGTTGCTCACCTGAGTTAACGCGACTTTTCATTAGGTCCTCCCCTAACCTTTTTTCCGAAGTAAATGTGCATCCCTGCGAGTTTTGCCCTCTGTTTTTCTTAAATTGACCTGTATCGTATTCCCAGAAGGATGTACTCACCCCTTTCGCTCCGAGGCGATTTTGTTATTTTCTTTTGTGTCAGAGACAATTTCGATTGAGAAAAATTTCGGTTCGTCATATTTGATAGCAGACGTAATTATTAGAAGGTTAGATTGAAGTTAATTATTATTTCTTGAACCCCTCAACCAAAAAATAACGATTAATTTGATGAAACTTTTATTGTGAAATTTTACATACAAGGACATAAAGTATATTTTTCTTTGTTTTTGGTTTCTCGCCTGCATTATTTATCCCATATTTTATGTATTTTTTTTTATATGCCAAAGAATGTACCTCGTTAACAAACTGATATTTTATTTTATTTTATTTCATTTAAAAAATCACGATCCACTCGGTCTCATTTCAAACTGTAAAACTGCTATTTCGACGGTTCTAAGTTGATTTTTTTTCAGAAGATGCAGCGTATGGGAAAGTAAAGATGTATTTATTCCCGAAAATTGTATTTCAAACACTTCTAAAAACATTGAGAAATTTTCCTCGTGGCTAGATCATGATCTTGAAGCTTTACAACGACTGAAACGTCTTGAAACTTGCTGTATGACTTTTTTTCGCCATTTTATTGAACGTTGAATATTGAGGTTATACGATAAGAGGATTTCTTGAATTCTTGATTTAACTTTAATATTCAAAGATCAATAAAAAGAAGTACAGCAAATTTTAAATGGTTGTTCTAAGCTTTAATCTTCATCCATAGAAGATACATTGATCTGATAAAATTGTTTTACATTATTCGTGTTAAAAATGATTAAATTATTAAATTAAATGATTAAAAAATTCGAAGTCGTATTTAATTTCTTTGGCAAATATAATCTTCTAAAAACAATATTTTTCTCTTTCTGAAAAAATTTTTCTCTTACACGCTGACAAACGTATTTTAGTAATTTTATGTAATTTTTATGAATTTCTATCGTCCCGGATTTACCTTGCTCGGAGCTTATAACGTTATCGACAAGGTAAATCCACCCAGGGCCATATTCACCTTTCCTCCCGCTCTTTAAAAACAACGAAGCCGATCGTCGTTCGAGATCTTTCGCTCTTTTTGTTCGATCTTTCGATGCACACCGTTGGGACAAGTTAGATAGAATCGATATGCAAAGCTGAAGCACCATGGCATCAGCGTGAAATGCCAGCGCATAAATTCTCGAATGGGATTGCTTCTCCATTATTGTCTTCCTTTATATTCCCCCTTTTTCGGAGGAAGCCATCGTTGATGATATATCGGATCGACGATTTTTTTCTTTTTTTACTTTTTTCTTTTTTTGTTTTTCTCTTAAGAATTTGTAGGTACGCACGATGTTCACAATGGCTCCATTATCTCCGTATTTCTATAGACACTCGTCGCGATGAGGATCCTTAAGAGGTTTTTCTTTTTTTCTCCCGTGATGCTTTATTAGGATCGATACGATACGTGCGGAGTTTTTTCTTTTTTCTTCGAAACACGCGTGGAATATTGACGAGTGTTTACCTTGCTCGATGCAAACGGGAATATATAGTTCCAGTAAATTAACGAATCGATTGCGTATTTTTATGCATCCGCGGGAAATCTTATATCGCGGAAATATGAAAAGATAAGCGAAAATAAATAAAGAAATGGAAAATAAATGGATAGATAAAAATAAATGAAATACGAAATATGGTATTTCCTGCAACATTTAGTATATAAAATAATTTCTTAATTGTATTCTCAAGAATATGGATTTGCATAAAAATCTAGTTTACGAATAAATGTATATTAGAATATATTATTTATTTGAACACATCGTGGGATAACAGAGGTTCACTATTTTCTTCAATATCCTTACCCAATTAATTTGAATGGTCAATTTATTTGTTAATATTAGGATAATAATTTGCTACTAAAGTGTATAGTAGACAAGGATAACAAAAGTTGATCAACAACAATTATATTGATATATTGGTATAAGCTTGTGTTAATTTTATTATATTATATTATATCATACAAAGAAAATACGGATAAACAAGTTCTACTGTTTCACGATGATCCAATTCAAAAAGTGTGATTCTCGAATTGTCTCGAATTGTCAAAAACATAATTGCAGAGATACTTCTACATGGATTATGGAAGTCTTATCTTCGTTTATTTTTATAATTTACTTGATAAAGAGCAGTAGTACGTTTAAGTTGCATTATTTCTTGTTCGAAAATGTAATTAATGAAACAATATTCGATTCTACTCAAAACAAGTCTATCGTTTTCGTACGTGATACTAGGAAAAATGGGAACAAGTACAAATTACGAAATGATTGTCGAACATAAATTTACGTTAATGGTGATTCATGGTTTCAGTGAGTCGCGTGATATCCAAACATTTAAAACGACAAATAGAAATGGCTGCGCATCCGGTTTTCGTATTTTTCACTGTGCAAATGCTCATAAATTTCCAAATCGTAGCAGTTTCTTGGCGCACTGTCGAATGACACAAAACGAATTTCACTGTGCACTCTTCCATCTCGATTACGGTCGACGATATTCTTCTCTGTTGCATTTGAATTTCTATTTCTACGGAGATATCTTATTGTTCGCGAGGAACAGGATGTTGTATAATATAACAATAAATTTGTTAACTTCGTGCTTTCGGCAATAACTGTAAAAAGTAGTGATTCTTGATCAACACTGGAAATATTAGAGCGTGAAAGTGATCGATTTCTGATTTTTTATAATAATTTTATAGAATAAAAGAAGGATTGATAAATTTTCAAATTCAATTTTCCTGGAAACTAAGTTGAAAGAAGAGACTCTGTTTTATACTTTTTTCTTTTTTCTTTTTTACGAAAAATCATCTCGTGCCTAATTGTACCTTCACTTTCAATCATACTCTGTAATTTAACTATACCAGTAGACTGCTTATTTTTCTATAATTTCATATTTTTACGAACATTTAAAACACAATTTAAAAAAGAATGGAGCCTAGGCAGAAATTTGTTTTTTTTTTTTATTATTAATTTTACAACGAGAATTCTACCTTCGATATTTTATGCGTATTTTTGCGCATTGTCTGCATTTTTGCATTTCCAAATTCCTCCAATAAATACATAAAAAATCCACTGGTGGAATCGTTAGTGTGTATGGTTCCGGTATTAAACATTATAGATTTTTTCCAGCAATTCACGGACAAAGGTTACCAAAATTTTCGTTAGTAGACGAAGCAGAATCGTTCGTTCGAGACGCGTGTCTCGGTCAAAGAGAAGCAATTCTTGGTAGATCTTACAAAGTCCCAGAAACGGGTAAAGATGCTCGTTGAAAGGAGCCCTTGAACTTTGGTCGAGCATGATCGAGGCACGGATTAAGAAGTCGTAGAACGAACGTTGAGGAATTTCGAGCTGTTTATCGATCGTGACTTGCCTAGAGCACCGTAACACGCACCCGCGAACCGCGTTCTACTTTCTCTTGGCAACTTTTTTAATGATTTTTCTGCTTTCTTGTCCTCTTATGCGCGATCTGGTCTCAAAAGTGGCTCCGTCAGAACGTAACTTTTCAACTAGAAAGTTTGATATTACGGGACTTTTCCGTACAGATTCCAACATAACCCTTTGTCTATCTTTCTTCTTCCCCTCCCCCTTCTTTCTTTCAGGGATACTAACTAGAGACGGGATCAAGTTCAGTATGTACTCACGAATCCGAGTCAAGTTCGATATCTAAGTTCCGTTCCACGAATTTTGACCATCATTCGGATCGAAAAAATAATGTAAAATTGTGTTTTAACACAATGTATTCACTTTCATACAAGTCAAGTTCAGTGTATATATGTATTTCAATGTATATCACATATTTGATCTTCGAGTAATACTCGAAAGTGGAAATGCATCAATGAGCACATTGTTCAATGTAGTCATTTTACAAAAGTCACGTTCAACGCACGAGGGAAGTAGGAACATGCTGAGTGAAAAATTTTTGTCGCACACCAAAAGTCGTTCACTTATAACATGTACGCATGAATTTCCGCAAATAAAAACTATATTATCCATTTTTTTTTAATATTGTCTTCATTGTATCAATATTAATTATCAAACTAATCTTTGATATTATATATTACTATTATTATTATCGTATATATTTTCATTATATTCATTGTATCTAGTATTATACTTCTTCATTATTAATATTATATATCTTTGTTATTATTATTATTATTGTCATGAATATCTTCATTATTATCTGTACTATGTACACGTAGAGATGCTCATGATTATGATGTGACTTATGGAAGTCACACGTTTAAAAAAAAAAACAAGAAGAAGGTTCAGACGAATTTTGTGATGGCTCAATCCCATCTCTACTGTGCTCAGCTCATATGGGGAAACAGGAGCTAAAAGCAAGCTAAAAAGCAAGCGAATTTCGTTCGTTCGCGTGCTCCGACCTTTGCGAACGTTCCTATTGCTCGGCGAAGTTTAAGGTCAGGTTAACACGAAAGTGTTCCAACGATCCTCGGAGGAACAACGAGTTTGATATAGCGGAGAGGGGAAAAAAAAAATGGCCAAATCCCATCGAGCTGACTGTTGGCTGACTGTTTTAATTCGCATGGAAATTCGTCCGATCGATTCGACGAGTGGTGACCGGTCGGCCGAAACGAAATAAATTGCTTTTCTCCCTCTCTCTCTCTCTTTCTCTCTTCAGTAGCATCCAGGTAGCTGATGCAAGGGTATTATGCAATCATGATTCATTAGATCGAGGCGACGTTGAAAGATATTCGAGTGGCCAATGAAACTTTTGAGAGATATATATTATATTTGACATTTTTTATTAACACGTCGGAGAAATTTAATTACTGCAGTTACATCAATAAAGTATTTATGCATCTCACGGACAATTATATCAGCATATTAATATTGTAAAAACCGGCCTTTAATGCGTATTAAAATGTTTTACGTATTAATTAATTTGCAATTAATTGCAAATTAAATAATTAAAATACGATTACGTTTCCGTCAATGTTAGTTTCGATAAAAAGTGCTTGCATCTGTTTAAATTTTAACTGTAAAAAAAAAAGAAAACCTAAAGTTCGTCGTATCGGTGGATTTGGTTGTTTTAGCGTAAATAAATATAAAACTCACAATCAATCGTTGCCTGCGAATTGTTTGATGACGATACGAATGCCTAACAATTGAATCGATGATATTCAACTAATGTTCCGATAGAATTTTGCCGAGTATCATTCGAAGAATTTTATTAATATTAGGTGAAAGAAATCGTTTACTTTTTTATGTTGAAAGTAAACGAATAACTGAGATATCAAGCGAATCGGTGTCACGATGTCAATGGAATTTTTCATTGCCATCGCGTCTCGCAAGAAGATTGAACAGGGGACGAAGACAAAAGGGATTTCTTTCTTCGATATAACTGTGGAAAGTAAATTGAATTTTCTACCGCGAAGAAGGAAGTTCCGTGTTCGAGAGCAGTGGTTTGGTACTTTCGAAGACTTATATCAATATGAAAAAAAGTATCATTAAACTTATACTTGACTTAACTAGAAATATCTATCAGAAATATCGAGAATTTACTAAAATTTACTGTTTACTAATATTTAGAATTATCATTGAAATTTTCTTATTCGTTTTATTTCTTCGTGTACATTTTCTCATACTTATGGCACCTTGTTGTTAGACAATTCGAATATTTATCTTTGATTACAAAAGTTTAATAATACTGCAGTAATAAAGTGACGAAATTTTGTGAAACAAATATGAGATATAAGCTTCGAAGTACATAATTTTCTTGAAAATAATGAAATCAATCAAATTTGAAAAAGAATGTTATATCTATTACAATTTAAACCTCTGATCGTTCTAATTTTCTAGAGTAGAAATTTTTCATACAAATAGCAGGTCTTCTCCTTTTTCATTTGAAAATTTTTGAAAATTTGCACTGGTACTCCAAACTTTTACTTTGTTAGTACCTTAATTAGTTTGAAGTTTTATAAAAAAAAAATGTACTGATATTCTTTTATAGTTCGATTCTGTACTTACAACTCGTTACAAAATACTCAGCTGTAAATTCCAATTTTCACAGCGTTTAAGAAGTATTTAATTCGCCAGTTTGCGAGATCGGTCATTTCAGATTGCACGAACCGCTAGAGAGTAGAACTGCGAATTTCGTTGATTATCAAATCGGTGGAAACAGCACTGCTGTGCCGACGCGTCGAGACAGCTCTCGGATACGCGGCTATCCACGTTGAAATCTGAATGCACTCTCGAAGCTGTCGAACTGAGATAGTCGAGGGCGCGTCTCGATAATTCGTTCTGTATCAGACCGCTGATACAAACGACAGGATTTAATCTGTTACACCGGTTCGACATCGTCGAATCGATGTCTGCCTGGATTTTAGATTCCCACGGCGCGATAACGCTATCGATCCCCCGCGAGGTGTTTCGTCATCGAGCGACGAATTTGATGGCCGACAACGAGAACCTTGCCCGATACGGCCGTGAATTTGTCACTTTCATGCTGTGCCACGTATTGTGTCGCCTATTATTACTACGGTTACGTAGATAACGGCACAATATGTCAGCAAATTAATTCGAGACTTTTATTTGTACGCACGGTCGCGCTCGCGAAATTGTTCGAACGATTGTAGGAAATTTTTTACGAATGTGTATGGAGTGTGAAATACTTCGATACATTCTGTCGATCATAAAATATAAATATGTTCGTATGGAATAATTTTGACGTTTCATTGGCACATTGTTGACGTCGCGCTCGCGAAAATAGCTCGCGTTTTCGTAGGAAAATATTGCGCGACTACGTCGGTCAAGTTTGAACCGATAGTAAAAATAAATAATTGTCTAAATTGAATTAATTTAATAATTTAATATAAACTAATATTTATGTAATATATAAACGTAATATACTATATAAATATAATATATGTATATATATATATATATAATTATATATAATATATAAATTAATATTTACGTATTTACGTATTTACATTTATTATCTTAGTATTGTAATATTATCTTAGTATTATGTTATATGTAATAAAATTTATTCTAAAAATTCCAACAAAATCACATGCAAAAGTATTTTAAATAACCGGAATTTAGCGCGTAAACAATAATACTCAGTAAGACGATCTTTAACACCTAGTACATTAAATAAATAATATCTTCGTTTAGAAAAATTAAAATTGACTTTATCAGGTTGGAAGCGACTCCGTTTTTCAAATATTGCTCAAACTATCACCGGTTCGATCTGTTCCGGCACATTTTTCACGATCCATTCCAATCAAGATCCTTTATTGTACGCGATCGAGCTCGATTGCTCTTCCTTCTCGCGCCGATATTATATCTCACGATTTATTTTCGATACACATTGACACGGATTTCTCAGATTGTACGTTAGAAGCACCTGCACGTATCTATTCAATTAGAAGTATTCAAGAAGTATTGCTTCTTTTGAGAATCTCGTTTAAGAGGTAAATCACCCTGAACAGTTAAAAAATAGAGAAAGTTTACGACTCGTAGATAATTATAAAAAGAAAAAGTTCTAGTTCTTCGTGGAATATGTAAATGTTCAGCTTTACATTTCGATCATTTTTTTCATTGAAACATATAAAGTAAGAAATCTCTGTTGATTTATAAATATAAATGTATAGATTTTGCAGATATTTTAAAAATATTTATCATAGAAATGGTAGCAATTTGAAGTGAAAAAAGCTTGTAAAAGCTTTAGATGATCGTAAATAATTAAATAATTGAGATATCAAGAAAATTGTACGCTACATCTTAGATAAAATACATTTCCATTTGTAAATCAACAAGAACATTTTACATCTGGATAACTACTAGATAACTGTCTCATAATATTTTTACTTGAAAGAAAATTAAATCAAGCGACTAAAAATCACAATATCTTACTTTGTAAAGGAACCAAAAAAGAATTTCGCCAATTTCATTTATTTTTCAACAGCGTAGAGTGATCCCATCCCATTAAAGAATTTCACCCTTAAGTTTAATTAAATAGAATAAGCTATGAAGTAAGTTTAAAGAGGATATCCTATTTCATGTATCATTAATCAAAGTTCAAGAAATCCTGCGTCTGCTGAAGCTGTTATACGATCAAATACTTGCAAGTTACAAGTTGTATAGGAAATTACAGAAGATTGTACAATTGTAGAAAATTATAGAAAATTGTATAGACTGTAGAAATTAAAAAAAATTCTCCGTGTCTCAAAGTGTTGCACGATCAAATATTTATCAACTATAGAAACAACTATAGAAACATTTTTCATATACATATTTATCTTGCAACTGCAGAAAATTCTCTAACTATAGAAAATTGTAGAGAATTGTACAACTACATTTGTTTAGAAAACTATAATAAATTGTGCAGTTATGTAGATGATGTAACTGTAGATAGATTATGTAACTGTAGAATAATCTACAACTACAGAAAATTATAGGGAATTGCACAACTATAGAAAATTACAGAAAATTGTGTAATTGTAGAAATGCAACAAATTCTCCATATCTCAAAGTGCTGGTAACTGCAGGATTTTCGAAAGCTTCGCGAATCATCCGTGGAATTTGAAGCAGCTGCAGGCGTATCGTTATCAAAGGAGGACTAAGGAGTCTGCGACACGGTTCAGTGTCAAACGACAAGATTGCTTTTGACGCCTGGAACATGCTAGATCGAGAAAGAAACGAGGCTCGACATGAAAAATGCAGGTTGAATGTAACAGAAGATCGACGCGAAAAGACAGCTTCTATACTCTGAGACTGTAGCTACACATACACACGTATGTAAATAACTAACGTAATCATTTTTTTTTTTCTATCGATGTCACACCATGCTTCTCCCAACGCGTTCTTCTTTTTCCATTCTATAAATATCGATCGCTTCCACGCGACTCGCTTTCAAACTGCTTTGAATAATTGAAGCCATTCTCGCCTCGGTAAGTTGCAGAACTTCCGACTTATTGTTAGTTCCGCCTTTTAGTGTTAACAATGCAGAATCGCTTATTCTTCTCATGACCAAACGTAAGATTCCACGTTTCTAATTGTTAGGACGAAACGAAGAACAGTAAAATGTTCGAAATTTTAGTCATTTTCAAGTAATGTTCATCCTCGCGCGTAATAAAATATAACATAATATAACGTGATTTATAATGTAATATGTAATATATTTATATTTTTGTATATAATTGTTACTGGAACATTGATGATGTGGAACATTTTGATGTGATACATCGTATTTGTGATGAAAAATTGAAATTTGAGAATACATGTACATAGAACAAAAATGTGCTCTAGACAAGTGATATTCAATTTGTACTGCCTTTTCCTCGTTCATTAGTCGCTTACTTACAATTTACTGAATTTAGTTTCAATCGGTTTTTATTGAATATAATATTTTATAATAATTCGTATTTCGTTTAAAGCACGTCAACGAATAGTATATGTATTACATTAACGTCTGTGTAACAGTGATGTAACAATGATTTCTTTTCAATTGTAAAACAACTTACGAACTAAAATTTCAGCTAAGGAGATACGAGTATTTGTTAAAAAAACAAAGTTGTTCCTAAAATTCGTGGATATTCGAAAACACACGTTTACTGTCCTTCAACTCGTCGACTCGATTAAAGTCCACAGAAATCATCGATCGAAGATCGAAATAAATCACAATGTTAATTAAACAGAGAATAAAAAGAAAAAAATACAATAAAACGTGAGTTCGACGCCTCGAGAATTAATTATAAATCGAAGCAGAAGCTTCGAAGGGATAGAGTTTAAGTAGAGTGAGAAACAATTTGCTTGTTCAAACCAATTATAGAAAACTCTATGAAATATTTCGCCTTTCGATTTCATTAACAGTTGGAAGTTTATTACCATTCCTATGTTCATCAGCGATTCGTTTCGTTATTTTATCGCGCGGATATATCGCGCTAATTAAATTAACCCGCTTCGCTGTTTCTTGCGCTTCTACGCAGATACGCATATATATATATATATATATATATATATTACGTTTTTGCACAGGTAGATGAATAATTATTAATTAACCGAGAAACAGTTACGAAACGAGAGATAATACGCAGGGTATTTTTTCGATGACGTTCTAATTCTCGCGGAGCGTTTTCGTACAAAGAACAAAGGGACGAGGTAAAGACAAAAATGTATTTGTACGCGAAGGTAACGTGATTTGTGTTAAATAGGGATCTTGCAGTTTCTAGCGACCAGTCTTCCATTCGTTTAATCACGTTAAAGCTGCGCTACTCCCTCAAGCCATCAGAAGCAAACAACGTCAAAGGCTTTTTCTATTATCTCGATATCTCTTGGAGGAAATTCTCGCGCTCGATTCAAGAAAGACGAGCCCGGCTTGGTAAATAACGCGGCATAGTCCATTCGTTTAATTCCATTCGTTTAATTCCATTCGTTTTAATTTTATATATTTTAATTTTAATTTTATATATTAGAAAAACTTTTATATACAGTATATTCTCGTTAAGAATTATATATGTATTATATCAGTGCTGCAATGAAACACACGATTACATTGGTGAAATTTCAAATCAGTCTTTCTTCAGAGTTTTTATAATTTTCTACGAATTTAAGATAATAAATGGAACTTTTTCTTCGAAAAATTGTACACTTTCGTTTATAAGTCATTCGTAAGTTATATTTATAAACATGATTGATATTGGTTTATATTTGTTCATAAGATCAGGGACGAAAATTAAATTAAACATTCTTATTTGAGTGATCAAATACTTATGTGAACGTGTGTCTGCTTTTTTCACAAAAAAATTAGTTGTTATTCTTCTTAGAAATTGTCATTCTAACCCTTTTGTTATTCTTAGAAAGTTCGATTATTTTTGATATTAGTAAGAAAAAAATGAAAATACTAGATTTCAACATTAAAACTACCAAAGTGATGAAAATGATCAATTTGCTATTTTTTACGACCTGTCATAGACGTAAAACAGTATAGTTCTTTGGAATTGGAACTATTATTAGTTTTTAGAGATTTAAATGTTTTGCAATACATAAATAAATAAAGGCTTAGAATAAATAAATAAATAAATAGATAGATAAATAAATAAATAAATAAATAAATAAATAAATAAATAAATAAATAAATAAATAAATAAATAAATAAATAAATAAATAAATAAATAAATAAATAAATATATATATAGATATAGATATAGATATGGAACAAAAAAATAGTACACTTTATATTTTCTTACATTATGTATCGTAAAGTGGAGAGAATGCGTAGATGGTTTTGAGGAATACATGTAAGAAATATAAAATCTTTTAAATCATAAAATCTTTCTATTATTGTTATCGTCTCTGACGGAGACTTCTTATATTTTAATCGTTGTGTAATTTCAGCGTTAACGATGTCTCGAACATATCAGAGGCAAACGTTTAAACATCCTCTCGAGTTTTCGAGTCCCCACGATAAGATTGCATCGAGCGTTAAGGCATCTTTCATGCAAGACGCGAGTTTCCATTAGATTCGTGGCTTTCATTGAATTAACAGTTCGAGACCTAAACTTGCTAGAGTGACTGTTCGCATCTCTCGGTGAATTAGTACCTTATAGAACTAAGTTGGTCAAGCCCGATGTATTTCTCAGTGGAGACAGCCGTCGGTTAAGTAGACAACCAAGTTGGCGAGGTTGAAATTGATAACGAAATTTTTGCCAAAAAAAAAAAAAAAAATTAGGAAGAAAAGAAAAGAAAGAAAAAACGGTCTCGACAATAGGCGAGAGCAATTCCATTTATAAATCGAGGCAAACGCATTTCAATATTGATTCTATTTAGACGAGGCTGATTTCCGGCGAAGGCTATCCCACCACGTGATAACTGATCGTTTCGCGTTCAAGTGATAAAACGAAGCGAACGTTGATGTAATTGTGAATTTATCGTTCGCTGCACGGGATTTATTAGGTGCCAGTCGTCCACAGAGATTTCCACATAAATACGTGTTTATTTATCGACCAGCGATTAACGTTGTTTGTTCCTCTTTGTCTCGACGAATAAATAAATAAGGTAAACAGTAAAAGTATTGCGAATTAATGTTTGCCAATTATTTACGACGGGGAGATTTCAATGATTATCTCTAGAATTTTCACAGATAATATTTAATGCATTCTCAGAGTTATTTCTCCGTTGTCACTAGTCGTGACTTGTTTTTAGTTATTAGTTATTCTAACTTACTAATTGTTCTGGTTATTATTATCTGATGTGTAGTAACAGTTACAACCAGATTGCAATTTTTTTTTTCAAATTTCTAGAACATTTATATGCAAAATTAAAGAGAACGAGAAGATGTATAAAATATCGTAACGATGCTTTCTAAAACAATAATACTTGCTTAAAATAATCTTCTGCCAAGATTCTATCCTTTAAACGTATTCTCGTAAGCAATGGATTTGCATGGAAATCGGATACGATGCTCTATTTGGTAACGGGGAAATATTAAGAACTTTGAGTTGATAAGAGTCGCGAATTTGTACAACTTTCGTACGGTCATTGGTTGAAGTATAAGTGCGTCAGTATCCAAATCCACGAAATGTGTTTGATAATAAATAGATGTTTAATGGGAATGAACCGGTGCCAAATCGATTTCCTAGCCGAAATAGAAACGGAATAACTCAGCCTTAAAAGAAAACGGTGTGTACGCGCATTTCCTACATGAAAACAGGCAAGCTTCGAATAACGCTATAAACGTTCCGGTTGTATAACTTTTCTCGTACGTCAAACGTTACTTTTTAACTAAAAATTCGTCTCAACCTTCGTTTTATGTACGTGTATTCACTTGCTTCACTTTACGACCGCAAATCGAAGAAACTTTTCTCATCTTTATAGAAATCTGGGATATAATATCAAGTGGGATATGGTATCAAGAATTGCAAAATTTCTGATCTTAATGTGTCTTCTCAGGAGAGATACTTCAGGTCGTTAAAGCTGAAAATAAGGGCGAACGATTGTAAATATTCATTTCACTTAAGAAAACAAGAACACAAGTAACACAAGGATAATATTATTGTCATATATCATTTCACGTACTAAATTTTATAAAATTAATGTCATGCGAAGAGAATATAGAAACGTAGTTGACGAATGAAAAGAAATATAGGGCTCCATTTTAAAATGTATTAGTAACCTTGAAATCTAAAAAGATTACACTATTGTGAAAATTTTTTTACGTGAACCCTCTGGAATAGTACAACTTTGTTCTAAAAAAAAAAAAAACTTTGCGTATAACAGCTCTCACTTTTGGCTTTAGTGATATTAAAAACTCTCACTCTAACTTTCTAAATTCTAATATCTTGCAATTTGGATACTGCACTTTATAACATTCTAAATTTTAATATTTCGCAATTCGGATACTACACCTGTGGAGGACCACGTTACATTAATTTATTAGCCCGTGAAAAATCGAGCAACTTGTCCCTGGAAACGCGGATCAACTGCGGAAGATGTAAAGCAAATAAACGTGAGGTTTCGAACCACGTCGATAAGGGGAGAAACGATAATGAAGCGTGTTAGTGTAATCTTGAAGGACGACGCTCTGTTCGGTTGGAAACTCGTGGATTTTCGATTACTCGAAGACGTGGCTATATTATGCACTTAAGAACCATGGCTTAGTTAAAGCACTGCTGTAACGCAGAAACTTGTTACGTTGACGAATTCCAATGATCATCGAAAGCTGCTGCATGCCTAACAAATACTCGTGGCTAACAAATTTCGTGAAAAATCTAGTCTATAAGCTGAAATCTAACATTTAATATACAAACGCGTAAATCTCCGCGAGCACCAGTACAAATTATATTTATAGAAAAAGAAAATCTACAATACGAACGCTTTTCATATTTTTTTAATTCCTATATCCTCACATTGACTATATTCCTGCGATTGACATTGATGCAAATACATTTCTGTGAATTGTGAAATATCGCGTGTCACGACACGACACGATGAAACATAGGCTTCCACGTGCGCTGGAGCTGTTTTATTTTTTCATCGTTACATTTCGATCTCCCGCCAGCGTTATTTTATTCTCCTTTAATAACCAGTTATTCGCGTTCGGATATTTCGCTCCGTGGCTATCGTGATGAAGACGTGCAAGAATGATCTGCCATAGAACGGATGGATTTGTTTGCGCAGTTTATTGTCATCTGTATTGTCCCTTTGTTGCGTCGCGCGGCACAATGTGCTTCCAGCAACACTCAACAATACCGTTATGGTATTATTAAAACGGCGATTAAAGCCGTTATTCCGCACTCGAGCAAATAACAAATGCACGAAACACGTACGCGTGCTGTGTACGATAGCAACACAACGATCTGAATAAACTTTGAAACGTAATAAAAAGGGAAAACCAATTTAACCGTTTCTGGACTGTCGATCGTTCGCAATTAAAACAGCAAAACCGAAAGTGAGACTTCTAAAGGGAGCAAAGAAATTGCAGCAAGTTTGCCAAGCGAAATGAAAACATTTACGAATTGCTCTTGATTGGATCAAACGTTTTTTCATACCAAGGCTGCAATTACAAAGCCTTTGAAACCATTTGAAGCCCTGGTATGTATCAAACTATTACTGACTATATTTACGAAATTTCTCTTTGTCGCAGGGGAAAGAGAAATTTCGTCACGCGGATCATCAAGATTCTACTGTTAACTCGATAACGTCATATTATTACAATATCTTGAGCCATTTTTTTGTGCAACTGATCAAAATCACACACAATCTATCAATATCATTTTATATCATTTATACGTAGTAATAAGTATTTCGTGCGAGTACCGATTAACGTCAAACAACCTCTAAATTTTCAACTCAGGAAAATAATTTCAAGATAGAATGTAACTTTCATTCTTGTAAGAAGGAAACTAAATTCGTGAACCAATTCATATCAAATTCATTCGGCATTAATTCGTTACCCTATACAATAAGGAATAAATTGCAAATATGCATAGATGACATTGGAAAAAAAAAGAAAAAAATCTCAATTAGATGGTTGAAATTATTCTCCTAAGAATACACTAGGAAGAAAGAATAAAGTTTCGACAGTACATTAGACACTCGCCACTCGTGATGAGAAATAAATTGTAAATACGCAAAATTGAAACGGGAAAAAAGGAAGAAAAGAAAGGAAAAAATTCTCAACTAGGCGATACGTTTTTCCCGCACATTGAATTTTTTCCAACGGTATATCGCGAAGAAAGGAAATTTTTTTCCTTCCAACTTAACGTGCACGCATACTGCGAGAACATACTGTTGGCTCGCGATAAAAAAAAAGAACCGGCAGATGAAATTTTCTCTGGCGAAAATCCAATTAACGCGGAAACTCGTTGACTCTATGCGTCTTTATTGCAAACAGAAAATCAACCAAGCTAAGAAGAAAGCACTAAAAAATAAATAAATAAACGCAAAAAGGGAAAAGAGAGTGTGACGGAGAGTGTGAACATAATATACTCTTTCTTCGACAATGAGCAACAAAAGATCGTGTATTGAATCCTATCAGAAGTATTTCCGTTGGATGAGGATTTTTCTGTGCATGCCAGCCGCAAACATTTGTTTCCTTTATTGCGAGTATCGTTTGTTCCTACGTCGTCGTGGAAAAGTTTCTTCAGCTGGGTGCCATTAATACGCGCGCAGAGAAGAAAACTCGCCGAAAGTACGAGAAACAGATACGCTAGTCTACCGTCCATAAAACGTTTGTTCAAATATACAAAACGCACTTTTAAATCTAGTTTTAGTCCCTGAGCTCGTCTACATACAGTCATATGCAGTTTTGATTATACTCTCACCTGTCTTACCTGTTTTCGAGCTGGATACTCATAATTTCAGAAAATTAATTTAAATAATCATTGAGGAAACGATATTTTTCATAGATATATATATATATATATATATATATATATATATATATTTACGCAAAATTTTTGTCTTTTTTAAAATACGAATATTTCAAATGCCTTGCCATTTCGTTCCGAGTATCATAACATTAGCGAAATTATTAATCAGGAATGATTAGGGCACTATCTAATTTGAAATTTGTGTAAAGAAAGGTTATTGAATTTCAAGATTGTGTAGAAAATTTACATAGTCATTGTAATAACAAAAATTTTATCCAATTCTGGCAATCGTGTACTGGCATATTTTTTGAATAACTAAACTAAAGTAAATTCCATGCGAACTTTATTTTAATCAATATCCAATTAAATGAATCCCTATTGGTTGAATCTACTTATTTGAGTAGAACCTACTTATCTGAACTTCTATTATGTAAATAAAAAAGTCACTAATAAGAATAGAGAATCAATAGACTCTGATTACTTGTTTATATAAATTCAACTAATTCACATACAATTCGTACAAGTTCTACCCGTAATCATTTATTGGAGAGAATCAAAGAAGTTAACGTTAGAATACATCGAATGAATATAAAGTTTAAAGATAAATTCTCATTCAGAATTTTAGCAACTTCAGCGAGCAACTTCTTCAAGGATTAACTTCTCAATCGAATTGCATTAACAACTGTTCAAATATTTATAGACAGTAGCGTGCGTACTTGGAACAAAATGAAGAATTAGAGTCAGGGGAAAAACGTCGAGACGGGAAAAGGCAAAGAGAAGGAAAGAGAAGAAAATAAAAAAAAAATGAAAAGAGGCGGAAGAGAAAGACGAGGGATAAAAGGAGGAGGAAAAGAGGAAAAAGACGTTGAAAGCACAGGAAACAGAACAAACATTGGAAAGGAGCGAAGAGCGCAAGGGATGCGTTCGCGTTTCAGGGAAACGGAAAAATCGAGCAAACGAATGGGACTATATAAGATTGCGGAAGCAACGTTAATTTCCAGACGCAGGAAACAAGATATTGTACAGCGTACGGCAACGGGAAATGCTGGGAAAGTTTTTATTAGCTTTGTTCGTTAAATTATCGGTATACTCTTTCCCAATTACCGAGTTTCACCGTGAACGTGGGTATTTTGCATCGCTGCATCGGCATGGAGATGAGTTTCTTTTAATAGGAACGCGAGAAACACACCAGAATTTGTATACATGTTGAACAGAGGAATCGAGAATTGCGAGAAGAATATGTAAAAGAGAAGAAATGTTCAAATTACTCCGAAAAATTATCGAAATTCCTTTCGAGGGCAATTTTTTTTGCAGATCCATTCTACGAAGATAAAATTGAAAACTCTCCTATTTTTTCGATTTTACGACTGTTGCTAGCAAACTGCAGGATTTCAGACAAAAATGGATTCTTTCTTGAATGGTTGGCTCGTGCTGGATGTATTGTACAGATCATTTAGAATGCTTAACACTAGAACTACCGACAGTTAAGACGAAGTTATTTCTACCAAAATTATTTTGATTTCTAATAAATAAAAATAAAATAAAATTCATTATATTATTATATCTTTAGCTATCACTGTAAAAGTCATTGCATCATTGCGGGGAAAAAAATTGTAATATGAAGTAGAAATTTTAAAATAAAATTAAAAAACCAGTCATTTTGACTGGTGTGGTAGTTCCAGTGTTAAAATAATTAGATTACTTGTCAGAAGTTCAAAGATGATAACGTATTAATCAAAAAATATATGTTTAACGGTGAATACATTCTTACGTCATCATACGTTCTTCATTCACTGTCGAAGATTTTTGATAATCTAAAGCATTGAAAAGATTAATTAAAATTCCTAATAATATAGCAACAGATTCGTACAACTAGAAGATTAATAGTTAGAAATCACGAGCGGTTTGTTAAAGAATATATTAAAACCGCGTAATACGACATGTCGCAATTTATAAAAATACGTGCATAACAAAGTTGCGAAATAGTTTGTCAGTGCGACGCTACCTCGTGGCATATTATTATACATTTTACAATTTAACACATCCTTGTAAATGTAGAAACTTCGAATCTATTACGCGAAACGTATACGTACCGTCCGTGAATGTTTTATCACTTTGATACATAACTGAACGCTTTCGTACATAGGTAATTGATATTAAATATTATTTATATCGTGTCGATTAAAATATTTATGCGAACGTGCGCAGAGGACATACGCAGCGATGAAAATTACATTGGCAAGTTCTTGTTTAAAATTTTAACGCAAACGTGTTGAAATACAGTGCACATGCTCGCGGCAGTAGACGACGCCTGACCATAACTAGACTGTAACTACTGAATTCACGAGCGGCTCAAGGAAATGCATAATTCACCGCATAATCGTTCTCGCGAAACGCTTACGATTTTGTTGAACAGCAATTCGAGCGTGTCCTCGGCACTTGCCACTGCTAATGTTGACCTGGTTGTTGCAATCATTCGAGCAACTCGTGTGTATGTGTGTGTGTGTGTGTGCGTTTGTTCGTGATGGCCGATTGCACGACGCGACAATGTTTCTCGGTACGTTGCGCGTCAAATTAACGAAGAGCAATTCACTCTGCGATTATTCGACCATTTGCATTCGTAACGCGCGTTACACGTTTGATTTTATTCTTGGATAACGATCGCGGTGGGTAATACTATTAGGCATGGGGAAGGGTGAGTTAATGTTAGTGCATGTCGTTGCGCGTTGGATGAAAATATTGCACCGGCTGTCTCGTTGATATTTAACTTCAAGTGTATTTTGTCAAAATTTCGCAACGTTTGAAGATGTATTATACTTAACAAGATGTATCATATTTAACATTGCACTGTTACATCGCTGTGATATAACATATAGAGAAATTACGTATTGTATTATTGTAGTGATATAATTTAAATGATATTTATTATATTAAATAACAAAGAAAACGGAAACAAAACAATAAATAATAAATACAAGATAGACAACACAGACAACAATAATTCGAGTAAACTCGAACGACACAATTAATTTTTTTTATAGAACACAAATGATCGCTCTTTTGACCACATTCATTCAACGCTCTTTTTCGACTCTCTCCTCTTTTCAAAAAGAAAAGCGCTCAATGCCAACGCTGTGCTTCTCACATCACATTCATACTTTTACGTTCACGCATCTCCAGCAAACAGGCCATGTATTAAAAGTAAAAGTAACTAAAAATATAACTACACACAATAATTTCGATTACTACATTATGAAGTTTGTAAAAATATTATACAGGATTCTTATTTTTTGCCAGTGTATTTTGTTAAAGTTTCATAATTTATGTGAAAGTATTATATGGAATATTATAGGATTATATTGTTGTAGTATTGTGCAAATTATATATTATATAATTGCAAAGTTTGTAAAGATATTCTACATATCAATAAACTTTGTAAAGTTTGTACAGAGTATTTTGTTATTATATTGTTAGACTATCATACTAAGTATCATATTACAAAGTTTGTAAAAGTATCGTACAGGATGTGCCTTGCTCACATTTTGCCAGTGTACAGATAAAAAGACTAAAATTTGTGAAGAAATGTTCGCATGTTTCATTAACATGCTTCATTAACAAGTTGTAAGAAAAATATGAAACACGAGGCATGTGTCCATTTTTAAATAACATTATTTCTCAAGAAATCACATGTTATATGGTGTATGAATATGTACATGTATATGAGATATTTATACGTATATCAATATTCCAAAATTGATGTAATTTTAACTAACAAATTAATTCAGATACGAAACCATTCTTCCTACCTTTTAAATATTTAAAATTTCACAGACGTGAAATTTCCTAGACTTCAATGACCGACTGCAACTAGAGTGCTGTAAGATAACTTTCAGTCCTACTCATTTATACGTATACATACTTGCCAAGAGAAAATTTCCTTCCTTCTATGTGGATTTAAATTCCACAAAAAAAAAAGAAAGAAGAAGAAAAAGAAAAAGAAAAAAAAAATAGCGGATCGCATAAAATTCCGAAATTCTCCCAACTATGTTCGCTGGTTCCACAGCCAGCGTCCATTTGGCAACGAAATTCGCTTTCCTGGAAGGATCCAGCGAGGCAAAGCGTTAAACCCAGAAGTATCAGCGTGGCTGCTAACACACGCGTAAAAATTTATAAAACCGCCGATAGCCGGATCCTTTAAAAACCGCGTCTCGTTACCACCGGTTTCTCGCGCGTGTTCTAATTCCGAACTATTCTGCAATTTCACGAATTTTCTGTCTCTTGCCATTTATCCACCGAGTAGGAATTTTTCGCGGCCAATTGGATCTTCGTCCGATTTTCTGTACGAATTCGCAACGAATTTAAAGCGACGAGTAAACTTGCGGGCCAGGCCTAAGTTTACTCGCGGGACACCAGTATCGAGCGACTAAAGCGTATTTCATTAGCCCGCGAATAATTAGATTGGCGTGCTTCGCGTGGCCACGCGCCGGTGATCGTTGGAAGAAACGCGGCACGGCTTAAAAGTATTTTCTCGCGTGACACTCGTCCCGATCCGTGCGGGATTTGCAGGGTAACCCTTCAGCTCCGATGTTATTTTAAAAGTGCACGGGGGAAGCCTGGTTACTCGAAACGTGCTCTAAGCGTGATTGCCTGTACTATCGTTCGGAACGATATGGATGTTCTTTTTAAGGAAATTAAAGAAAGAAAATCAGGGAAGATCGTTGCGTAACACGATACGATCGTCGGTTTCGCGAATAAAAAAGAGAGAGAGAGAGAGAGAGAGAGAACGTATATTTCGCGTGAGGTAACGTTACTGAGTTACTAAATTTGTTAAATGAGATACTTAACTTATTCGCTACGATGAACGTTAAATGCATTTATTTTTAAATTACATGTTTTCAACTTTTTAATTCGGCATTCAATTTAAAATCTGACGGATAATTAAACACGATCGAATGTCCATTCTTTAATTTTTAAATTAATTTCGTGAAAATCGAGTTCGTCGATGTAGCAATTGAACGAACGCGACAACGGTTGAAAGGACGATGCATCGGCGCTCAAAAGAATAAATATTATACTATTGCAATTTTTCAGTTAATTCCTAATTTAAAATTTAAATGGTTCGAGTATGAACTTTTACATATTATTTTTAACTATAAAATTGTATAGGATAATATGAAAAAGTATTAATAAAATACCCAAATATACCCTTTTGTAGTTTTAAAAATCATTTATAGCCTATTAACATTAATTTTATTTTCAAAAAAATATTTCTTTTATATTACATATTACGAAATATATAATTCTACAACTTTTCGCGCGCAATTACTATAAGATCGATTACTATAAGCTCGTCAATCATAAGCGTGATTTATAACGGAATATGATTTTACCGGTATATCGATCATTGAATTTCACGCTAATCTCCGTTACTAATGGATTTTCGTCATAACCGACGAAGAAATCGATACCGATACTGTATTATATACACTCATGTGTATATAATAACTGTGTGTTTTAATTGTCCACTATAGCTGTGGAACCTAAGTGAAGAAACAGATGACAGTTAGTCTCGCGAACATTAGGTCATTTCGTATGTTACAGCTTCTGCACTAAAACGTGCTGTATAACATTGTACAGTTTGCTGTATAAAATTTCACCACTAAAACTTACACCTTCTGTATTTATTTCGATGCGAAGCCCACCAGGGAATATTTCATTTTCGCCAATAACCGAAATAACTTTAAACCGCTGTGGCGAATAATTAGAATGAACGCGCGTTACATCGGGCACGATAATTACGCAACAGCGTCGATAATTAATCGGCAATGCTCACGATTGACAATGACACAGTACAGTGGACTATTGCTTTCGCTCGTTACTTTCACTCGATTCTGCAAACCACGCGTACGAATGTTCGAGGACATCAATGAACGAAACGTCCGTCGGAGAGCTTAACATCGTCAATTACACTTTCAGGCACGTTTCTCGTTCGTGTTACGCGTATCGAATTTTGACGCTTTAAATCAGCGTCGAAATAATATTTCCATTCGACGTCGTGTGATCGCGCGTCCGCGTAGACACCCTCGATACGTTTCTCGAAATAGCAATCGTTCATAAATTAGACAGTTGTAACTTGTTTTTCGAAATTGACGCGTTTATGTAACACTAAATACTAGTATCAAAATTGTGAAATATATTTTATATTTATGTTCGTGAATTTCGTATGTTTAACTCTTTCTGAACGAATACTATACAGTGTTACAGTGGTAAACACGGTTGTTTAAAAAAAAAAGAAACTATATTTTGAATTACTATATACATACTGTGTTCAGCTACTAGTAATGATAATTTTTATAGAATAATATATTGTTTTTCTTTAAGCGTAATATATAATTAATTATCTGATTCTGGTTCGACAGTTGTCTCGAATTTTAAGAAAGAATATATATATAAACTGTCATATTCTATTTGATTAATATTAAAATTTAACTTCACTTCATTCAATAATTTCTTCATTCTTGAAATGTAAAATCGAAACAGCTCTAAAACAATCTTCATTTCGATTCTTCTGTTGCTATTAAAAAAAAAAGAAAATTATTAATTCTCATGCATGTACATATGTCAATACCAATTTTAAATTTTCTTCTGTCCATCACAGTATGCATTGATAGTTCTGATAGTTTCTACTTAAATAATGTTTCCCACACGCCATGACCACTGCCTTCTTATGGATCACAAAATATGCTTCTTAATCTGCGAAGAAAGTATTTTTCTCCATTGAGAAAGTATTAAAGCTCACATCATCTAGTGTGATACATTCAGTTCGTACGAACAGAAAAATTAGAAAGAGAATTAAAAAGAGAAATGTAATAAACATGAACTGACATGTTGATTGTCCCGACACGTATAGTCGAACAAATAGCATCGAACGAATTCCGAGATTGAAAAATTGATGCAACTTCGAAACAGGTGTACAACAAATTGTACGTACTATCGCTGCCAGTGATCTATCGTTACTCACGTGGCTGAATAAAATAGCAGCCGTGGCAGCGATGGCCGCATAACTTTTTCAGTCGACCACGTCCCACGCGATGCATTCTACCAAAAGTTGTTTGAACAAACTTGTTTCGGACATCGCGAGGTAATATCACGAAGGTAACGAAGCGCGACTCTACTTTGTAATTAGCTTCCTGCTGGCTCTAGTGGATTACGCTACCCCCTCTTTTGCACGTGTCGTTTGTCGAGCCTAGTCCTTCAAACTAAACTACCACGCACGAAACAATCGTTGCATCGTTTCGATCGTTCGGAATTTTTCACCACCGATTTGTACTACACGAATCTGAGCGAAACTTTGAACTTTCTTCTGTTCCTTTTCTTTTTTTTTTTCAATATTTATCTCTGCACATGTACACGTTGAACCATAGATGATTGATGTTTTTACTTTTAGAGAGATTAAATTAAGGTGAATATGACAGACAAAGAAGTTCTAAATAATCTACACTCTCGTCATCGGGCTCATTTTGAATAAGATGATTTTATCGTAATATTTTTAGATATTATTTCATCTGAGAAGTGAAGCGTGTAAAAACTATTGATTCGAATTGAAGAGAGTTCAACGAAAATATTGCAAAAGAATATCATTTTCCTGTCAAAAATTGTTCTACGTATCGATGAAAAAAATTAGAATTTCATAAATAAATTCGTTTGGATGATTCTTTTTTCCGAAGAATTCGATATTTGATATTTACAGCGATTTTCTTTTTGCATATGTTCATCAATTATTCAGCTCATCCTGTGTTTTAGACTACTTGTAAGAATACACGTGAAATTAATCGCTCGAAATTGACAGTACAATTGAAAAATACCGCCAAACGCCGAAATCGAGAAATTCTGTTATTTTGTTCAGAAAGTGTTCCACGCGTTGGAATGGGAAAATTGAAATTCACGCGATTCTTCCTTTCCTGCTGCAAAAATTCGACGTTCGACGTGACGTTTCAACAATGTTTTTTACAAGTGCTTTTCAATCATTCAGCTCGTGCCACGCTTTTGGCTAAGAATACGCGATTGTCCGCTTCGAGTTAATATCGGGGAGGTTCGGCGCGAAATACCATGAATTCTTCAGCGTTTGAACGTCACAGAACGACGTCTATGCATCACCGATGCATCGATGCATCCTCTATCCGTCGTCGTCCAAGGAAATTTGAATTTTGGGTCGTATCGGCGATATGCATAACAAATTTCACGAGGCAAAAACTCGCATGGAAGAACTCTTGTTCTCTTAAGAGCACTCTCGCCGAATGTTTTTCCCTGCCCCCGCCCCCTTCCGGATAATTTGCATGTTTCATCAATATATCGCCATAAACATCGTCTTCTATATAGTTTGCAAATCGTTGAATAATTTCCCGTGGAGTAATTACGATTGCATGCCCTCGCAATATCCTTGATAGTTAATTAAGTAACTTTAGAATGAAAGTTTCACGAAAGTTTATAATAACTTTGTAAAGTTCAGTTGTTGCCATAATTACGTTAACGTAACGTAGCTAGAGTGAATTATTAGACTGCAGACACTTTGATGCACTTACAAGAAATTGCAGCAAGACGTATATAATATGCAATTTATTGAAAAGAATTTGTCACAACAATCAAAATATAATTGTATTTAAATTGTATTTAAATTGTATTTAAATTTTACACATTGTAATGTGTTTATTAATACAAAGCGAAATGCTTGTAGTTGTTTTCTATGAACAAGAACACTTTAGTTGCACAGTAACTTTCAATCGCTTATGAAACATTTAATTTTAATATTATGTTGCAATAAAATCTGATAACACATTAAAAGACTAATATAAATAGTGTATAAAAATAATACAGTACATAACACATGGATACATTACTACAATAATACTTAATAAAACATTCCTAGTTTGATTTCATTTCTTTGGTTACTTTCATGAAAATTTAAAAGTGCATGGAAATTCGCAGTCGGTCCATTATTGCAATAGAAAAACCTACAATCAACGTGAACATATTATTCTCGTTGGACAAATATATTTTGTTAGATTATTTCATAGCAGAGAACGTTAACATTGTCTTCCTCGAGTCCTCTAGTGCCTCGAGAAGAAAACTTGACCGGGTTACTTTCCTCTGCACTTCGCTCACTCCTCGGAATGTACGAAAAACACCGACTCTGTTTCAGAGCTATTGAAGGCTAACGTACAACGCGAAGAAACAACAAAAATTCATTGCCTTTCTATTTGAACAATTAGAGTATAAAGTGTTTATATAGAACATAAATATAAAGTATGTTACGTACAATATAATATTTTCAGATCTGATGTCAATTATAAATATTACAATAAATACTTATAAATATCAAATTGAACATTTTTATGAATAATTTTATATTTATAATTTTCCAGAATTCTATTCCAAAAGAGAAATTTTCTCTGATTCACGAAGTACAAGTTAACATTCGCAATAAATGATCTTATTGTTAGTTACAAAGGAGAAACAATAAAATAATAGGCAATGTACTATTTCGCCACATTCTGACTTCAAAAGGGAATTAAATTCAAAAAATATTGATGTATCGGTATATGACTCAAGTTACATGGCATCGTGGAAGATTAAACAATTTCATGAAGTAAAATAGATTTTTAATGTCTTCTTCTCGCGTGTACTACTTTTCGACAGATTAAAGTGACACATGCCGATCGAGATTAATATATCGTTGTCAGGAAATTTCCTCGCAGAAATGTGTTCAACTTCCGGTTGTTAGAAGTATTCATTATGCGTATGATCCACACTCGCTAGCCGGAAACAAAAGCAAAAATACAGCGACAAGACGCCGCAGAAGGAGGATCAGGCTTTACGTTTCAATGCGAAATGTTTCAGCGTGAACGAATTTCTATGATTCCCACGAGCGCATACACACGAGCGCATCCTCACCAAAAAAAAAAAAAAAGGAAAAAAATGCAGATTCTTCATCGCGTCTGCCGCTGTATTACCTATACATGAATGCACGCGAATCGCATAATCGAATCAGCTGTAAGCGCTACGAAAGATGCTACGAAATCGAATTTCCTTTATTCGAGTAACTCGTTCGGCGGCAGATAAAACGTGACGCGATGTATCGATGCATGTATGAATATGATTAGCTTTCGATAAAATCTTCGACTTCGAGGATTTAAAGATATTTTTATAACGGGATATTTTGTATCGCTGTTGTTACTCTCTAGATACGCGTGGTCTCTCGAATTATTTAAGAATAATTTTATTCATCAATTCTCTCGGATGGTGGAGAGAGTATGGCGGTCATATTTGCTTTCTTTCTCTAAAAGACTTTCTCTAAAATGAGAAACAAAATTTTATATTAATTTTTGTATTTTTCTCTTTTTTCCACTGAATACTTTAGCTTTGACTCGATGATTATATTTCATCTTCTTCTATTTTAATTGCCAAACAGATTGCTCCCGTTTTAATTATTAATTAAAATTTAATTTACTTCAAACGCGGAAGAAACGCACAATAAAAAGAAGACCAATGATATTTTTGTAAATAAAAGAGCACGTGTCACGTTCCAGAGAGAATTCTAGCGTGCGAAGGTAGGTGTGTGTATGCGCATGGAAAGTCACAAGGAAAAAATTGCTTGTCCAAAGGCCAAATGATTAAGAAATAGAAGACGTGATTGAGCATAATAATTTTTTACGTGTAATTAAGTTCAGTTAAATTTTACACTTCGCCAGCGAAGTATTTTTTAATGATAAACTTGGGATACACGGGTTGTGACGAACGAACGCTGTGACAAAAGGTTCTCTTCTCGTTAAATCAAAATGGCTATGAAAGAATATGACGAAAGAATATTTGTGAGACCTGCACAGTTTAACTGCACCTTTTGAATTGTTTTTTTTTTTAAGCTCGGTTGATAGTTAAAATAAACTGATTGATATTTAAAATAAACTTGACTGATATTTAAAACAAACTTTCTTAATGATTAAGCTTAGCTTTCACTAAATGACAGAAAATCTTTTTGACCGTGCAATAATAAATAATTTATTTCAGAAGCGTGGCTAATTCAAGCGTGTACCATTTTATGCATTTTGCATGTCGTTCGATGAAAGCCACGCCTGTAGTAACAAATTCCACGACGTTCGTTTAAACTTAAGTATCGAAAAGAATTTCAAAGAAAAAAATGTACAATATATTTTACCAATACCTCGGTTTTTTTGTTTCTCCGAAATTAACCGATTCGTCCGAAATAAGCGATTCACGCGCGAATTAATCCCCCGTATGAAATATTCCCGCTGTAGTTTCAACGATTCTCCCTCGTATCGTCGTATCGATAAAAATGAATTCCGATGAAATTCAAGGAGGCTGAGAAGCCCGTTCGCGATGTGTAAAAAGCGATCCCCGGTAAGAAATATCACTTTCAAGGCGTTATCCCTTTTATTCCTCTCTAACCAAGATGTATATTTCCACTAAAAGAGGCAAGCCGCCCTCTCCCGTCTCCATTATATCGCTAATGGAACCCAAGTGCCTATAAATTTCGACAGCGAATATGGATTTCGGGAAGAGGGAAAAAAATTTTCGATCGGACGATCGCCGATTTAACAAAGATCAACGGTCCATTATCGAAATTGAAGAAGAGAGAATCGGCGAAACGGGATAGGAGAGTGAGAGTGAGAGAGAGAGAGAGAGAGAGAGAGAGAGGAAGAGCGAAAAGGATACAGAAAGATAACACGACGACGAGGACGCTCGAAGTGTGTCTATCAGGCATCTGATTAAGAATTGGTCACGGCGGAGCACGATATTACTTTCGATAATAGAATATCGATTTCCAATTAATCTCGAGAGGGGACGACCCATTGAATTTTAAACCAGCCGCACTTCATCGCCTATTATAATACGTACACGATGCATATGGGTTGCAACCTAGTTACGACAGCAGAAATCCTCAATGGAATGGAAACCTCTTAGACCGAGGAGAAACCGGAGGGAAACTTTAATGCCAGAGTTTTCAAACACCGCCGCCACGTTTGCCGTAACTTTTCTTTTTTTTTTTTCATCTTGAGATTTGAGAAATTTCAACGTCGAAGAATCTTCCTGCGTTCTTTCTTCATTTTTTTTCTTTCTTTCTTTTTTTTTTTATTATCACGTTCGCGAAGGAAATATCGGAGCCAGCAGCTCTCCTCGAAGTATTTTCGTGAACTATTACTGTTACTATTCCTCGCCGAGAGCAAATTTCATTGTTCAGAATTCACGGAACGACACTGTTACGTTTGCCGCAACGTTTCTGAGATTTCGAGAAACTTCTCTGTGTTTCTCTCTCTTTTCGCTTTCTGTCACGTTCGATTACGCGAAAACGTATTTGAAATATCCTTGCACGTACAATGCTTTTATTATAACTACATTAACTACGCTGTTCTTCGGCGAGACAGTAAATACAAATACTTTCGGTTTCGACGAAAGGAGATTTACTTCGACGGAGCGAATCTACTGATGTCGAATTGGTCCATTAATTTTATCAATGTTAACGCTGTCAGTATTAATATTTCAGCGCGTATAAAGATATTTGGAAAAAAGAGAAAAAAGAAAAGAGTGTACGTTAGTTTCATCTGCTGCGTGCGAGTATTCTAAGCTGCGTGAATCGATATATTACGCGCGCGATATCAAAACAAAAGAGTTTACGCTAAGAAAATACATTTAACGTTTACTGTAACAGATGCTCCGTGATCTTCGTCTTTATTTTATTTTTTCCTGCCGTTTCTCCCGTATGTATCATTCTCAGTGCTCGCGAGAGACAATAAGAATAAATTTTATCGACATGTGAACTAAAGGTGAATTCCCTGCTGAACGGGGATATAACGATGCTCGAACTATAGTTGCAGCGTACGGATCGATTGCGAAGTTCCAACAGTGACGCATGCCGTTAGTTTTATTAAAACAGCGATATCTGTTGCTGAATCGAAGGATTCGATTCGGCTAAATCGAATTATTCTTTTAGTTAATCATTTTAATTTATTGGTCGATGTTTATACAAATTTACATTTGTAAAAAAGAATTCGAAAGATCATGGAGAAATTTGCTTCGTACAGTGAAAATTATTATTGTAGGTAACTGCGGGTCTGTAGATTTTCATATTTATGAGAAATTTAAAAGTGCAGAAATGCATAAAATGCGCGTAATACGGGAAAGATGTATAAAATGATGATTCAAATTATGGTATCTCTCGTAATAATTTACGAATGAAATGAATTCCTATCTGAATAAAAGCTTTATTATGTGTAAAATTATTAGAGGATTTCTTTGATTCTATCTTATATGTATTTAAACATATGTAAAAGATCATCTAAGGATAGAAAGATTCAATGAAAATGTCACAAGTAACTTGATCTGTTAAGGGCCAAGCAATAATTTACCAAAGTATTCCGAATACTTCGAGTTCTTGAAATTTCACAAAATTGTAGAATCTAGATGAAAAAATATTAAGCAATGCAGTAGAACTTCGTTTATTCGAATCTCGTTTATGCGAACCAGTTAATATCGAGTCTCAGATATACGAACTCGTAATTGATCAACTTTTGTTATCTTCATCTACTATCTCTTATTATCCAAATAACTAGAAACGGAATATGGAGAAAACTAGTGAACCTTCATTATCCGAAATTCTCCCCGGACATTTTCGAATAAATGAAATTTTTTATAAACTCTTTATAAATTATAAAATGTGAATATATTTTGAAATACTTTCATGTATGAAAAAAAAAAATTCAGAAAAATATTTTTCACAATCGTTTAATAGTATCTCTTTTATAATTTTTTCTATATCAAATTGGTATTGAACAACAGATTCTACGTCTCCGAGTCGAGTTCTTTGTTATCAACAATTTCATTTTACAGATGATAATTCAAAGATATAAAAAATACTTTACCTACTTAGTATAAATACTTTACTTACTTAGTATAAATATTTCTGTACTTGATATTCTGCTCGAATTTTTCTCGAAATAAGCTTTCAAGGGATTAAACGAACTCTTACAGGTTGAATCCACTTATTTCAACTTGAACTATTACATGAAACGAAAAGTCACAAGTATAAAGAAAGAAACTTCTCTCTATGTAAATTCCAATTATATAAACTATTTTTTTACCCAAAGTTCTACCGTATATAAGTTTATGAAAAAGAATTTTAACACTAGAGCTACTGATAAAAATAACCAGTTTGTAATGTTCTTAATAATCTTATAGAAAATTATTGAATTAAATAGTTTCTCGTGAAATATATAAAATTCTCGTGTATGCTCTACTGTATTAAAAAAGCTTTCGCTTCTGTTTTCTTTCACTTTGGTGCCTGAATCACCGGTAATCACACTGGTGTTAAATAAAATGTTGCGTTAACGTGACACTATTACGTTGATCTCGCAGACGGGGGTAAATTCCAGAAATAAAGAGTTAACGTGACAGAAACACAAGAGGTGATTAGAAACACGTTCCTATTTACGAGCCAATTTCGTACCTATTAAACTAAACGAACGAGAATTACCGACTTACCTTGTCCTCCAAGTCCTCGACGGCGTTCTCCGCCGATTTCACAATGGCTGTAGCCTGCTCCTTTCTCGACATGTGGCCACGGAAAGATGCCTGGATCTTCGTCGCCGCTTCGCAAAGCTCTGTCAACCAAGAGGGGAAAAGGTACCTTTAAGTTAACGTCGATAGACAACCGGGAGATCGATACGGCTCTGCCCTTGTCAAGCGGGAGGAAACGAGATTCCGAAAGTCCCGAGCTTTTTACGCTGTCAGTCTAAAAGTCCCTCGCCCCTTCGCAAGAAAGAACTGCTTCGGAGGAATTTATTTTTAGAACGAAACGCGATTTTTAGATTTTTATTTACGAAAATGCGCGCGCGCGCGTGTTTTTTCGTGTTCTTCGTGTTTTTCACTGTCGCGGAGGAATTACAGTGCAGTCAGAAAAGAATGGACACACACGTATCTGTCACAACATATTTTAATTTAATTATTGCAGAGAAAGAAGGATTTGTAACGTTCTATGGATCTTAATTAATCATCTTTTTTTTCATATTTGTTTAAAATACATCGAAATACACGGTCTTGTGGAAAAGAATAAATAAATGGGGATATTGTGAAGATCCATATTCAGTTTATCGAACATAAAATAACGAGATAATTAAACGATTGTAAGAAACATTGTTATTCTTTCCGAACTTTTATGAATGTGACCAATAAATAAACGAATGCTTGAAAGTCTTTTTAATCCTGGCTTTTGCTCTTCAATCGTCATCTTTCGATGATTTCCGAGACTCACTTATACGATTGTTTTGAAATTAGAAAATATTCCAAGTTTTGTCAAACAGAATTTAAAAAAAAAAATGTTCTTGTTCATGTGAGCTTCATATTAAAAATTTCTGTTTTGCCAAATTAAACATAAGATTGTGAGGTGACTTTTTGTTTATTTAATGTGCAGGACGTTCGCGAAAACGTTGTGTTCCCTTCATTTGCGATATTTTACCGCTTTTGAAAACTTTTCGTGATTCGCACGATTGTTTTTCGTTTTACTCTTCGTTCCTCGTCATCTTTGACTTTTTTTTTAAACGAAATCTAGAAAATCCGTCGCAGATCCTGCAGAGGAAGAAAGAATCATCGTTTCGTCCTTCGTTCTCTGTTATTTTATTTCGTACACAGCGTTCTGACACGAAATCTAAAAATTGCTCGCGGATCCGAGACAAGAAACCGGAAAACAGTTTTTCACACGCACACAAACGTCACGTCAGTTTTAGCGAGAGCTTGTCAGTCGGAATCAAGTTAACCACTGTTCATTTCGTTGAACCATGTCGACCACTTTGAAAAAACAATGGCTGACCTAGTTCTGAATCGAGGATCAATCCCCCGAATTCGGTATTGTGCGAATTTACCTGACTCGCAAGTTAATTCGTGTATCCGCGGAATACAGTTCGAAATCTTCACCGTGTAGCAAAGTCTCTATTAATTAGCGACTTAATTAAATGAACTATCCTCGTCTAAATTCTTTCACCGATTGATGATATCTTACAATGATAAAAGACGCCACATAATCTTCTTCAATTTCATCTTTTGATTATCGATTTATACCCTTTCACGACTAAGGGAAACATTTTTCACGACTAAGGGAAACATGTTAAAATTGGTGATTGTCGTAGTTAATTATAACCTTATCTGCATTTTTTATACAGAATGTCTAAATAGAACGTATGCCGAACGCAATTATGTAAACGGGAACGGGGAAAAAAAGATGTGCAAATTGTGCTAAACTAATATATGTACTATGTGCAATGTCCATCTTTACTTCACAACCAAAAGAAATTACTGAATATCATATGCAGAATATCATAATTTTGTATAGTAATTTTATTTCATAATTTTGTATTATTTTAGTTAACATTTTATTATAATAAACCAATAAATAAAAGACATTGAATAATAAGCTTAACCATAATTTGTGTTATCTTTATAGTCCATTGGGAAAAATATTTTCCATAAAATTCCAAAAAAACTACACATTGTTATATATAGTTTTCTTATGATTTTTATCTATTTTACGTCTAAACAAACTAAAATAAACAGTTACAAACTAATATTTACTCTTAGCAACCTTATGGTCGTGAAAGGGTTAATCTTGAAGTATTCTTTTGACGTGTAAGTTAGTTTCGGAGCTTCTGCATTGAATTTTTCATTTATAAATCGTCATGTTTGTACCATACAGTGTGAATTATAAATTTTTTAATAGTAATCTACACGCGTTTGGCCAAGAATATATCTTGATATAAAAGCTTGAAAAGAGGTGAAACAATTATGAAGCGAAAACTTTCTTCAAATACACGAATAAGTTGTTTGAAAAGTACGATCCAGTATGATCCAATTTTTCCAATTTAGAATAATTAACTTCATTCGCAAGTACCAGTTTCAGAATGATCTTAAAGCGAAACCAACAAATACATGGCATCAAGTTAATTTCTACACTAAATAAAATAAAAATTTTAAATAAAATGAAAACTTTGCGTGGAAAGTACATGATCCACTAGAAGATTGGAGAAGTCGACTTCTGAGAAAGATTCATTAGTGAGTACGTTAACTAAGATAGCAACATTGAAACTTCAATCGAAAAAAATCCAATATCTATTTCACAGTAAAATGATTCACACTTTCTCGTAACGTTTCCTTGTATTTTCTTGTCTTGAACTTTCTTCACCGGAAATTAGTTTATCACGTTCATCAAAATATCGAAACGTTGGAAAGCATAAAACGAGAATCAAATCGACGGATGGTTGAGCAATAAGAAATAAAGTCGATATTTAATTAACGGTTATCGCATCACCAAATGGTCCATCTCTGTCCTTTTTTCTTATCCTTTTCTGAACGTTCATAATCATTTCGCTTTCAACCTGGTAGGACAATTTCATGTAAATACATCGTTTAAATTTATATTTCTCTCATTATGTTTTTCTCTTCTTTTTTTTTAACATCGATTTTTTCTGATTCTCCTGATTCGAATGAAAAATCGAATGAAATTATAATTGTAGACATAATCACGTTAAATCGACTCCGATTTTTGAACAATTGTACAAAATCTTTATCATGTTATAGAAATACGGAATTTCTATTCCTATCTTTTTTTTTTCTTTCTCTTGTATCATTATGTCTTTTTATTATTATATTTCTATATCTTTGTATTATTTTTATTATCTTTCTCTTTTCGGGGTTTTCTTCTGAATATCTGCCTGGCTGTTCATTCTATAGTTACTGCAAACAAGAATTTTCTAATTGTCGGTGTTGTGTCTAGTATCGCTGTTTTTTTCTTTTGTGTGTGTCTCTCGATAAGTCCACTAGTTTCAGATTCAGATTCACGATGTTCGTGAATGCGATTTCTGGGACTGATATTATTATTATTATTATTATCTTCCCCTTTATCGTCTTTTTCTGGTTTTTCGGTCGAAGTAAACGGGCTATGCCAAGCTTCATTGCCACAAGAATTTTCTAATTACTGATCTTGTATTTAATATTATTGGTTTTTGTACGTTCCGTCTTTTTTAGCAAGTCTCTTAATAAATCCAGCAATTTCATATTCTTAGAAAGCGTTTTTGTGTCTGGTATTAATATTGTTACAATTAAAATGTATTCTTCTTTCCATGTTATCGTATCTTTAATCTATTATTTATTTTATTATACATTATATTACGTTTATCTTTTGCATCTTTAGTCACTTTAATTTGATCAGTTAAAATATAGAACTAATCGCATAGAGAGTCACTTCAAGCTAACATTATATCGTTTAATCTACATTAGTCAATCTCAATATTAGTTGATACCAGTCAATCTTCGTTAATCAATGCCCCGAGAGTTAATCCTGTGTTAGTTACCCTTCGTCAGTCAACTTCGTCTGCTTTGCTCGACCTCTATTAATTTCTGTGAATTTGCTCTCTGTCGGCCAATCTTTTCTCTTCTTCGTTTCGTGTTGAACATATGCTTTGAATATCTGCTTATTTAACAGTATTTATTTCTGAGTACGCAGTAGATAGCATGACCGAAATCAATGACAATGAAAAACTATCGATATTTTAAACTGTTACAGTTAGACTGCGGATTTTTATGTAGCTGTACAAAATTGCACTGAAATTGAAAAAATATATAAATTATCTAAAGTATAATGCTTTCTATAATGTTGACTTTCTACTTTTGTGATTCTGCTTTCTCAGTTATATTAAAATTATGAGTTTGAATAAAAATCCGCAGCCTAATTGTAACTGTTATAACAATCCACTTGGTTTCGTTTTAAAGGGAGAAACTTCTACTTCTTGAGTTTGCTTTTTCAAAGATGTTTTCAAATTTTCAATCCTGTAGTGAATCGGAAAGTAAAAGTATTTGTATTCTCGAAAATCGTCAAAATTCAAAAGTCTTTAAAAACGTACAACATTTTTTTTTTGCGAATAAATCTACCATTTTCTTGAAATCTGAAGTCTAACCTTTAGAACGATCTCTTAAAACTTGCTATAAAATTTTTTTTCGCCATTTGATTCAGCCTTGAACTTGAAAGATTAGACGACGAAATGTTAGGATTTCTTGAATTCTTTGTGGCATAACCTTGACATCATCGAAGATAAAAAAAAAAGTATGAGTAGATATTGCGCAAGATATTTCAATGAATGAATTTATAAAATAGTTTCTATAAAATATTAAATTGGTGAATATTTCAACATCGTTTGACGGAGAAGAAATTTATCGTAAAAATCCCCACGAATTTTTTTTTCCCAATATTAATATTCCCTCTAATCACTCTAAGTAATTTTGAAACTTTTGGAATCTCAGTCATTCGTAAGATTATACTCTGATTTTCAATTAAAAATCTCCACGAACTGTTTTCAATATCTAATATTTTCTCTAACGACGACTTAACTAATTTTGAAATGTTTAAAACCTCCGTTTTTGTTCTGAAGATCTACGCTCATACGGAATGATTCTCTCGTTTCCAAATAAAAAAGGAATCAAAACAGTAATCGTTTCAACACGTAAATAAATTTCCTCCCTGATTTTCCCGCGGAATGGTGGCAAATATGTAATATAAATTTCCCGGCAACGACACAGGTGGATCGTGTTACATAATCGACAGAAGTTCGCTTTTACCAGTGGCAAATTAATTCGCGTGAACTGGCAAGCAAAACGAATACGATACAGGGTTGCACGATCAATTTTTACGAGGAAAAAGCGAAACGGCTGACGGACGATATAATAAATCGTCCGACAATAAACAGCCATAAATCATTATTTCAAATAACGCGATTAAGCCATGAATTGGAGCTGTCCAGCACAAAAATGTTTCAACTGCTGAATGCATGAATTCCTTCATTTTTCGCGATGTTTTATTCAACGTACGGAACACGGAGAATTCAACGAAAATTGTTTAACAATGGGTTTTTATAGTTGCACGCGCGGCTTGCGTTAAATTTGACATAATAATAACGTCTCTTCTTTTATGTATCTGAAATGAAGCAAAATTTTACATTTCCTTTACTGAATACTTCCAAATGTGTTAATAATTATAAATATATATATTTTTTTTTATTAAAGAATATTTAATTCACAATTTGTTATATCTTTATTAACGTGTATTTATTTCACAATTGCACCTGCAACTCTCTCTCTCTCTCTTTCTCTCTTTCTACATCCTGCGTATAAAAAGAAGATTTTCAATGAACTAAAAAAAAGAGACACATTAACATTGAAATCTAAGTGAACTTCACTATAGAATGTATGTATATGGCAAGCATAAAACAAAGGTGCAACTGGAAAGACCGAAACAATACATACAGAAGACAACAGGAGACTGTTTTGTTGGTTACAGAAAGCAAGAATTTTTCTGCCATCTTCTAACGACTCGCAGATGTTCACCTTGAATAGCATGAGAAATTATTATCACATTAAAGTAGATGAAACGAACTGCAAAGTTATTCTGAAGTCGTATAAAAAACTGACGCAAGAAAAAAGTTATTTGCATTTCTAAAAATCGTGCAATATAAAATGAAACAAATTTGCTACAATAATACAATGCAAATATATAAATAAAGTTTGTTGTAGAGGAAATAACGCGTTTGCAACAAATACACACGCTTGAAAAGTCAATATTTTTATCTCGTGTGATATTTATAAAATAATTGTGGCTTCTATAAATAACTGTTGACCACAATTAAATTGGAACCATTTAGAATTTTCAGCATTCTATGTTTTCTGATGAAACACGAAATTTGAACGAAACTCAATTACAAGTTTCAACTATTCAGGCACTACATGCATGTTATTTTATTTTATTATTTTATTTATATTACTTTTATATTATTTCATTATTTCATTATCACTGCTGTGAGTGTACATTGTGAGAACGATTTTACTGTATCGGGTGTTACAAGAAGTACGAGAATGATTATGAAAAGAAAAGTTCACATGAAAATATGCAATAGGATATATAGAATAGAATGCGTGCCTTAATAAAAGTGAGAGACACGAATTATTAACTTCTACGTGTGAAACGTTATGTGTACTTCGAGCTTACATGTGTTTGAACTTTAATAATTAATAATACTGATTTAATGATTAATAATACTGATTTAATAATTAATAATACTGATAAACGTTTAGACTTAGACTCTTTTGTATTACTAAAAACTTATACGATGTTGAAAATTATGACTGGCCCAAATTCAGTTTTTGTACAAAACTATACTGTACTATATTGTACTAAACGATATCTATATATAAATTTTCCTACTATAGTTTTCAAAATTTCACCCATAAAATAAAATATGATATCCAAAGATCGACGCGCGGATGAGAGTATGAAACACGTGTGCGAATTAACGAAGCCGATTGTCCAATTTAATTTGTCGAGATGTTGGAAGAAAATGTAACTATAATCTCGTCACGTGTGAAATTCATCGACGAACACGAGGTCTTCGCTCGTACGAAAGGAGAGGGAAATGCACAGTTTGCCGAATTATGATAATTAAATTTATCGAAACGTGGCTGAAAGGCAAGCTTTGAAATGAATAAAGCTTTGCGAGATGTTCCTCTCATTAACGAATGGAAATGCAGAGACGTCAAAGTTGCAATTTGCTAGATTGCTGTTTTTTTTTCTTTTTTTCTTTTTTTAAATATTTGCTAGATAAATTTACTAGATGTTTCTGAGATCAAAGCAAGTCGTCACTGATTCCATCAAACATTCACGATCAAGAATAATACTTGACCCCCGAGACGTCGAAAGTTATCACAGAGAAATTAGTATTCGTGGCTGGAACTTTTCATTTGTGCACGATTTGAACTTGAACAAATTCAGCTGTTTTACGTTTTCAGGAAAACTGAAATCGCCTCAACGCGATTAAATAATAAACTTTATTGATTGTTGAGGTGCAACATGTACACTTCACTAGGTCAACATTGAATTTGATGAATACGTTTGCTAATAACGTTTTAGTGAAATTGAAGGATGATTTTAATAATTATTAAATTAGCGAGTATGAAATATCGTTCATTTTTTTTTTTTTTAGATGAAACTTTAAGAGCACGTTTCTTCATGTGTATTTAACTAAAACAATTTCCAATGGATTTAATCCATTTTCATAATTATTAATTATCAACTCTATTCTATAATTCAAGAATTCTTGCAATGAAATATTTTTAGATTAGATTCGTTTTAAACTTAATCGATATAATCATAGTGCTCGAGTCTGAAATTTCAAAAAATTTTGCGTCACACGCATAATATATGGGTGTCGTAACTAAATTTCGTTCCTACATTCTTACTAAAAACATGCTGAAAATTCGAAATGGTCGAAATTCAAACCAAACCGAAATTGTGAAAGCTCTTTCGTATTCATCACGAAAGAAAAAGCTTCCAAAACGAATCATTTCGTATGATAACAATAACCAGCTATTAATAAAAGCTATTTTGTATTCACAAAGAAAAATACGATTAATTTTATATAATAATAATTTCCACAATAATAATGCAACGACAAGAACGGAGGGCAATGCGGGCAATTTTATTTCTTCATTTAGAACACGTTATACCTCGGAGTTCCATCGCGCAGTGACCTGATAAGAGGCACGTAGAATTGCAAAATCGTGGCAGCTAATAAAAATGTCAACGTGTCGAGTTGATGATTGCACGTGAATAGAAATATACAGCGTGCCTATGCGTCTGTTGAATAGCGAATTATTGAATTTTCGCAAGATAATGAATTTTTCGTTTGATAACAATGAACATTCCACGTCTGGAATTTCCCAAAACGTTTCGTGTTAACGTTACAACGTCGATGGAATTCCTACGGATTATGCAGACTTTTTAACGTTATCATTCATGAAAATTATTTGCCATTTCGATAATTGTAATCATCGGTAAAAATTTCGAGTATGCACGACATGGACATTTCGTAAACGAACAAGAAAACTTCAAATGTAAATCATGATTTTTTCTATAATCATTCTGTATTTTCACTCTCCGTGGTTAATTTGGGAAAACTCTGAGACACTATTGCCCTGCAGACAAATGAAGTAAGAGATTAAAATAAAGTAAAAAAATAAAAGATTTGAGAATGCCGATGGAACATACAAGAGATTACGTTTTTAACTTCGTGATAAATCAGCGTTTCGTTTGCGAATGACGAAGATTTTTCACCGATAGTGTACTATATTATATCAGAATAAAATAAACATCCGTTTAATCAAAGAATTCATGCATTCTCGGGAAATTCGACAAGTATTAATAAGCCTTTCTATATATTTTAACATCCAATGATTATCCAATAATTTACAATTATGTGTTACAATTCTTCAACACTGTTTTATACGTGGAATCAGTTTTAAACGTTTTTTTTTATTAATTGATGGAAATTTTCGACACGACTCAATGCGATGTTTCTCTGTATTGAATCCCAATTGTAAGTTTCTTCCTCGATTTTCCAGGACATGTATTCGTTTCATTCTAACATGACACTGTATACAGTTCTTAAATCGTTGCACACGCGATCTCTACCAACCGAATAGCAGTACTCGAGTCTCGAATCTCCCGATTTATGGCGCGATTTGTCACGAACCGACGCGACGTCGAAGTCGAACGGTCTAAAAAGATGCTACTTCGAACTTCCTCGACCTGCCACCCTTGAAATTCACATGGGTCGCAAGCGGTCGATGCAGCGAAATCGCCCAATCCCTGTGACACGTTGCACACATAGAATACACGTAGCCAGCGGTTATATAAAAACACAAACGCAAGATTACAGAACAGGTGGACGCTACAAAGAACAAAGAAGCACGTCGGGGGGAAGCACGATCTCGAAATTCTTTCGCTCGTCGAGGAGAAACGCAGACGACGTTCTAGACGAGATTGGCAGAAAAGATGGAGGAGTAGGAGGAGAGGAGGGAGCAGGAGAGTCTAAAATTAAAGGCTTCCCTTTTGGGAACGATTTCGAGGGCTGGCACGTGACACACTCACCCTTGTCGTCGGCGCGGAACTCCTCCTGAAGTTGTTCTTTGGTTGGCTCTGAGTTTGATTTGGTCCCCGTCTGCTTTGTCGAGGATTCAGTCTCTTTCATACTCTTTCTGGCGTGATGGCCGCGGAAAGCCGCTTGTATCCTGGTCGCGGCCTCTTCCCTCTCTTTGTCCGCGTCCTTTCCCTCTTCTTTAGCTTCCTGCTTGCCTCCGCTCTCGCTCGAGTTCTTCGAACCAGCCTCCTGCGATTTTTTCTGCGAGGCTTCCTGCGACTCTACTTCCGTCGGACTGCTTTCCGCCTTCGGAATGTCTGAAAATTCATCGGCAATCGTTTAGAAAATCGTTGATCGCGTCATTTGTCGCGTGGGTTTGCTTACGGTCGGTATTCTTTTTTCAAGTGTCTTTCGATAGCTTGCTATCCGACAGTATAGTAAAAGCGCGAAACGCACGTTCAATTTCACGATGATTTACTTTTAACGTTTATAATAATAAACTATTGAACTATTTAATAATTGCGTTTGTAGTATCGTTACGCACTTCACGTGATTCCTTGTTGAATTCAGTTTCTTACACGTATATATATATAAAACATGTCGTTTCGATGATTGATTTATCATCAACTTTTCACATTTCTATGATATTTATTTGTAAAAATATATGTAAGCACGATTGGTATAAATGTTACAAATTTAGGAACTTTCTACGGATATCACGAATATTCCTTTTTTCTTCAGACGTATGATAAAGTTGAACAATTAGAAACAATTTATTCTGTTCTATACTGTTATATTACAATTTATGTATACTATATGTCTATATTGTTGCAATTTATTCTGCCTGAACGACGATTTTATCTATATTAGATAAATTCGTATTCAGATCACCAATCAATTTTATTAAGTTTGTTTCTTGTATTTTTAAAAAAGCTTTTAATTTTTATCTTTTCCCAATTTGCTCAGCTTAAGCGAGAACCTGCTAGACCACACTATGAAAACAATTATGAATACTATAAAGACTCAGCAACGTAAAGAAGCATTTAATAAAGAAGCATTTAATTATCACATTAGAAGATTTCCATTTAAATTTTATTTTTATAAACATCGCGAATGAAACGATTAGTATTTCCCTGATTTATGTATATATTCCGAGAAAAGTGATATTTTTAACGGGGGGGTTTCGCTTTTCAGAGAAACAACCGCGTTCTCTCTTTGATCTTTTATATATTATACGTTTCTCGATTTTTGGAACCACACACGAAAATCCTTTTCATCTGGGCTATGTTTACACGTTGCTCGTGTGTTTTTAACACACGTATATGCACGAACGCTCGTCGTAAGCTAGATTTAATCATAGACTTTGAAATGCAAGTACGCACATGCAATTCTCTTTGAACCCGTGTTTCACATAGTTGTCATGATTAAACTTCATACCTTCGGGAATTGGTTGATACGCGAATCCTCAGTTTCTCCAGGTTTCGCTCCGTGCAAGCTACAAATCTGCCAACTTTAATTATCATCGATCGCGGGGATATACAGAATTTGTTGAATGTCACCTTAAATCATTTTTCACGGTGTAAAATTAGGAAGCGCGGCTCGTCAAATGCCAAGTCATTTTTGAAGTGTAATCGGATCGTTCGCGTGTAAAAAAGGAACTTTGAACTTTCATAAAGACCAACGTCGCATTGGCGCAACATTTTGCTTGCAAATCTTTCTCAATCGATTTACAGTGTCGAATTCTTTTCACGATGATTAATTCCAAATTATTTAGTTAGTTAGTTATTTTTTTCGTATACCATTTCTCACACTCGTGAAATGTTGTAGAACTGTACAGAATTTCAAAAAATTGAAGTATTTATAAACTACTGCTTGATCCTTGATAATAATTTTGTCTTTCGAGCCAATAGAGATAATGTAAAACTTAAAAAATCGTCGCATGATGCGAAAAATTTCTACAATGTAGGACATGAAAGTGGTTTATAAGAGCACATGCTCACGTAGACTCGAGTGTGTCGGGATTTCGAAAAAAATGCTAATTTTCTTAAACAAACGTGAATATTAATTCATTTGCGATATCGGAACTGCGATTAATTTTATTTTGAAATGGAAGTATTATTAAGTACGAAAGCACGAAAAGATTTATTTCATTTAAAGAAGACAAGATACTTTTGAACGCGAGTATCTATATAAAAAAAATGCATAGAGTTTCAAATTTGTAATCTAACGTGAAATATTGAATTCTTGATTGAGTTTCAAAAAAAAAAAAAAAACAGAAAATTATCGCGTTAAATTTGAATCAATTTTAATCGATATCGCGTTAAATTTCAATTGATGTTCCTTCGTTTCGAAAATTAGTTGAAACTAGTTCTCATCGTTCTCACGTACGTACACCATATATTGTTGGTTACGAATTATGGTTTCCACTTAAGAGCGGATTATAGTGGCGTTTGAATTCAAATTTCAGCTTTAAGTTCTTCAAAATTCAAGTTTCATAAATACAACAATTTACACGCGACTTAGTTGAGACACACATTCTAATGCAAGGAGTTGAACGAACTCTTATTTCAATACGAATTGCATAAATTTCTATTTGCCCGGCAAGCAAGATATTCCATATGAAATGAAACTTTACAGTAATTCTGTAATTTCGTCTTTCGACGGAGAGCTAATGCAACGAATTTATCAATCTTTCGGTATGAAAGTCTCCTGAGTCTTCATCCCGAATGAGGAGCACGTTGGCCGAAGTATCACGAGATAGTCGAAAAGAGAAAAAAAGAAAAAAAAAAGGTAAAGGAAAGAGCAAAATAGGGAAAGGGGGAAGAAATGAAAAAGGAGGAGTGGAGAGGAGAAAAATGTAATTCGCGTGGGAGACAGGGTAGCAGAAAAGGCTTGTGAATCATTGCCAGCACACGGTTAGTGACACGTGCACCTTTCCAGTTACGCGCGTCTAATTACAGCGTTGCGAGTGTTTCGTGCAAGGCCTGTTCCAAGGCGGCTTTTCGCTTTTCTTTTTTTTTTTTTTTTTCGTCGGTCCGTGCGCATACGCCTCAAGGAATCCTTTTCACCGCGGATGAGAGACATCCAATAACCAGTCGGAGAGAGGAACGAGGAGAGCCCGCCGACCGCGAATGAAAAATTTAGAAGCAGGAAATTGAAGAAAGGATGCGACTTTTTCCTTCGCAGCCTGAAGCATCTGAAGACACTTCGGAAGAAAGGATACAGATAATCGGCAGATAGAGAGAAACATTTCGTACGATTCAAAAATGGAGGTGCAACAATGGAACGAAAGAGGAAGACATTTCTATTATTTGTTTCTAATATTTAGAAGCTGAATGTTATTAAATTGTTGTTATCTGCGATAGTTAAGATAGTTTTATCCTAATTCGCTTCTTCCGTGTTAGTTTAACACAGCTTTCATATAAAGTATATAAAACAAATGGAATTTTCATACAGAATGTGTGTGAAACGCAGTTGAATGGAAATTTATCTTATTTGCTGCGTTAATGAAAGAATTTGCAAATTTAACCGATTATCTTTTCGCCGTAAGTATTAATTTGATACCAAGGGACCAATTAAGTTGGAAAAATGGCGGATAGGATTAACACAGTCCGAGTTGCGTGATATTTCGTTCACCAGTGTATTAATGAGCGAAATAAATTTCAATTATGGCCCTGCGAGACCGTTGCGTAAAATAGTGAGTATACAGAAAACGTATATTATTTCTTAACGCTTTTATTCATTTAACATTTACGTAATATTTAACGAAGATTTATGATATTAAAACAGTATAAAGTAACAAAGAACGATTCCTTGATTGACTCATTTCTGGTGAGAATTGACCAAGAAACGACTACGTACTTTTATTATTTCAATATTTTGATTTCAATTTTTATTAGCTCTTGTTATTTTAATATTTAAACTGTATCACTTTACGCATATGTAAATACTACGTTCAGTAATATTTGATTAATGCTCGATTTGAATATATTTTCGAAAGACTAAGAAACAATTTATCAACGTTGACGCACAAAATTTCCTCAATTTCCACAAAACTTCGTCAATTTCGAAGATACAGCTCAATGAAGTTCTGGGAAAGTGTACAGAAAAGAGTATAGAATCTAATCGAGGATTTTCCGATTATCTTGCATCTAACAATTTTACAATAGATCACCTGTTCATCATTGATAATTGATAATGCGCGAGTGAATTCGTCGTCAGAAACGATTGGAAATCGAACGATTTAATCATATTTCTGTATGAAGGGAACGTACGAAACAACGTTTGATCAAAAGTATCGATAATTCTCGACACGAAAAACACGATTATGAGATTATGAGATTATATCCAACCACTTACGTACGTAATTACCGATTAATTAAACGATGTGGTATTCGACGACAAACGGGTTGAAATTATTCCAACTGTCTAGCGCCGAGCAAAGATAAACGAGAATTAAACGTCTTGGACAGGTCGTGCGAAAATCTGCGGGACACAGTATCCGACGGGGAACGATTTTCTCGTTGCCCTCTTTTTTTACGAGCCTGTAAAAACAACGCGACGCGTAGATTTACAACGGTGAAGCAAAGGTAGCCATCGAATGTAAAAACGCCGGAACAAAAATCAAAGAAGAAAAGTTACAGACGATAAAAATTTCAATCTCTCCCGAGATTGAAAATCGGAAAATTCTTCGGGTTCGTACAGCAGCTCGCGAAAGTATCCGAACGATTTCTGTGAAATAATTTGAAATTTCGTTGACACGTCATGAGAAGATTATTGCGATTATATTGGTAAAATTTGAAACTAATTTGTGGTTTGTGGTTTGAAGAGATATTTTGTATTATTTTGTATATTATTTATGCTGAGTATTTCGTAATTTCCATACATTGAATATTTTTAAATATGGTTTCAAATCACTATACGTAGTCGTATAGTCGTGATAATAAAATGTCAAAATGTTCTATACAACACGCGAATACTTTCATGTATGTATGTAAAATAATAACTATGATTGATTCTCAGAATGACGTGATCGTTTGAGTAGAAAAGGAGAATAATTGCACAATTACAGAACAGATACGTGTCTGTAAAAATAAATTTTGTAAATATATTTTCCCCTTTAATTGTCTGATTGTTGTATACACCATAATGAACGAAAAATCTAGTGAAGAAGAATTTGCTTCTAGGTACGTGAAACGAAATATGTACACTATTAAGCGAAATCTGAATCATTCGTCGCGGCGTATGCGAGTTCAAATCTCTCTACATAACCCACTCTCTGAGGGTTAACTCTTTGCGGTCGGCATATTCTTTTTTTATCTCTGGTGATATTGACAAGCGTAATAAATACTGGATATTTATAAAGAATTTAAAAGTATAAAAAAGGGTATGTTAGACATATCTAGTTGTATTTCATAAAATATAGAAAATTTTTTATAAGCTGAAATGAACTTCTGCTCAGATACTATTTCTTTAATTGTGTTCGTAAAAAACGGAGATAATTGTATTTAGAGTATCCTCAAATGTGTTTTCAGTCACTCGATCTCAATTCAAGGACAGATTTTAAACACGGCTGCAAAGAAAACTGTTTCGATTATTTGTGAAATTGTCGTGCCGCTATTTCGAGGTCTCGAGCAAGAAAATTAGCAAATTTACACTTCGCATCGAAATGAATCATATTTATTACTCAATATCGATTGACCGATTGCTCCGTTTCATCTGGCAAATTATTTAATCTACCTATCAAACGTTGATCTACCTATTCAAGCGTTATCGCGCGATATCCAATTTGCATAATTTCACACCGTGAATTTTCATGCCAACTATCCGCCTACGATTGATCGCCAACGATCCGACTAAATTCTCGTTTCATTTTTCACGGCTCAGAAGTTAAACTTACTTCGGCCCGTTCGGTTCTATTTAATTAAATTTATTCGATTAGTTCCCGAGAATGGCGATTAATTAAAACAGAAGGTCGCGATCGAGGCAAGATCCGATAAGATACCACCAGGCAAGGTGGACGTGAAGCAACTTCTGGATTAAGAGCTTTTAGATTAACCAGGATAGTTAATTGCCTTCCACCTTCGTCTCACCTTCGCCGTCGGGCGAAATTCATGGTTTTTACGAGGTCAACACGCGATAATCAAAATCGTCGTTCTTGCTTCGGGGTTTACCTTCGTCCCTCGCCAATTAACAGCGGGTGCAAGCCGGCGATCATTAAAGGGCGAAATGTGAGATTTAAAATGCCACACACACACACACACACACACACACACACACACACACACACACACGTGTAACGAAGGTAATTGTTCAAGCAACTGTAAGAAACAACTGGTTTAATTAAGCTTAAGTTTTTCTGTTTCTGCTGGCCAACGTGATCGGCCGAGTACTTTAGTTTAATTAAAAACTTGATTTGTACACGGTGCAAAGAGGGATTATTCTTATATAAAATAATAAACAGATAAGAAGATAAATTATTTATATATATAATAATTTATATATAATCTAATATGTAGTACAAAGAACAAGTAGAACGAAGTAAATATTATTTCCTCAATTCTTCAAATATTAACGTTATTAAAAGACCGTAATTGTGTATGTTTAGTGTTAGTACAAGTTTTATTACTATTAACTTAATTGTTAACTTCTCGAAATTTTATTATTGATCATCGCCAGAACGTTTCTTACGTATGCTTACATTTAGAAAATTAACACGTGTATTTAAACAAGTTTAAATGCTTCTGTTTAAACAATTTCTTAATTGAATTTAGAAAATATAAACTTTTCTAAACTTGAAATTTGTCAATGGGGAAAGTGTATGGAATCATGCAGAAATAATTACTTCAATTAAATACATGATATTTCGAAGACATCACGCATGATTGAAGCTATATTTGGAGAACAATGTTTCACAAACACCAATCAATAAATAAATTGAATATTATCTTATTTAAAACAATTGACTTTTCTCTAAATTATTTCATTATTTGACTGTCAGATAAAATTTTTCATTCGACTTTTATCCAAATCATTTCGCATTAATTTTATTCAATAATTTTATTCAATAATTTACTATCTAATTGTTGTTGTGTCTCTTATCTCAGATTATTTTACTTGAATATACGAATTATCTCAGATATTATTTCGAAAGTATAATAAATATAATTTAGTTGTTCGTCTCTATGTCATTTCTAAAATAACAACAACAAATCAATTAAAATCAGTCCTACTTTCCGCTTTATGCCAAGTTTCATTATTCTATTTCATTCCAAATAGAATGTTCCCAAGTGTAGCTGCAACATGCAAAGATCGAGAGTCAATTCAATTCGTTCTGGCACACATCTTATCACTATATATTTTCTCCACTTGTATAATTTTCGCCGGCACGTGAAGTTCAGTGAAATATTCGATTCGATTCGATTCGGTTGCCAGTCCCCCTGGAGACAAGTGCAACGAGAAGAACGCATCGTAGATAACAAGGACACGTTTGAAAAGCGCGACGAGAATAATCGGCATGAGAATCACAAATAAAAATCGTCTTCGATGACGAATCTGAAAGCGCGGCGAGAGAAATCGCTGTATATAAAAACAAAAAAAAAAAAAAAAACGTTTCGACGAGCATTGAATACCAACGCGGTTTCCGATACCTCGATCGCGAACATTTCTCCTTTATTTTTCGCATTCCGTTGCAAGTGTCCTACATAACTCTTCCTGCCGCCAGTTGTTCCCGAGCTCGTCGAATGCCACGGGAACTGGGAATCTCGTAACTTTTAATGAAGATAAACGCACTCCAGTTTACTGGAATTTCCCGAAAGATAAAGTAGAGTGTGTATTATGTACGTACATACGATGTACGAGTACATTTCCTTCCGCGAGCCATCATTTCGGATGATGTTGTCAATAATTATTCTGATTACTCGGATATTAAGGATTAACCAGACGTTCGTTGAACGTCGAAGAGCTTTCACGATGTGATTATTTCGAAAATTTTCAATTCGATTTTAATTCTTAATTACTTCTTTTTTATATTTTAATTAATTTTAATTTTCTTTATTTTATCAAGCTCTTTGAAAAGGACGAAAATCGCTGTGCTATTCCTTTTCACCTTGTTACTGAACTTTGAACATATCGTCGTGCACAAAAACTATACAAAGTAGAAATAAAATAAAATACGAAATAAAATAAAACAGTCACTTGACGAGCCAAATGATGAAATAATTTCGAGAAAAATTATTTGCCTGTTCGAATAACTAACGCGAGATTGCTTCAACATAATATCCAATGAAATGAAACGATGTATTATTATTGTTTAAATTTTTCCATTCTTTATTCACATTCACATATTTTACGTTGAAACAGAAGCTCAAGTTTGTTCAATTAATCGCACGATAAAACATTTCACTCTTTAACGGATGCCTTATCACGTTAGCTTACTTTGTATTTAGATTTTTTTCCATCGGAAAGCAGTCGAGAGTCAATCGCACTTAATAGGTTTCGCGATTGAATTCGATATTCAATATTCAGCATCTGTCGCTTGTAAATTCTCCGCTAGAATAATTCATTGGTGTTAAATTGTTCTTTCAACAGTTCCTTTAATTGTCTCTGCTCTCATTATTCATAAACAACCTGTTAACGCCGATATTAAACATTGAAAATGATGTTTTCTGTTTACATGTATTTCCCTGCCCATAAATTAACGCAACGATTTATTATTTCAAACAAAATTTGTCCGACTTTGCAACTGATGATCTCTCCACTTTTCTCCGTCATCTTCGTCATTGAGAGAAAAGTTTCCATTTTTTTGTCTTATTTGAATTTTTTTAATTTCCCAAAATATAAAATAGAAAAATTGACAAAATAGTAAATATACATTCCGTTCTGAAATTCAAATAAATATTAGAATGTATTATTACAATATTATCTAGCGACATAGAAAATAGTATATTCTTGGACTGTTTTAAAATCAATTATTTATCAAGAAAATTTCCATTATTACTAAGGAAATTTATTTCAATTGTAAAAAGCTAGGCATCAAATGAAGTGCTTTGGCACTAAAATTTGAAACAATTAAAAAAATGGATTTAATTGCTTTAATCTGTGACATGCGAACAAACAAAATTCTTTCAACCATTACAAATTCAAGAATTAAATTCTTAGATTCAATTTTTCATCGAAAGAAAATATCACAATAGATTTAGAAAATACAATATGAACAGAGAATATTCACAATAAAACTGCGCTTATTAAAAAACAAGTGCTTTATAATGATTTATAATAGGATCCTTTCTTCTGCTAATGACTTTTTGTTCATATAATAGACGTTCAGATTGAAACAAGCGAACTTAACCAGAGATTGTTCGTTCGATCGACAAGAATTTGACTTAAATTCGCACAGAGCGATTTTTACCATGAAGATTTAGCCAAGTTTTTAACATCCTTTAACGAGCTTTCAGTGACGTCAGATACATACGGTATAATTCGCAGATTCAACAGAAATCCGCCGGGCAGGTATAACAACCGAGCCGAAGATCGCAATTTGCAAGTCGATTCTTAAGAAAATTTTCTTCGAAATGCATAGAAATGCCGGTCGATGCCGACTAAAAACGGTGACGTTGAATTTTACTTTCAGATGCCGCCTCATGCTACATACATTTGGGTAAATTGCTTGCTAGATTACAAGGAAGCCTCTGCTACCAGCTAACGAATTACGTTTCGAGCGTCCAGGGGGGATACTGCTTCGATCGATCCCCCTGGAATACGAAACAGCGTGCCACTTACCGCACGCTCGAATGCTCTGCTACATGCCATCTCCTAACGTGTTTCATGAACGTCTAACAAGCACGATAACAGAAAGCTACTTGGACTGCGACCATACGATACCAATGCGACGCGAAAATCGTATTATTCCCGGGAAATTTGATTTTATCAAGCTGCGAGCTTTCCATCGCTCGCATCTCGTCTTACGAGTATTTATTTCTGTACTTGGCGAAATAAGGTAGAACTGCAGACCAAAAAAAAAAAAAAAAATACGCGAACGCACCATTTTTGTGAAAATTTACGTATCGTATTTAAAATCGCGTTATCATTGAGCGATATATTTTTGTGACACGTTACGTAACGTATGTAACGCATTAAATTGAACGAATTAATTAAATCAAATAAATAAATGCCTATTCGACGCGTTTCACTAATGTCTTGGTTAGTACTTAATTAGAGTACTTGTTTAGTACTTAGATAGATCCGAGTTCAAGTAAATTTCAACTGTAAAATTGAATTATCAAGAATTCATATTTTTCTCGTTTAAATGTTTGAAATTCAGCAGATGCGCGCCAGGCTTCCACCGACTGGCTGTACGTGTTGTATTTTCATTGAGAAAAAAAAGAAATAAAAGCTGCGCCCTCTATTCCCTGAAACAAGATACGTATATTGGATCTTGGTAACGTTTCGATTATACAATCCATTTCGTATTCCATGGAGAACGTATTCAACAGATAGAAATGATAGATGTTCTCTCAAACGATTTGTCGATATTCGATAGTAAATGTTTCCTATGGATTGCGGTAATTTACATATCGTACGATGATTTTTGTTCATATTCGGGCAACGTAATATTTTGTACATTTCATAACTTAAATTATTCATAGCTGTTTATTATTTGATGTTATGTTAAAGAGGTATACTATCCATCGATTTTAATTTCGAAAAATCGAAAAAATTTTATTTTTATCTATCCTTGTATGTACGAGCCTGTCATACTGAGATGAATTCGAATATTGTAGCATTGAAAAAGATATTTAAATATATTTCCATCCATTCCATCTCTTTAACCCCAAATTTTGACATGCTATTCCTGCAAAAATTACCTGCAATCTAATTTCCAGTCTTTCTGATGATTCATTGAATTTTTATAAACGCACATAGTTAATTATACTTCTCAGTGAAAAGAATAACCACTTAAAATTATGACCTGCGTCTCTACGCGTAAAATTTAAAAGAAAAAGTAAAACGAAATTCTTCTTGAAACGTGTATTTTTAATTAATAAAAATGCAAATGAAGATTTATTTAAAACGTTTAATTTTTAATACAATATGTCAACGTATTATTCTCTGTTCTCTAGTGTGTCGAATTGTAACATTCACGTGTACAAAATATATTTCTGCATACTTTAACGGTATAAACTTTCCTGACGACAAATATTAAAATTCTCGACAGGAACGCTGTAAAAATCGTTTATGAAGTTTCTTAACTCCGTCCTGTTACAACAGAATTATCGATTGCGTACAAGTACTTCGTAGTTTGCCAACTTCACCGAAGTGAAGAAGCTAGAAAGAAATTAGCGAAGCTAGAAATTGATTCGGCGTTAATTAACAGGCACTATCGACGCGACGTTGCTTAGAATGTCGAAGCATCCGATAATAATTCAATTTCTAAAACGTAGTCTCGATCGCCTGGGTCTTATCGATTTAAAAAAAAGAAAATTTATTATTTATTATTAAACAGATAAAGCGACACGTAAAACTGAAGAGATCAAATTTTAAACGAAATTATCTTTAGAATCATTAATTAATATTAACTTCATAAATATGAATTAGCTTTGAAATGATTTTAAATTAAATATAAATTCGCATTAAAATGCTACGAAATGATCTTTGTTACTCAAGATCGGCTTGTTTAATAAAAATTAAAACTAAATCGAGTTGATTCGAATCGACTGTTTGAAACATCATGCTTCTTTTGAAATTGAAGATTAGTGCAAACATGGCGCAAAGTTACGCGAATTGAGAACTACAGTGTTCAGTGAAATTCTTAAATGCAGTGAATTCCACGAGATAACTAAATGTGTATCGTATCAGAGACGACGAGAAGTTAACGGAATATAAAAATTTGTTTCTTAATCGATTTTGATGAAGGCATAATACCTATTAAAAGTTTATGACCGTGTAACAAGAGCAAACCGACAGAGAAACTGTCTCAAGGAAACGTGGAATTTCCTTCCATTTCTCACGTACGAGTTCTTTTGATTAATCGTAGTTTAACCGTTTCAATTTATATGCTAGCATTAATAGACGGTAGCAGTTTAGAAGAGGAATTTTTAAAACGCAGAAACGTAAGATGACGTAACGTTCAATATTTTTAGGATATCACGTGTGAAACGATTGCACTTGAATTTATTCGAGCCAAGGAATTTTCACTTTTCGACCGGTTAAAACGGCGAAATAAACTTTCGATGAAAAACAGTACATTATTAATAATTATTAAAAATTAGATGTTTTTAATTTGTGCTCGTACAAGCGATGCACTATATTAATAAAAGGCAGGAGCGCAAGGGATCTTGAAATGTAATCATTTTTTTGCGGATTTCTATGTAAATTCATACTGTAAAAAATACAACCTCTGTACAGAACTGTCTTACGTGACAAACATTACGCTGTACTTTGAATATACTTTCATACTGCGAGCATTCTGTGAAAACTTGCGTCCTAAATTTTTCTACAAATGCATGAGAATCTTATTTTAGATGTCGCGTTCAAATATTCTGCTCGTTCTTTTCACGAGTGATGGTCAGTTAACAAATCCAAGGACACAAGAGAAAAAAAATTAAAAAAAAAAAAAGAGAAAACGATCGAAACGACAACGTAAGGCACGTACGCCGTAAGGAAACGAACTCAGTCCATACTCGTCCGCAACTATTTCATCAAAATTCCCGCTTTCACCGAGGCGCGAGTTCACTCTCGCGTATTTAATCGCGTTTTATTGTAATTCCTCGAGCGGTACGTCAAGCGCACGCCAAGTACGCTGCAAGAACTTCTCTCTCTCTCTCTCTCTCTCTCTCCCAATCTAGTCATCGTCGTGTAGCATTCTCATTTCTCTCGTTTTTCCGCCGTTGCGCGCACAATATCGCGCGGACTATGACTTATGGAAGAGGGCAAGAAAGAAAAGACGTCATCGCGGCGCACTTTATAATTCATTCCCGTGCTCGTTAACCTAGCTAGAACTAGGTAGGAGCTGGTTGCTACGACTGCGACTATAAGCACAGGCCACCATGACCACTTTCGTTTGCGAACAACGTTGCTTCGCGAAACGTTCTCTCTCTCTCTCTCTCTCTCTCTCTTGATCGCGAAAGAAAGGATTTTCAACGTCGATGCTGCGACATGCACAAGTCAAAATACGCGTTGCCACGCGAGAGAGAGAGAGAGAGAGAGAGAAGTTCCTCTTTACGATCAATCGTTGCTCATTTGTAAGCTGTAATATTCATAACATTGACAATGATCCTATCTTCTTGTCGTGTCTCGTCGACCGACAGCGATCGAATCAATTTCGATGACAATTATGAGACATTTCACACATGCTAATAGAAATCTCGAATACGTGGTTATAGGTTAAGATTTATTACATTTCGAGATACGCATGTACGTTCGCGTTTTATACAGAGTTTTTGGTATTTTAATTTTCAAACATTGTCAACGCGTTCTATAAGTAGGGATAAAATTCAAATATCCCACAGCGAAATGTGCGTGAATGCTTCATACGAAATGTGAGAAATACGTATGCGAATTTTGTTAAACAAGATTGTATCTTACGTATGTTATTGTCTTACGTCTTTAGATTTCCATTTCCAAATTCTGAAAGCAAAAGTATACAGTACAGAAATATCGAAATTGGCCAGCAAGAATGAATTAATTACCAAGGATCGGAACTATGCGTGAGAAAAATCGACGAAATCTATATGAAATTCGGTCCGCAATGAATTCGATATCAACTTTACATTGATGAAGGATTTTTGATGCATACTTTCTGCTACATGATGTTTCACGTATCTTACTCTTACGTATAGAACACACTGGCAAAGTAACTTTCAAACTTTAAAGTAAAGCAAGTAAATTTCGTTTATCACCGGATTACCGTGTGCAAACCATTATTCGAAGCGATGGTGATCATCGCGGCGTTAAAAGTGCGAAATATTCGCATGACAACGAGAAACCTGGATTTCTATCTAATTATTCTGCGAGTTATTCTGCAAAAGAACCAATTTCAGAGCGACCTGTTTACCAAACGGTGACGTTTGTAATGTCATAACCAGACTGCGAGTTTTTACGCGAACAGGTACACATTTTTATGCAAAATTGGTGATAAAATAAAAATCTGATTTTACTTTTGCCATTAACTGTTCGTTTTTCTTTACATACGTTTTGCCTACACTATTATCATTCTACACACGTGAATACAGTAAATAGAAAATATAACATATGAACGTATGTAACAATACGAAATAATTATTATGTTCTGCATTATGTTCTGCAATGCAATGAATATTTCATTTTATTTATCTTACTTTTTTTTTTATCTTTTATGGTTATTCGTTAACCACAGTTTATCCCGCTTGGGCATCCTGTATTTTTTGCATAAATTCTTCTGTCATATTTTCGTGCTTGGTGCATTTTATTTCCTTACAGTGACGTATTTTAAATCGCAAAGTTAGTTATAGCATTTTGTTTACAGTAAATTGCGTAAAAATCACCAAATAATTACCTACACTCTACACTGTACAATTTATAAATTTTTACTATTTATCGTCGCTATTATTATCCTAATTCATATTTATCATTTATGTTATATTATTTATATATTTATATTATTATCATACAATAATAATAATATATTATATTTTACTGATATTTCATTTCGCCCTGTCGTCCTCTTTATCCATTTTTTTTTTTTTTTTTTGATCGTCAAATCATTTTAAGAAAACACATTTCATTCCTGTTATGTACGACACCCTGCATTTCTGCACAAGTCTCTTACGTCACATTTGCATCTGGTACGCTTCATTTGCACACGTTGATATACATACATTTTATGCATTTTTGCAAGACTTATAGTTACGACAATCTCTCAACATTGAATTAAAATAAACGCGTTTTCACGTTCAATGATATCAATGATATCAATGATATCGGGCTAATTGCCGTTTTCGTCGGGAAAAGAAAACATAAAGTGCCTTTACGTGCCGCTGAATATCAACTTTTGAACAAAAGTTTCCACTGACAGCGAAAGAAGCGAAAAGCTGTTTGGAATTATGTTTAATTACCGGGCTAACGATCCCTGATAAAACTGCCGGCCGTTATTCTCGTTTAATATCACCTTTGGAGAAGGATTCGCATTAGCGGGAATTGCGGGCCGCTATTTCATGCTTCGCTCTCTTAATTACACCGCGTGAATCATTCACAAAAGAAATGTTCGTACCCCGTTAATCCATCGCAACTGTTAGCGTTGGCATTTCGAGATGCTTCGTGCGGCACACGCGCGCACGAGATCGCGTGAATTACAAATTTGTCATAAATTATTCGTACTCGATGACGGCGACACATCAATAGCGAGCGTATCAAACGCATCGCGATGTATTACGTCGCGCGAAAATAAAATGAAACAAAATGAAACACGGCAGAACTTCTCATTTTCGGAATCCCCCGAATTATTCGAACACATTAATATTGTCTTATGCGAAGAGAATATTTGTTAGAGCTCCATTTATTCGAATTGAATTTTTGTCAACACTTTATCGAATGAACCTGAAATTATGCTAGCAAAAAATTATTAGCAGAGGGAAAGACTTAATAGACTCGTTATTATATGGGATGTGTTATATAGTATTGAAGATACAATTAAGAAAGGCATATACACGCAAAAAATTAATAAATCGAAAATAAAGAATAAATTTTGTCCCTTTAAAGCTTCATTCATTATCAAGAAAATCAAGTTATCCCTGAATTTAGCTAATTCTAAATTGGTCGAGAAATTATTCTATTTATGAAAACAAGTCAAATTTGTTGAATGCAATTTTTTTCGCAAAGTGAATTATTCTTGAAAACATTCAGCTAAGTACATATCTGTTGAGCCGATTTTTAATTAAATATATTCAAACTCTGTTTGCTTGGGATCGAAGCCTTAGACGGAAAAATATTATATCGCATTTTTCACTTATTTTTGCAAGGTAGAATAATAACGTCCTATCAATTGAAGTATGCTTGATAAATTTTCAAACTCGATTTTCTCAAGAATGATGAGAAAATTTAAATGTTATATTAAAAAACGAAGTTTTATTGAAAATGAAAATGTTTTATTCTTTCATTTTGATATATTTTTTCATATAGAATCATTCCCTTTCCGTAATTTCAACAATGAAATTGTATGTAGTCTAATAAATCGTTTTCCAACAAGTTCATATAAGCAGAGTTCTACATTTTTTTCGCTAATTTATTTTTATATACATTATTACATAGCCCTGTCCCGTATTTTAATGTTCAAACTTTTTCAGTACATTCTATATTCGGTGCAAAAAAAAAGAAAAAGAAAAAAGAAAAATAGCAAAGAATGCGCTGTTCGACATTTTATGATACGCATCTTTTTATTAAGCGTCGTAAAAATGTTAATCTTTGCGAGAAAACGAATAAAAACGTATTTGCTAGATTGCGACAATTTTTATGCAATTACAGGAAGTTTGAAAACAAGGATGCAGATAACGCACGTAACATGCAAAAAATACACGAAGCTGATAAAAACAATTTTTTACTTGGTTTGCATTTTTTAAATTATCTCCACAAAGATACGTGATTTGCATAAATGTACGCGGTCTACTAATTGCGCTACGTACTTCTTTCATTTAATTTATATATTTCAAGTTATATTTATATTTTTAATTTGTAAGTTTATAATTTTTAACTTTACGTGTGTTTATTTATATATAGATTATTTCTAAATTTATCGTCAATCTTATTTTTAATCTTAGATTTAATCATCATTGTTATTAAGTATATTTTTTAGAATATAAATTACCTATAATTACCTACTATTTTTTTATTTATTTATTTATTTGAAATAAATGTATCGTAGGCATGTACGTAGGTATGCACAGAAATTCTATCGGATATGTCGTGAAAGATATTTTAGTGCTACTTTTTCTCCCGTTATCTAAATGTGGAAAAAAATATGGAAAAATAGTTCATTAAAAACGGGGAAAGTTTCAACGTGGTAACTTTAATGGAGAAGATCGATAATAGTGACATATTCTCACTAATATAGTACACGTTCGTGAATCTAGGACACTGTCTTTACCGGTATAAATACACCCTTTGAGCACAATTCGGTGAACTGTGAAACCGTTCGTGCCTTCTTACCTGCAATTTCCAGATGATGCCAATTTATAATTAACGCGGAACACAACCCTCGAAGTAATATTAACAGAGAACGTTCAATTCGTTGCAACAAAAAGATTTCCCCCATAGTTTCGTAACAAAGTCGGGGCAACGTAAAACCAATTTCCGCCATCTTGGTGGTAAACTTATATTAACGAAAAGCGCGGAATCATTTGCATTCCGGAGGGATGCCACGAACTGAGGGGATCCGAGAAGAAAAACATCGGTTCACCCGCGCGTAATACCGATCCCTTTAAACATTCAACGAAAAGCTTTTCGTTAAAGAAGCCGCCAAGAATATTCCGAAAATATATCGAGTGATTAATGAAACCAAGTACGTTCGGCTCGGAGACGATGATTGAAATCCAGCTGATGAATTTTTTACGTATGCACAAGTAAGAATTTTCAAACCTGACAAAACTGTACATTTTGGGGAATAGTGAAAGATTCGATAAAAATCGACGCAAATCGATGCAAGTTCTTTGTTGATGTAACGCGAACTACATCGAATAGAACTGACAATCAAATATTATTGCGTCGATAGACACTTGGAAAACTTCTATATACATTTAATGATTAGTGTGATTATCATGGTAAAACCAATCTGAAAAAAAAATATATATATATTTAGAGGTACAAAATATTTATTGCATACGTGATAAAAAAAATTAGCATATATCATCAATGGTTATCTTAAATAAATAAATAATAAACAACGTAAATAAATAATAAAATAGTTATCTTAAATAAATAAATAAATAATAAAAACTGTCTCACGAGACATTACTCGTATCAGATATCTCGTAATTCCTCTATGTATTTTCAGATTTGTTTCAAACTCGAAGTAAAGATGACAGTTCAGATCTCATTATAGGAATACTAAGACGTCAGTATGTTTTATATAATATACACAATGCATTCATAATACAATATTTTCGAACATTTTCATGAGTGGCCATGTATGTGTATACTCCGATTGAAAATGATTTTAAAGTTTTGTGTGTGTGTGTGTGTGTGTGTGTGTGTTGATCTTTGAACTTGACATTCGAAATCGTACGAACACTTCTCTGACTCACTATACGCAATATCTTGTTCGTACGAGAATTCGATCTACGCAGATGTTGATGAAAATCTCGCGTTAAATTTTCCACACGTCGTGGCTCGGCTCGCTCGAATTTCTGTGCTCGTTCGCTTTGAACTTCGTAGTCACAAGAAGTCCGTCCGTGCGTCCATCTGATAAAACGGTAGTGAGAATAAATAAAACAAATCAGCGTTATTTCCGCCTAGCTCGGATCGTAATCACTATTGATATACGAGCTTTGCACACGACGAATAACTGCGCATCCAACATCGCCAGACTCGGTGGATCGTTCCACCGCGTTCCACCAATGGATCGAAAAACTTATTGGTTCACACTTAGTTCCCTTGCAACGTTTGAAAAATCCTTCAAAGAGTTTTTTTTATTTAAAAACTAATTGTGCAACATGGTAAAGATTCCATTGAGTTTCCACCAAAATTTTTTTTTACATTTTTTTTAAAGCTTAGAACAGTGAAAGGAAAGGAAATCAGGACACGAATAACTCTAATAACGAAGAGTTAAGAAATAATTTTAAAAAAATGGAAAAGAGAATTGCGCGCTGCCACGCATTGAGCCATCCATAAAACAATGAATTCGTTCCAACGAATTTGTATGTGTTTCGACGCGTGTACACGACACGTGGATAAAGCGAAATTTTCAGATTGACTTTGTCACATTCGTGAACTGAAAACGGCGAGATTTAACAGATACTGGCTGGGTCTCTTTTCACGCGATTAACTTTCACACGTTTTATTTACTTTGACATGGCTATTTTTTTTTAACACGTTTTTTAGTTTACCTGTTGACTTTCTTAAACGACACGATGCAAAATGCGAGTAAATATAAAAGCGTAAGACTTGTAATAAGGTTTTGTACTGATTCTGGACATTTAACAGGTAATCAATGATACATAGACATAAATCTTACAATAAAAAAAAAAATTAAATCGTTTAGTACTAAACTGTTAGATTCTTCTCATAAATTTTAATAAATTATTTTTTTTACATAAATATCTCTAATTTGCTTAAAAAAAAGATAAATTCTCCACTTTTATTAGATATTGCGAAACTGTTTTAGGTGCAAGTAGAATTTCAGTGACAAAAATCAATTTTGTAGAAAAATATCTCTAAACATTACATGACTGTCTATAATAATAATAGATATCTCTTCGATATCTATTCGAATTATGGGATACACTAATGACCGAACTCTCTAAAGCTTATATAAAAAATGGCGTTGCTTTTCAAAATTATTCTTTATTATTCATTGTATACTTACATAATATTTGAAAAGAAATATATAGTATTAAAATAATATAAAAAATTCTAATTTCAACAATGACTGATTAGAGCTCTACTGTATTGTCTGAAGATCCTTTCTTTTTCTTCTTTATTCACTATAATAAATTTATTTTAACATTTTAACAATTTATTTTAACAATTCAATAAAATTATTTTAATATTTTAATATCTGAAAACTTGAATACTTTCTATACATAAATCATACTTGATTTTGATTATTTTAATAATAAATTTGAGTAATTGAATATTCTATACGTAAATCTATATTGCATTAGGAACATTGGTCAATGTACCGCTTGTATGTACTTCCAGAAGAGTACGAATCAGTTCAATATTGAAACTTGCAAAATTTTTCGAAACTTCGTCAAACAATGGAATTCAGGGGACACGAGCCGAAAAGAACGTGGACTCTACAGAATGTAACATCTCGTTCGAACAGCAATTTTCCTGCGATAGCAACGATGTCTTACGCGAGTTTTATTGTTTTCGTTTACAGTATCGTGTAGAATGGACGTATAGAACCCAGATGTTTTCCTACTTTGCAATTGGCATATACAGCACGTATTAAAAAATTCGATTAGTAATAAACGTTAGCGTTAAAGGATTATCACGAAGATGATTCTCACCATGAATATTTCTCTTGATCGGATTAAGTCGCGTAATTATGCTGACGCTCTAAGCGAGTCAGTGGATAAGCTACATGAGAACTGAAATTTCCGACGGTTCTCGTGGAATTAAACGGGTAATTAATTCCCATCGGGCTCTATGTTGCCCGATGGACGCGACAAGTTGCGCGAATCATGATCTTACAGAATTAATTCCAATACCTCGCTCAAAATCGAAGTGCCAAGTATAAAAAGCTACGACCTCGTTTCTCTCTCTGCTCTTTTTTTTTTTAATTACGATGATATTATCGCAAAGTTCGTTATTAAAATACATTTATCGCCGTATCTGATCTCACACGTGTCTATAGTTTACGAAAAAAATGTTGAATTCGTTCTTCCCTTCATCGATTCGACTCGATTAAATATTACGAGGAAAAACTGATGTAACTGATGTCAGTTTATCGGTATAACTGCTATCGGTATAACCGCTTCATTTTTATTTGAAAAATAAAATAAGGCTTAGAAATTGGTTTCACTAGCTACCAAGTGTTACACAACGTACAAAATTTCATACACTTTTCTGTATTACGTCCTCTGCGAATCTTTGCAATGTATTACAATCTAATGCAACACGTATTTTGAAATCTCCCGTAAAATGCATTAAAATTCGCAGTCTACCCGCCGCGCCTTTTATAGAAGGATAAGGAAAACCACAGGACAGAAGAAGATTTAATAGAACAAAAGAGATCCTTTCAAACACCACTCTCATCCTTTAACCATAAAGCTCCTTTATCATTTTTCTTCGTGAATACTCAATCGCTACTATCTATATTTTTCTTACTTTTTTCATCTCTCTCTCTTTTTCACCTCTTGGCAATTTCTTTTTTGCAAAATACCGCCGAGTTACCGAACGCCCGAAGCGCAGAATTCCAGCGCCGAGTTCCATCGATATTCCCGTGAGTAATTTTCTGAAAGGACAAAAGTGGTGTGCTACGCCGGCGAACATCTTCGTCATTTCCGGGACGGTTATACAAAGCCGCATGTATCGATCAGGCCATCAGGTCTCTCTCCTGTCTTTTACCGGGGAGGAGGGTTAGGGAAAACACGTCTAGCTGCATATGCATGCACGCTGCCGCCGAGGATCGAAAATCGATCCGACCTGTCCGGTCTTAATGAAACACGACGTATTAAACGTCTTACGGCGAACGTGTGCCGGAGTCGGAGTGCCGGCGGAATTCGATAAAGAATACACGATAAAATTTGACGCGGACGTTGCAGAATCCCCGCGATTATCATACAGTGAAAAAGAGGAAAAAAGAAGAGAAAGGAATTATATTACATTCTTGTATGATAAAACAATTATTTTGAGAAATCAAAAGATGTTCGTTTATTTCGCGTAATTCGTCGTCTACTCAATTTTTGTGTCAACTTTCTGTAGAGTTTTCTGTCTTTCTGGAATGACATTAGACCGTGTGAACAGCAGAGTAATTGAAGTAGAATAAACTAAAGGATATAAAATTAATTTCATTGAAATTTTGTTGCAGGCATTAGGTAGGTAAGAAATTTTGAGAAAATAAAAAAAATTTATTTCGCGCAATTTGGGTCTGTTTGATTATTGATAATGCTGTCAGATGATAATAGAAAAATCATTTATCATTTTAAAATGATATCAAATTAAACGAATGATTGAAATTATTGTACAGTAGAAATAAAAGAAAGGAGAAAGTAGAAAAAGGAAAGAACTATTTTTGTGTTGCTACATATTAAATGTTAAGAAAAAAATTACTATGTGAGAAAAATGCTAATACAGAAGAATACACAACAGAAAAGAATAAGAGGAATTTTATGAAAATTCGTTATAGTAAAAGATAAAAGTCGTTATAGAGGAATTATTATACGATGGAGAAAAGGAAAAAAGACGAGAAAGAGCAAGAAAGAGAAAGAAATGTTTAAGTAATTCGATTCGATCTTTATGTTTCTACATATTAGAAAATCTTTCGCTCGACAGTAGACGTAATAATTGAAAAAGGGAGAAAAATTAAAGGACAAAAAATGGAAAGGAGGAAGATAATTGATATCTCGTTGAACCCATTTTAGCAAGTCCATGAACTAATCACCTAGCGGGTTCAATTAGATTAAAGATTATCTCGGTTCATCCTTGCGATTGCGCGAAATCCAATTTAATGTAAATGCATTCAACACGAAATCCAATTAGAAGACGCACACCAAGTGGGCGAAAAGTAACCCTCATATTTGAAACATCTAACAATGCCCGTTTGATATGGGTTATACACTTCGCTACAATTTCAGTGAATGCTTATTTCGCGAGAGTGTATTATATAGTGTTAGATCGTCGACGATTCGTACAGTAAATATATTTGAAATGCTTATTCGATGAATTTAAATTTTGAATCGGAGAATGTTTTTATTAAAACTCCAACGAATATTGCGCTTATTTTATAAAAAGAAACTAACGACGAAAATAAAAATAAAGATACAAAAAATATTATACGTAGACGACGATTCGAATAATTTTTCTGAAAACAAAGAAATGGAACTGCGAGAAAATTATGGGAATGTTGACGATTCATTTTCAAAGAATATTCGATGTAGTATTTTTAGGTTTAAAAATAACTTCACTGGAATTACGACGAGTATACTTATTTCATGAAAATACATTAATCACTGAAAATCCGCGTAATTTTAATAATAAAAGTCAAAATTAAAGTGAAAATTAGAATAATTACTTAAACTGGAATAAAAATAAAAAGAACGCGAACACGTAATTTTCCAAATTTTAAAAAATAACTTACAAACACCATAATGAATCAACAGTCTGCCATTTTACTGAATGAAATAATTCTAGAATTTTTCCAACGCTGAACAATTGAAATAAAGGGAAATTAAATTAAAGAAATGAGAAAAGAAATTACGAAAAGATACTAACAGTTGAACACGCAATTTTCCTAATTTCAAAAATGAGTTAACGAGCAACTCATTGTTAATGATATCCCCTGTTTTACAGAATGAAATAATTTTAGAATTATTCGCTTGCCGCGTTTCTTTCTTCACGTAGAATCGCGCGATTCCATTTTAGACAAAATATATATATATTACACTGTATTCTCCTTTCCCCCCTCCGTTGAAGGGCAAGAATTATGTCAGATGTCGTCGAGGAAAGAAACACTGAAAAATTCAGCTCGCGCCGCCTTGAAGGTGTTTAAACTAACTTGCATCGCGCGACACAACGGACGCGGCGATAAACTTTTGCGAAAGAACCCGGGGAACAGTGTCACGTTCGGATTCCGAGAGGCTTTTTCGGCCTCCTTGTGTTCGCAGCGCAATGTCACTGACAGTCACGTCGCGTTCGTCTCGTAAACTCAGTTACGATTCTACAACTGGATAAGTGTATTTAACGTCTCAGAGATCATAAATATTACAGATTTTTCTGCAAACCAATTTTCCTGCCGCTCAGAAGCATATGGGGATACGTATCTTTTTTTTTTTATGAAATTTGTGACGTACATTGTTACTGTTAAACTGAACGATTTATTCAATATTTGCACCGATGAAAGATTGACTAACAATTGCGCGATGGCTATCGTTAAATATGAAGATCGTTCTTTCACGGTATGGGGGCAATATGACGGGAAATTTATTAAAACTGAATGGCATGTTAGGAAAAGAAGCATCTAGTGACTCATAAATACGCGACGAATACACAGATGAGAAGAAGATACCATTACGTTTTATTCTTACTGATGAAATGTTTAACGAATCATCGAAAGAATATATTCTCAATGTGATATATATATATATATATATATATATATATATATATATACAAACCGGAATATATAAAATTTGTTCAAATTAATTAAAGATTTCATAACTTATAAGAATTAAGAAAGGATTGAGACCAATATTACTTTCAAATAGCGATATATATACCTAATGAAACAAAAGTTAATAGAGTAACCTATTAAAAGATTACCTACTAAAGGTTTCTTCTAGACCTTATTTCCTGAATTAACTTGCTAAAACTATCCTTCAGTTTCTTCTTCCAAATCATCCAAACCATCAATAAAACGTCTACTAACCTCAAATACTTAATAATACATGCCGCCATCTTTGGACGCGAACGAAATTTCCATCCTAAAATAACACGAAAACTAAATATAAATGCTCCAGAAAAATACGAAAACGATCCCTTCTCAATCCTGAAGAATAAGAAATTTCAATCGACTAGGCTATCAAGATCTCTGGATATGTTATATACGATCACGTTTTTAAAATATTCGAGAAAAGAAACTATCCTCGCTTTCCCGCTCACTACGTGATATCAGATCATCTTCAAAAAAAAAAAAAGAAGAAAAACTCAAAGTAGAGACTTCACGCTTTAAAAAAAAAATGAGATCAAGTGGATCATTGTATGATCGTTTCTTCGCTAAGTTCAAATCATTGGTACAGCGAGACACGCTCTTCATTAAAAATTCTGGTTATAAAAGGTTGACGGAACGAAACGGAATTCCACGTTACCCTGCCATTTTCCCAAAGCAACATCGAAGTAGCAAAAACAACCGCGCAGCTCGAGCGCGAAGTTAGACAAGTACACTTCCACGAACTTTTCTAATTATTTTTTCGCGCTCGTATCACCCCCTACGGTCGTGCCCCTATTTCGCCGAGTACATAAAACCTCCTAAAGTACCATAGTTGTTCTCGGTCAGGGTACGTTTCGTGGCCTGGTGATCGCGTGAACGCTGTCTAACTACTGACAGATCACGGTTTGTCAGTTTGTCGAAAGGAGATTCGGAGCTTTCGTTGCGATAAAATTTATCGATCGAACGGAGATACAATCCGGGTCGAAATGATAACACACCCCACGGATTTTTCTCAAAAGCAATAATGTGGCGAAGCAGATTTGTGAGAAACGTCGTACGATTCAGCCGTTGCTATTTAAATTATTATTATTATTATTATTTTTTTGTTAAAAAGTATTTTAAGAACGGTTTAAGCCTAGCTTGTTTTCTCCTTTTATCTGCCAGTTTCAGCTGTTGGAAGCACTGATTTACGAAGAGATTTACGCACCGCGCGGCAAGATTCGAAAGGAACATTACTGTTAATAATTTCATGTCAAACGCAGACGTCCGATGCTGTAACATACTCGTGTCAGTGCGAGCCACGGTATAGTTCACGCGTTTTCTCATGATTAACGACGCAAGCCAAAATTCACTGGTTCTTATATAGTTTTCGATACAGACGGACATTTGAAAAAAATTATCTTACTTTATATCTTTTAGAGTTCTTGAATAAATTGTAATCAATTCCCAGCTTTCGTTATTTTGCTTTCTTACGATAAATTTTTGTAAAATTATCATAGACGATCTTGTTGTCTTACTTCGCATTTCAGAGTTATTGAATCAATTCTAATTAATTCCTGACTTTAGTCTAGTCACTTTACATCTTCTTGCAATAAATTTTTGTAGAAAAATTTTGTAAAATACGTACAAACATTAGAATGATTACGTGTCTTGTTATGTGTTAATCGTTAATGAAATTACAAAATGTTTTATATAATGTGTTGATAGAAAGTATTAAATCATTTTTTTGAACTACTGTATGTAGGTTTCGACTGCTTCAATTGGAAATTTTTTACCAAATATCGTGGTATTAATAATATATTAGAAATATATTAAATTTCGTATTTAACAATACTTTCATGTGGCTGAAAGAATCTGAAAAGATATACTTTGTGTAATCATCATATATAAATTGAAATTCACCGTCAATAGAAGAATATTTATTCAGAGAAATACATCATACTTTGAAACATCGATATTTGGAAAAAAATAAAACTGTAGTTTTAATTTACTTAATTCAAGTAAGCTCGGATCCGATGTCTTGAATACTAATTATACCATATGTACTTTTGAAACTCCCATCGTACTGTAATTTGCTCATTGCTTTCGTGCGCTAAATTAAATTAAATTACTGTTATGAACTTTTATTCATCGTACGTCAAAAAAAAGGGGAAAAAATTAGATGTTTTGTTTAAAAAGTTCAAGGCTTAGATTAATCTGTGCATCGTTTTCTTACAATTAGTATAAAACATTTTTCGTTTAGTTTTCCCACCTCGACAAAGTTATTCGAACTCGAATGAAATATATGACTCATCCTATATAAAATTTCACCTGTATATGACCACTATATTCTCTCTCTTTCTTCTTTTATTATATAGGTATGTATTTTTTACGACCCCATCCCCAGACACTTTCCCACGAGCTATCAATTTCCACTTTCACCATTATTCCCATCGATCGGTAACCTCCATCTAGCTTTCATTGAGGTTCCATTTGGAAAATCAGTCCTAGGATCGCGTTGTGAACGAGATTGATAACTACGCAAAAGCGTAGTTCGAATTTATTTTGTTTATTTCACTTTTCTTTTCAGTTTACTTCCGTCTTCATTTCAAACTTCTTATGCAAATTTACTCTTTCTTTTAAGTTTGTTTGTTTCACTCTTTAGTTCAGTTTATTTTTATTTTTCAACTTTTCACGTAAATCACGTAGATCCTACGGATTTAAAAAAGCACGGAACATTATTTTCTTAATTAACTATGAGAACTGTGTATTTTTATATTCGTGCTAATTGCGTTCGTTCCTACAACTTCGAATTTCCCATAAAACGCGTGAAAATCCGCAATCGCGAACCGATTTAATAACGTCCTGAATCCAGGATTATTTCATTCTACAATAAGTGGAATGATTAATTATCTAAATTAGAAAAGAAAAAAAAAATGCTAGATTTCGTACACATAGATTTCGTGCACCGGCAACTTCGTAAATCAAGCGCTGCTATTCTGAAGCTCTAGATTTCAAATTGTGGAGGAGAATCGAAGAACACGGTGCGCTGGGAACGCGAAGTCGTACAACGTACAATATTTCCAGATGTGGCTGCAGGTATCGTTTACCTCTGCAACGCCAGCTACGAGGATTACTCTACATTCCGCGTTTCTCTTTGTGTTACACGGAGGGATTTGCGACATTTCTTCTGCATGCGAGTTTGCTCCCGACGATAAACGTTTACCGGAAACGTACGTGTCTCTGAAAAATACTGAAAAAAAAAAAAGGTAAAACAGACATACACCGAGAGAATTAAAAGTGAACGAGAAGAACATTCACGTTTCGAAAACAAGTACAATGACATCGAAACTTCCGTGCAAAAGAACAACTTCTTTAAGTAAACTTATTACTAATTATACGTGAAAATCGACGCTGCGATTAGATTCTGGATTTTTGTGGAAATTCAATAATTTGAAAAGTAGAACAGAATATTATAGATAGTATTTTCATATTACGTATATTTTGTACAATTTTAATATAACATAAATATATAAAAATCTGCTACGAACTTTTCAGCGAGAGTGTATTTGTATTTTGGCGGAAATTGTAGAAAAAGTAATTGATACAATTTATAAATTCGTAATTAAAAAAAAAAAAAAAAATGTTAAAAACTGGGATGTTTGTTTGTGTTGGAAATTCGCGGATAAATAGGGCAATAATGAAATTGTCATCTCAGATCTTTGTTATGTTGATTTTCGTTAATCATAATAGTTAATAGTTAACAGTTTGAAGCAAAAATAGAATTATTAATATATCGGTAAGATGTTTGTAAAGTATTGGCGGTAATACTAATTCACGAGTTCTTTGTAGCTGGTAATATTGAAAATTTTCCAATTAATTAATATCAAAGAAGAACGTTGTAGGTATTTCTTTCTGCGCTAAAAATTCACTATTCACGAATAATAATAAAATTCGATAGTAAAATCGTCATCTTTGATAAAGAGTATCTTTTTGTTGTATTGAAATATCTCGTGAAATATTTAAGAGGCTGAAGATAAAAATATTTTTATACAGAGAGTTCAAAGTCTTTTTGGGGTATTTTTGTAGAATTTAGAATTTATTATAATTTACTTTACGAATTCTACGTGCATAATTAAAACAGTGAGAACTGCGTTGAAAATTGAAACGTTGTGCACTTTCTTTTTTTCTGCATTAGGAATTTACTGTTCACGGATAATAGTGTGGTGGTAAATTATCATTAAAGAAAGAGTACGAGGCGGTGAGTTTCATTAGGTACAGGCACCGATCGTTACAGATCTAATCTTGTCGCAGCACTCCACTCTAAAAAGTGAAAACAAAGTCAGCCAAGGTCTAATATTTTTGGTCCAGAATTACCAAGCGAATATATGATTTTTACCCATGTAGAGCAAGTTGTATATGTATATTGCCTGAAAGTGACTCGCACCCTTTTAAACACCTGTGCAAAGTTTAAAAAAAAAAAAAAAAAATACCGACTTATATATTTACCTTCCGTTCCGCAATATCTTCCTATCTATGTGCATACACAGTTTCATATCTTCGTTTCATTTTCCAACAAACACACCCACCTATTTCATTGTAACTTTGAATGATAAAATCTAGAAAAAAGTGAAAGATATCCGCGATCGTGATCAAGATAAGAATGAAAGAAAAATATATCTGACACGCGTGAAATTTGCGAAACTACGTTTTATTCGTAGGAATATATAACCTGTATAAAAATGAATTTCACAATATTTTCTAATTATTCAAACGCGTTAAATCATTTTTGTTTCAATTGCCCTCGATGCGCATGTTAACAAATAGTTTGTTTCATCTTCTTCATTTTGTTATCTATTTTATTCGACGATAATTTATTTCAATCATTCTGAAACACAAAAATATCATTACACCATGACTGATCACTGTGACAATTTTTATTTCAACTTTTTTTAATGCTTGAATCACAATCAACAAACGATTCCTTTAATTTTTTTCATTTGATTGTTCACGTACACTCGTTCAATTTTATCTTATTCTTAAAATATGTAGTACGGAGTAAAAACACCAGTCACCAGTCACCATCGGTTAAATGATAATTTTTATTAAACTACGCTGAAAACACCAATCCATTCTTTCTACCTAATTATTTCTGTTATTTAACACTTTTGTATATTCATCTTGTTTCAATCACTCCGCGACTATTTGTGGGAGGCACAGTTTTTTATTTTCTCGCGAAAATATTCAATATTCTCGGGGGTCGGACGAGTTGACCCAAATGCTGAGCGAGGGTTAATTCGTTCTTTTTCCATCGAGAAAAGCGCGTTTACAGCGGGCGGCTCGCTGAAGGATCGGTAACGATCGCGTGTAATTGAATAAGCAAACGATCGACTGCCGCGGTCACGTCCGATAATTAATGCAATCGGAAGCGATTCCGTGATGCGCGAACCCGTTCCAGTTGCCGCGATTTTTATTTGTCCATGGCTGAAGGGCGCAGGTGAGAACGAACGAGCCAAGGGAACGAACCGAGTTCAAGGGGATGGAGCGAAACTCGGTTTTCCAGGGGAGGAAAGAAAAAAAAAAAAAGAAAAAGAAGATGGACACAGAAGCCGGTATAAGTTGCTTGTCCTCTCGTACAAGGGTTAACAAACAACGTAGAACAATAGAAGTGTTCGACTTTGTGGAGTGAACGCGGCTACTTCTCTACGTACACCCCTTTAACGAAAATTCCGATAAAATCTCTGTTTAGGTCCTCCTTGTGAAGTGTTTCGAGTGTCCCGGCCGTATTCAATGACGAGAAATACTCGTTAACACGTTGACTGTCATCGTGGACGCTTATGGAAACATTTTATGAACGTAATGTTTCATAATTGTTATATATATATAATTATGAAACATTACGTGTATATAATGTTACATGAAATATTCGATATTGTGTTAATATACTTGACAATGAGACCTGAGAACAAATCTAAAAATGTTTGAACATATTGAATTTTTCTAAGATATTGGATGCAATAGAAATACAATGAAAGAGCGTTTTTCATTTTATGGTATTATTTAATTATTAATGTTATTTAACATACTTTTATGCCGATGATGTTCGTCTAATTTGAATCATACCAAATGGCGATTACCGTAGTAATCGGCGTGTTAAATTATTTTTATTTGAACTTTACACTTTAACACAGATATGTTAACAAATATACAGTAAAGTCTTTGAACTTCGTGACACAACCCGTTTCTAGAAACGTTTCAACTTCTAAGTTGCCCAATTTTTGCGTTGAATTTCAATTTACATGGTTTTCCTAAATGGGAAACCATGTAAATTGAATCAGTCGGCTGCCTAATATAATATAAATAATTCTCAGTTATGATTTGAGTATATAAAAATTACATTGATAAATAATTCAGTCAACGTGAGACTGATAATATAGAGATAATATACAGCTAAATATTTAAGGATTATTTTCATAATGTCCATTGAAATATAATTTAGGTCATACAGGATTAAATTGGGGAGAAGGCGTTCGATAATTGAATAATGAACGAAGAAATAAAATTTCAGTTTTCGTTTTTTGGGTATCGTTTTTTGCCCGATATCCAACTGTCTGCCAACTTTTCGTTCAATTCGTAATTTTTGCTCGAGCTTCAAGGCCGGACTCCGTCCAAATTTTGTCCGAATTCCAAGTTTTGCTAGAGCATCAAACCGTTCGCAGATCGATTCGCCCGTCCCATATTTTATTGTTACTCGTTGGAAAATCAGTTTCAATTGCAGGGATTCTCAGGTGTGATCGTTCGCTTATTGAATAACACGCGATCGTTATCGATTATTCTCTTCGCAGCTGTAAACGCGCGCGTCCTTCAATAGCTGCAGGCTTCTCAATAGGGAAAAACGAATTAAAATCGTGCCTCCGAGCGGAAGGGTGATGGAGTTTCGTTTTCAAGCGTGAATCACGACGAAATACGGATTCGAATAACGATCGCGTTCGCGTTCTTGCGAAAGAAAACGTTCTCAAACGATCTTTTTTTAGTGGAAGGAAGGTGCTGCTGAATGTTTTATTCATATTTTATACGTCTATTTATAGGCGGTTACAATGATCGATTTTTGGTGACATTTTCCGTCGGATATACCCCGCGCGGCGAATTTCTTTCAGGCAAATTCTCGCGACTAGATTTTTCTTTTTTTATTTCCAGAGTGATGGATGGAACATGGTACTGTGTAATATTTTACTTGAGGAGGAAATAAGAAATAGTGAAAATAATATTTGCACGTTTATGTAAATTGGAATATTAAATTTCAATTTCTATACAGATACTGCTTTATCCTTTAACACTAGAATTACCAAAGTGGTCAAAATGACCAATATTAAATTCTAGACTTCATAGATGTAAAACAGTGTCTTTTTAGAGATTTAAATGATTTTCTTTTTTCTTTTTTCTTGTAAAAAAGTTTGCGCACTCCATTGTAATTTAAAGTTTTTCCATTTTTTTTTATATTCCGATATTTCAAAAACTCTATTCTTTAATTGTCGGTGATAATTATAACGAGTAAGGCACCTTTGAATATTCTATCGATTTTTATATATTACATATGTTGTGTGCAATATTGCGTCTTTAAATTTTTCATAAATACATAAAAATTCACAATCTTGTAACAAGCAAGGGAATGGGAATATTAATGGTATGTTTATGGTCATAAAAATGGACTTCAAACTTTAATACTGCACAAGATTATTAAAAATGTTGAATAAAAGTAGATCGTAAGTATTGTGTAATTTTCAATTTGAGGTAAAATGTAATAAGGAAGTCCAGTGAAACAATTTTCTACCTAAGATCCACTTTAAAAAATTTTTTAATATTTATAAAAATCTGAATTGATCTAGTAATAAGAAAGGAAACTTGAATTTGAACATTTTCACAACGGGAAAATTGATAGAACATTTCTACTTATGAAAATGGATTTCGAATCTTAATCTAGGGTGAAATGATCAATGAATGAAAGTAGCGCAAAAATATCCTAAACACTAAATTGTATTAAAGAGATTTTTTTCAAAAAGGGAGATAATCTTTGATATTCATATCTTTGTTTTTTAAAGAAATAGATACGACGTCTCACTTAATGAAAGTACGAAATTTTCTTTGCTACTTTTCTCGGAAAAGTTCTTCTTAATTTTAAAGAAAAGAAGAACTGCACATAGTAATTTTACAAAAACATTTCCAGCGGAAAGAGATTGCGTTCTACGTTCCCAACTGACTCATAATTTTTGAAACATTTTCAGAAGACTCGTCTCTCTATTTTATTTTTAACAATAGAAGAGCTATTTATTTACAGAAATACTCTAATAACGTCAAACTTCGTTTGCAAAAATTTTTAATATTTTTGTAAAATTTTCTAAATTCTACCCTCAAAAGAAATATTTCGTTCTTTTCATTCTATTTTTAAAAGTAAAAAGAAAATCTATTCCTACCAAGTATCTAAAATCTATTCCTAAAAATATATATATATATATATATATATATATATATATTTAGTTTCAAGAAACAAAGAAAAGATCTGAATAGAAAAACAGACGTTCCTATCAAGTATTTCTAGAATCTGTGTACTCTAAAAAAAATATTTTTAACGCAAAGAAATAGAAAAGCAGAAAAAAGATCGAACGTATCTGTCAATTATGGCTAAAAACTTTTTAAAAAAAAATAGCAAGAAAAAATCGTACTTGAAGTTTCTATCAAGTGCGTGTTTCTAAAATATATTATTCAAACGAAATATGCATCTCGTTTTTCTCCTGTTAGTTCCAAAAGATCGAAAGAGAAATTATTTCCAAGCTAAAGAAGATAAGGAACAAGAAAACGATCTAAATAGAAAATCAAACTATTCTGTATCAACTATTTCTAAAATCTATTCTTCAGAGGAATAATGCCTTCTCTACCTTCTGATTCCGCGAGCAGAAAAACGAAAAACGGAAAAATCGAGCGTCTCTAATCCAGCTCTCAAAAGAAATATTCCTCTCTTCTTTCTAGTTTCAAAAAAACAATAGACGAAAGGAGAAACAAACATTCCTACCAATAATTTTTAAAATCTATCGCTCAAAAGAAATGTTTACTTTTCCTTCTTACAAAAAATTGGACGTCCTTATTTCTAAACTCCATCCTTCGAAAGAGCTATCCTCTAGTTTCAAAAAAATGAAAGACGGGAAAGAAACCGAAGGGAACAATGAATATTCGTTTCGACCATTTCTAAAACCCATCCCTCAAACGAAAGTTCCAAGAAAAAGAAATATTTCCTCTACTGCCTTCTAGTTACAAAAAGATCGAACGTTTCCCTCTCAATTATTTCTAAACTCCATTTCCCAAAAGAGCTATCTTCCTCTTTTCCATCTGATTTTAAAGAACGAAAGACGGAAAGGAATCGAAAAGAAAAAATAAACGAATATTCGTCCCAACGAAGTCCATCCTTTCTGAAGTCCATCCCTCGAAACGAAAGTGCCAAAAAAAAAAAAGAAAAAGAAAAAAGAAATTCTCCTTTCTAGGTGCAAAAAAACCGAACGTCCTTACCAACTATTCCCCGTCCCTCGAGAGAATAATCTTTCTCCACTCCTTCTAATTTCAAAAAACGAAAGACGAAAGTAAAAAAAAGGAAAAAAGGAATCCAAAGGGACTAAGGGACCTCTTAGCTGTTTCCAAAAACCATCCCTCAAACGGTAGTTCCTTCAGAAAGACAGAAAAAGAAAAAAAAAGAAGAGAGAGAGAGAGAGAGAGAAACCAACGTTCTCTGTAAAGAAATACCGTTCCATTTCAACCCTACCCAGAAACATTAACCACGCCACAACAATATCTAATTGTAAGATCTACTTCAGAGAACGAGCTTACTTCCCTCTCCTCCTCTCCATCCACCTCTCACCCCTCCACCCCACCCCTCCGCCACACCTTTCTATTTTCACCTGATTTTTCAAAAGAAATTAGTCGACCGCGTGGAAATAAGGGCGCGTCGCGTGTCACGACGCCGTAACTAATTTCCCTTCTTTCGACCTTAACGTACCCTTACGTACGAGAGAGAGAGAGAGAGAGAGAGAGATTCATGCAAAACTCGCGTTTCGCCGGCCGCGAGTTTCACCCTCTAAAAATCTACGAGTAAACTCTCGTATAGTGATCATCGACTCACCTGACGGCGGCGGCGGCGGCGGCGGCGGTGGGGGAGCGCGACGACTTTTTTTCACCTTCGCGGACGTGAGCTACCTGATTTCGACGTGCGACTGGCGCATTCGAGGTGCCGGCAATTCCTTTTATAACAGCGGCACTTGACGGGCCCTGCGCGGAAACGCCACGCAGTCTCTGTGAAGCGACCGCAGGAACGTGCCAGCGTGCATTTACGCCCCGTGGATGAAAATGAATGAAAAAAGAAAAAATTAACCAAACGCGTGGAAAGGTCACTTTTGTTCAAATATCACGCTATTCCGCCTATCTGATATTTTATCATCCATCGTATTCTGCGATTTTCCAATTGGAGTTCTGTGTTTGAGTTGACTCGCGTATGTTTACACGTTTCGTGTACATCTGTTTCTCGAGATTTCGAATATTTCGGAGAACGGAGAAAGATGAGTTTTTTGAATGTTGATTAATTTGTAATTACGGTTAAGACAGTTGTAATTAAATTTATAACAGCCAAAATTCGGATTAATTAGACCGCGGATTTTTCACGCGTCTTGAACAAAGCCGAAATTTGTCTCGATGCATGTTATGATAAACAATCTTATTTTATAATAGATAATGTTTCATATATTTTTTTTTTTGCACGTTATATATATATATATTGTATTCTGTTTCAATTTTCCACGAAATAAAATTAAACCGATTATAGGATTTCTTATGTTTCTTTAATATGCAATGTATCAGTAGATATTTATGGAAATTTTTGCATGCGAATATTTTCATGAAGCTAATCAAGGTAATATTTAGTCGATGAAACCAAGCTTAAATTTTTTTAATTATTTTAATTATAATGTACAGTGACGATTAATTTCCGAATTATTTTCAAGTTAAATTTCAGAGGCATCCTGCATGCACAAATGTGCACATATCAAAACAAATGAAATTTATTTTAATTATTAAATAATTAGTAAACTTTCGTGGCTTTTTGTTCCAATTTACCTGTGTTTTTTCGTTAAACAAATACAAGAGACATCGATACAACAAACATTTGATTTAATTTCTATAATTTCAAAAAAATCATCATACAATTAAAGCCTGTGAAACGTTTCAAATCCCCGATTCTCTTTAAATATTTGGAATTTGGCAGACGTATGTACACTTGCTGACTTTTGTGACTGATTGTATGTAAATTCGTATTCGACGTGCTCTTTGATTACATTCTACACTCGTTTGAAAAGAATTTTTGCGTAGAATTTTTGCATTCCCTTTCGTACATACATACGTGTAGGTTATTTGTTTTACGTTCGTCAGTTTGAAATGTCGCTTCAAAAATGTTAGAGGATGATTTTTTTGTGATTTGAAGGATAGAAATACATTTATCATGTTTTTTCACGATATCTGATATGAACTTATAGCGATATGAACGATATGTGGGATGTTATATAAATCGTTGATTCGGTTTGAACAGATATAATGTTGACGATATAATTATTTTACTGTAGCATGTAATACATACGACAATACGCGAATTTCTCTAGAAATTATTACGTTTGGAAAAAAATTAATCGAACTTCGTTGATTCAGTTGGAGCAATTGAGAATTTAATTATTTCAGAATATCACGTAACACACAATACGCGATATTTTCTAAAAATTATTGCATTTGAAGGACAGATCAAATTTTGTTGATTCAGTTGAGGCAATTGAAAACATAGCTGTTTCGCAGCAGTATGTAACAGACAATAGATGAATTTTTCGAAATATTATTGCGTTTGAGAATTATAGGTACTTCGTTGATATAATTTGGGGAATTGAAAATATAATTCTTTTTAGAAAACTACATAACAAACTACAGATATTTCGATATAATTACACAACACAATTACACTGCAATGTTCAAGATATAATTACACAAACAATACAATGTGTTTTTTAAAGACAATATAATATTCGAAAAATAAATTTTTCAATTTTGTTGATTCAGTATGGACGATTGAAAATTTAATTACTTTGCAATAGCATACAGTAAAAGCTGCGTTGTATGTCAAAATAATGGTATATTGTATGAAACCAGATTTTACAAGCTTTATGCGACCTACTTTTTATAGAGACAGCACCTAATCACACCTATTCTGCAACATTCGCAGTTTCATAGTGAGAGGCGCACATGAAAATTGCACATTGAAGTAAAAAGCTCGTAAAACAAGATTGCAAATAAACTTTCTATGGGTGGTCAACCAAACTCTAAAGTAATTTTCATGAAACAAAAGAGCACAGGTTCTAAATGTTATATTTTTTTGTAACAATTTATCGTGTTACGATATTTTATTATATTCGTTGCATATAATAATTTTAATTTCTTTTCTGCGGCTTCGACGATAAAAATGATCGGAAGTATTATGGAGATTATATTTTATTAACATAACTTTTAAAAGAAATTTTCATTTCTTTAATTTGAAATTTATAAAAGTGATTCTATATTTGAACAAAAGAAAAAAATAAAAAAAGAATTAAAATCGAAGAAATAATGTAGCAATTACAGATATCACGTAAATTCCTTAACATCATGCAAAAAAGTAAGCACAGAGTATACTTACAGAGAAAAGAAAATTACGAGCTTAGGTTAGGAAAAGAAGGAAATAATTATTTCACAGATGTCAGAGAATTTTCTTTGTTACGAAATATACACAGCTTCTCCTTAAAGTAACGAGAAATTCCTTTTTTCGGTAGAATTACACATTGAATATAAAAGTATCAATGGATTTTCTTTTCCGATTAGATCAACAATGGCAAACAATAATATGACTTGGTAAAATTAACCAGCGACTAGGGAGTGAAGCTCGCAAATTCAGAAGCCACAAAACCTTAGAAATACCATGTAGCTTGCAACTTATGCAACCGGAAACTGTTAGGCGAAATGCTGTTGGCGACGATGTGGTCGCGTTTAGTTGCTATTTGCCCACTGCATGGAATTTCAGGCAGCCGAGGTGGAGGTGAAATCGATTAATCATTACATGTTCATAAGCTGCCAGCTGTTTCGAATGAAACGCTGAATTTGCAACGACTTATATTCGAAGAACACTTCGAACGAGATAATTGTCGAGATTAGCGCTTAAAAAAGAGAAATAAGTGTTTCTAAATTTGCACTGAGTGTTCCTAAATGTCACACGCGTTGAAAAATATTTAGTTTACTAAAAATCAATTCATAAAAAATCATCAATTTATTAATATACATAATAAATAAAAATAAAATAATTAATTAGATGTATTATGTGAAATAAATATTTTATAAATAAATAAATAAATATATGTATAATTTATTTATCATGTTTAGCAGAGAATAATAAATTAATTGATATATATATAATCGACTAAATGTGTTATGTCTGGCATAGATTGATGAATTAATTAAATAAGAATTTAATGAATTTCTCAATAAATCTGCTGAATTTTTTACCAAAAAGGTTTTAAAACCTTCGAAAATTTGAGCTGACGAGATTTGCACACTTGATATTGATAAAACCCCTCGTAATAACGCGCATCAAGAAAACACTTGAACTTCTTGTCAAAATAGAGTACAAACGAGAGGATCGATATCCATAGAAACTAAAAATTATTCGAGATATAGGTCAATAGGTCGATCCACTTGGTACAAACGTTCGACTGACCAGATTTCTTAGTTGGAAATAAAAAAAAAAAAAAAAAGAAAAATTGAGTTAAAAACTAAGTCACGTAACTGAATAAATTTGTTAAAATTAAACGTTACAAGTCAGCTGAATTTCCACGAGGAAAACCGGACGAACGAGTCTGGAGAGTCCAATTAAAGATGGAATAGCAGTGGATACGTGTTCGAGGACCAACAAGAATCTCGTCGATAAGGCGTATAATTATTTTAAGCTGCGATCTTTCGCGCACCCACGCCGTTTTCCGAAAAAGTTTTCGCACCAATTCTGACGGATTCTTGCCGCCACCTATTCAAAATTCACGGATGCTCGCTAAGATTATCAAGCTTGTAGCTGCAGCCGATAAAACAGAGAGAAAGGGGCGAGCTTCTGAGTGGTAGCACAGAGCTTGCACGACTTTACCAACGAGCAGCACTCGTCGCTTCTTGTGCTTCTCCAAATAAGATGTTCGAGATATAAGTAGATTGAAATGCAAATTTGAAACTGTCTTTTTAACAAGAGAAATTTGATTGGAGGATTGCGCAAAATCTTATTTAAAACAGAGATGAAAAAGTAACAATTTTAAATGACGAATTTCACTTTGAAAAAATAACTTTAAGGTGAAGGTAACTTTGTATCCGGATGAAATATGGTAGAACTTCGTTCATAAAATTTCATAACAAACTTGTTATGAAGAATTTATGTAATTGAAATTCGAGGATAACAGGAGCTTAACAATTATTCTTACTACTTATTATTTTTCGTTTGAGATTTCATTATATTTAGAATTTTATCATTCTTTTAAATGAATTTATCTAGCGAACGTTCGGTATTAATTCAGACTTACAATAAATGGATTTCTACTATATCGCTTGCGCGCCTGTGTCTGGTTGGTGATATCACGTACCTCTTCCACTTGCGTTCACTTAATGAACAGGTGGATCTGTGATCAATTCTTTGTTATCGTGGCAAATCGTTGAAAATCGATTCTTCTTTTATTTTGTATTCTATTTTATTTTGTATTCTATTTTGTATTCATCTTCTTTTGATTGATGTGGTGTTTGTACTGCAAAGTGGTTATTTCCTACTTATTGAGGAGTGAGATTCTTTTTTTCAGTAGACACGAGAGAACCAAAGATTGGTTTTTAGTGATCGATTCGATAATATTAATATACTTGGAATTTTGAATATTTTGAATAATAGAACGTTCGTTAAATGTGTCTTTTTTCTGAAAATAAAATTTACATTTTGACCAATTATAATAAATGTTATATATATAATTTTTCTCGCAATTTGCGAATTATAATATACGATAATATCGAAAAGCAGCAAAATTTTCAGGGATAAATTCTAATTATAATCGACATAATAAATAAAAGAAAAGTTTCATTATTTTCACTTTCAGTGTTTTCGGTTCGTCTTCTGTAAGATTATGTGTACACTAATATTTATACAAATCTCAAAACACAGAGTGCCATTTCAATTCTTTCGTGAAACTTTCGCAAATTCTTGAAACTTACCAACTGCCACGGTCTACCTGTGATAAAACTTTCATACGAAACTTTCCAGTTAAAAAAAGTTTCCCCGACATTTAACTTCGCCGAATTTCGCTACGATTTTCCAACTCTTTATCCGCAATTTTCTCCAATTACTCGCTTGTAACGGCTTATTCTCTGAACTGCTCGATTAGATTAATCTCTTACGATGATTTATATCATTCTCCTGATCGTGAAGAAAGACGGTCACGAATAATCGAATAAGAATTCGCTTATTTTACAGGGATTAATTACGCTGAAACATAAACGGTGGAACAACAGGCAAAAAGAATATTCCCGCAGATTAAAAAGCCGACGAAGAATCTCGAAAAATTTGCGTAATTTTGTTATTAATCTAGCACAAGGAAATAAATTTGAAATTCAAATTACGTAATTTACAATTATGAAAAAAACGTAGATTGTAAAACACGTAGATTGTAAAATAATTTAGTACAATTTACAATTTATTTATTTAATTTTATTTATTTAATTTAGAAGAAAACATTCTGTTCGAATAACAAAATATTTAAATAATAAAACATAGAACATTCGAGCATCAGAGATTCTACTGTAGTTCCATCTTGTGTTGTTCCGTGTTGTTCTTGTAAAACTTTTTCTAACTTATAATTTAAAAAAAAAAAAAGATTCTTGCTAGGAAAGGAACAGAAAAAAATTTGACTTTCAGAGTCAGATTTTCGTTGCAAAGATCCCACCGTGTGTCGTGTCGCGACAAGCAGAAAAAGCTCGGTGCTTTATGTACTATTTAAGAAATAAACGAAGTCATTACTGCTGAAAAGGATTTCCAGCATTCAGGTGAATTAAACACTGCCGTTAAAGAGGAGAGGCGCGCACTTATTAACAGAGGGAAAATGGTCTTTCATCTCTAATTACTATAAAGCTCGTCTACATCCAAGAAAGAAACTTCAAGAGAAGAGAAAGAATCGCATGACTCAGGCTCGACAAGTAATTAGTCATTCATCCACGATCTCGTGACTTCATTATAATAAATTATCGTTCTCTCTTATCGTGAAAATATCGGATTTTTTTTCTAAAATAGTCAAAGAAGTTCAACGATTACGAAGAAATCGAGTACATTTATCGTCTCGAGATATTTTTAACTCATGGCATTCTTAATCTGCCGCGAAAAGATATAATTTCTTTTTTAGATTGTTATGTTCTTTAGATCGTATAAAATTTTACTTCAATGTTATATTTCATTTCCCTTTCGATAATAACAAAGTCGCGTCTCATTTCAAAAGAAAAATGTTAAACGTGTCGTTTATCGATCCAAAAAGTTTACACTGACAGCTTCATGGAAATCTGTTTAGTTATTCACTAATATGCACGAACGTTTGCAAAAGAGATTGATGTGATGTGTATAGAAGAAAAGAGGTCGTTAGACACGAATCACGTGACTGAGAAATGAGGAATTGACCTGTGGAATACAGTTGACAGAGGAATCAGAATAAATGAATCAGTGACAAGGAAACAGAGAAACACATTTGACCATGATACAAAATTAATTAATACAGTGTTTCGAGACTCGAAAAAAATATCGAGGTACCTGAGAATTTGAGAAGCACGTTTCGGATCAACACAATGCCATAGTTTCGCTTTGAAGTATTCCGAAATTTCATAAGCATAAAGAGAACTGACATAGAGTAAAAATAATTTCGAAATCAGTCGCGAGACCAGTGTTTCGAGTGTTTGAAACTCTCAAGAACCTTTCGAGCCTCGAAGTGCACTGCCGTTCGTAAATATTTGGACAGTTTGTGTGCAATTTGATAAAAAAATTAATATTTTTAACTTATTTTAAATAACGAAAGCATTGCAGTCTCTCCAATAGTGATCTTTTATCTTTTACAATAACTGAGCTTACAATAAATGATCTAAATTAAGTACTGAAAACAATATGTCTGTATCGATTTCAAGTTCTTTGTATATTTGAGTATATAATATTTTGTAAAATTTGTAGAAATTCTTCAAATATGGCTTTGAACTCTTAATACGGAACAGATGAAGTTAAAATGACTTAAATCCAGCAGGGAAAATTTTCTTCCACCTTCAATTATTTTCTATTTGTAATCAATGTTATCAGTTATTCTCTGATGTCGTTTAATACGATCCTCGAATTTTTATATCTCAAAGTTATACTCAGTTTAGCAAACAAAAGGGATTTGCGATATTTCAGGAAAATCTTCAACACAAAACTTCGAGGAGTCTCTCATGCATAGTAATACGAATTTTTCTACGTTTCGTTCAAACATGAAATATTTTTTTTTTTTTTATTTTGAAAGAGTGTAAGAAGCAGGATTAAATAATCAACGTATATTCAGCTCCGGTTGATATATATATATATATATATATAACTGATTACAATACATTGATTAACATAAAATCAGGGATCAAAATTAAATTAAAGGGTCTAGTTTAAAATATATATGTCATATGTTTTGACATGTCTATCTCGTTCTCGATAAAAATGTTCAGATTTTCGCGCACCATACGAATGAAATTCTACGTTTCGATTCCCAAAAACGTAATTAGTTTGATCGCTAACTGATCTCGTGACCTCGTTACATCGTCTGTGCATCGCGATGATCTCCACTCGCGTTTATCATGTCTCGATAACGACGACGGAAGTAGAAGAACTCACGCTTCCTGGAAACGCTTCCTGGTCGCATCGGCGACAACGATCGAATCTCCGGAGTTGCATCCATTAGTGGAAAACCCGGTAAATAAATATAATTTGCAATGGACGGTATTCGATTGAGCAGAAGCAGAAGAATCGCTTGTAATCGAACCTTGCGATATTTTTTTCTTTCTCCCGGCACGCCGAGTAGCTTTTATTTTCGAGCTTGTCAATCCGGTCAATCTATTTATTCACGCGGAGCAGTGAACGTCGTAATTAGATTTACCAATCTCTTTAGTCACTTGTAGCTTCTTGTTCGGACGACTGGACGATCAATTATTTTCTGTCTCTCGTTATGTTTCAATTTTAAACAGATCAGACGCGGGAATTGTGGATTTAGGACTTTGATAGCTTTTGAATTAACCCTTTCACGACTAAGGGAAACATTTTTCCCCATGTTAAAATTGGTGATTGTCGTACTTAATTATAACCTTATCTGCATTTTTTATACAGAATGTCTAAATAGAAGGTATGCCGAACGCAATTATGTAAACGGGAACGTTTAGAAAAAAAAAAGATGTGCAAATTGTGCTAAACTAATATATATGTACTATGTGCAATGTCCATCTTTGCTTCACAACCAAAAGAAATTGCTTCGCAGAATATCATAATTAGCACATCATTTTGTATAGTAATTTTATTTCATAATTTTGTATTATTTTAGTTAACATTTTGTTATAATAAATAAATAAAAGACATAATAAAAGACATAATAAGCTTAACCATAATTTATGTTATCTTTATAGTCCATTGGGAAAAATATTTTCCATAAAATTCCAAAAAAACTACACATTGTTATGTATTTTTTCTTATGATTTTTATTTATTTTACGTCTAAACAAACTAAAATAAACAGTTACATACTAATATTTACTCTTAGCAACCTTATGGTCGTGAAAGAGTTAAACTAACATTGATAATCAGTTTGATGATAATTTTTTATATTATAGCTTTAAATAGCGGCAGTAAGTGGCCAAATGTCGGTTTCGTTTGTACATCGCAGATCTAAAGCATTAAATCGTGTAGTAAATAATGGTTTGCACCAAACTTTTCAATTTGTACGTGTATTTCTCTGTATATTTCATAATGTTGCCAATAGTTTTTTTTTTTTTATATTATTCTTCATTTTATTTTGCTTCTATAAGAAATCAAAGACTGAGAATGCGGAGAAGTATATCCGTAAAAAATATAGTGAAACATATTTGTTAAACGTAATAGAGCAGATAAATTTCCACTTTAATTCCATTGCTTTAATTTTACTCGCAAAGGTGTAAAATTCGTGTCGTAAAAACGCGTGAAATTATGGTGATCACTGTTGTACAATATAATCGTATATCGAATGCTTTCACTTTTAATTCGTGCACGTATATTAATAAAATTAGCTCATTTCACTTGCGAAGTAATTCAAGCCATCGTAAATGGCCCATTTTATGGAAATATTTTCACTGCGCCTGTGTTTTTTGTCCGACGTTTTTTGACAGACGTTTCTTCTGTACGGAGAAAGCGAGCAAACGGAATGAAACAATGCCGATAACAGTAGCAAACAAAAAACGTAACAAATAAAATCCGTTTGTCATCCGGGAGGAAGACATAACAATCGGTTTTCTCGGTCTGGCGTCGTTTGTTTTTTCTCAATTGTAATTCACAGTGGCGAGCGTTTCAAGCCTCGTCTAATAGAATCAATCTTTGAGAAGGAAATTGACAAGTAATTCGACTTGTTAGATCGCTTAGAGTTTATATTTCATGTTTTTATTTTATTTATGTCTTATACGATATAATGGTACATAATGAGTACAATATATCTGTATTTTAATTTTGTATTTTTAAAATTATTATCAAACTGATTATCAATGTTAATTTAATTCAAAAACATAAGCGAGAAATTGGTTTTAAATAGAAGTTCGTCTCGTCCACTAAATGTTACAATAAATGCTCTACTGTGGATAATTTGCATGCGTTTTGTTTAAATTTTCCAAAAGTGTATAAACACCCTAATTATTAGGGCGCAACGATAGCATATTTATTAATATCTTCGAATGTTGTTTTTTTATATCCTCCCGAGTAGTATCGTTGAATTACATAAAATTTACTGAAATTTGTTAAAATCGATTATCAAAATATATTAAATTCTATTAACTTTAGTTTTCGTCTCCTTCGATAGAGATCAACCTATTAATTGCAACAGCAATTTGACAATAAAAATTGAATCAAGTGTTGCAGTTTGATCCCAAGTTGTAACATTACATGACACACCAGCCAACAATTAAAATAAGACAATCGAGGATTAAACTCGCTCAGAGGGCAATGCACTCCGACACAGTGGTTTCGAAAATTGGAAATCGCACGGACACGCAAACCGTTTCGAAAGCTCTCTCACTCCATTCGCGGCTAATTATCATCCACGAAGCTCATAAACTTTATACGTGAATTAAATATCGGATTCCAATGAGCTCATTCTTGTCTCTCGCTTCGCTTTGAAGCGACAGATAATCGCGGCCTCGCCATTAAACAAGGTATTCAATCGTCCGAGTTTGGAGGAGCCTTGTCGACGTGCCAAGTGTCGAATGGCTAACGACCACTTTGACGAACTCAAGTCAAAGGTTAAAGAACGTTCACCTCGCTGTTCAACGAGAAAGGGATAAGTTATTTCGCTGATGCTGGCAAATCAATAAGCGGTTCGCGCGAGAACGACAAAGGCTCGCTAAGCAGCAAAGTGGCCACCCCACAGGCTTACTTACAGCTGTTAGGTGGTTATTTAGGGGTGTTACGATTTCATTATTCATACCTTCCAACGAGATCGCTTACATAAACGTACACGTGCGTTTGGTCCGCAGCAATAAAAGTCGCTTTAACGCTAGAGACTTGTCGATGACCAAAGCATAAAAAGTTGTACCGATGTCAAAGTACATGTATGTACGAGAAATTTGTAACGTAATAAAGACACTTATGATACAAGTTTTCCGTTTATGTAATCATACAAATCTTCTGTTTATAAAATCATTCAAATTACTCCAAAAATGGAGAAATTTCCACGAGAAATTATAAAATATCCACAGTTTTTTTTTTTTTTAAATGACAGTTTGTATTATTTCGATCAAAAATTGATATTTTTTTCGCTCAATCATCAGAGAATTATTACAACAGTTCAGGAAGTACGTATTTAATAAAGTAGCGAGGTGATGTATAATAATTAAACTGCACGATCGAAAGTGCGATAAGAGAATTTTTTAATTATCAAAATTTCGGAGAATATACCCAATGAACTTGTAATTATTATAACATTGTAATATTGTTATAATCTCTATATCTAATATTGGTGATAATTTATATTAATCATATTAATATAGTATAATATGTTATATATTACATATATTACCATTTTGTATCGTAGACTGTAATTAATGTTTCATAAAATTTAATATTTAATTTCGCAACAAGAGATCGCCAACATTTGAAGTTCATCAAATCCCAGTCAATTTTACGAAATTGTAGAATATATTGTCACTGTATTATTGGCCGAAACAATTGAAATTTTTTTTCGAAAATTTGAAGTTAATCAAATTCCAACAAATCTTGCCAAATCATAAAATATCATTCTGAATTTGTAGGACTAAATCTCATCTAGTTTCGTGCTTCCCCGTTTCTTTGTCCGTCGCTGTAATTTGCACCGAATTTGAATCGAAATTTTCGAAAATTCAAAACTCGATTCAATTCCAATCGATCTTGCTGAATTGTAAAATTCCTAGAATTCGTAGAAATTCTGTCCCTAATTCTTCGACTGCCACGTGTTATTACACATCGATACACGATCGAAATTCTTTTACCCAGAAAATTGAAATCAATTAAATTTAACGAAAGATTTACTTCTCAGATTCATTCGAAGAAATTACGCTTCTCCGTTCAATTTTTTTTTTTTCTTTTTGTTCGAAGACCACGCGGGTGTGGCCGTCAGTGGACAGCATAGACAGTCAGGCACCCATGAACAAACCCGAGAACGCTGCCGTCGTCCCATATTTCGAGTTATTGCCAGCGGTAATTGCAGTAGAATGAAATCGATGTTTGACCGACTTGCCGGAGAGAAAAGAAGTGAGATTTCATCGCGTTCGTTTGCTCGCGATCGCGACTCGTGCACTTTCCCCCGTTCTTTGCCGGTTTAACGATCCTCCTGGCCGTCCAGTTCTGTAACATCGGCCCTCCACCGAACGGAACATTGTCATCGATCAACGGGTGACAGCGAAATTATACCACTGTCGTTTCGTCACGCGCGTGATCATTAGAGGCAACGTAGAGGCTGTTGCAACGTAACTTTCGGCCAATATCTATGAAATTACGCGTTCGCGTAATTGATTTCTCAATTTCTAACAACCGTAAGAATTGTTGAACCTCGCTCGTGAACAATTTTATTATTAACTTATTAACGGCCGGGTAATAATTTAATCGCAACGCTAAAGCGATAAAGGTTGCTTAACGATAGCAAAAATGCAATCGTCGTTTGTACCGGCTAAAAATTTGAGTACACGTTCTCAAACGTGCGTGAAGTACATCGATTTTCTGGCATCGATTCTTTTTATATTGCGCGTGGGAAATTATTCGAATGGAAAACATCATCTGTTATTGCATTACATGGTCAGAAAATATGAATCAAATTAAATATTGGACTAAGTATGAAATATAAATATAGTAAAATTGTACTTACCGAACTTTTGATCAGTGCTGTATGTTATTATCATGATATTAAATATTTACAATCTAACATAATAATATAATTTTATCAATCGTCTTATTCTTATTGAGTTGAGCGAAAAATTCGTGCGTTTTTGTTCCAAATAAAACCCACTGAATTTCGATGCAATTTCTCTAGTCGTAATTCGACAATTACTTTTTCATTTCTCACGGCGTGATACGCTTTCTAAGTCAAAATCTTTAGATCGGAAATTTTGGAACCACTTTTGACACCGAGACGAGTTTACAACACAGTTGATATATTAAACTGTATAGAGTTTCCCTTTCTTTTGTGAATTTGTGGCACAAAATTCTGCTGAATTAATTTTTTATTAAAAAAAAAAAAAATTCTACTTTAACAATTTACGTAGTTGCCTAACGAAACAACACGCGTTTCGTACTTTAATTGTCTATGATTGTATATTTGAAATTAATTTTCGAATACAGCCTCGATAAAGAAAATTATGCTTGAATGTATCAAACTGTCGGATAAATTAACCGTCCACAAATCGATTGCCGAGCAATAAAACATAAAATCGAAGGAATCATCATCAGACTGTTTAAAACGAGCGACACGATCGGCATAATTTATTTCCGACTGAGCAAGATGCTCGTCGAATAAAAAGCGATATAAATGATCGGAAAATATCCGAAAGGAAACGTGAAGTGTTTAATTACTTTCGACGATTAAATATAATTCTTTCACACGTAAAATAGAATTCGATCGTTTCTATTCAATTCCGAGAGCACAATAAAAAATAGTAAATCGTGAAAGTGTTTGAACGCTCATCATAGAAAGATATCAAACATATACAATTGTTTATAATACTTAGTTCTCTCCACTAGAATTTTCGTTCATATAATAAGAGTTCAGATTCAACTAAATAGATCTCATTCAATCGAATATTGATCAACTGTGAATATTTCGTTCGTAGTTTTATTAATTATATTTGAAAATCGATACTTCTATCTCTCAGAAAAAATATAGTGAAAAACTTTCCTTCGTACAAGAGACAAAGAATGTCGCAACTTTTGGACGAAAGTATGCACAAGTCGAAGAAAAACATTAACTGAACAAGAAAAAAAAGAACTGAATTATAAATTGCTACAAAAATCGATGACACGAAAAAAAAGATCACATGTACGACAGAAGACTGACCGTATCGATGGATTCCCTCGAAGAATACGAATTATGTTTCCGGGGTTTCCTAGACCAGCGTCTAATTATATTTTCGTAATAAACATTGTTCGAGCTCGAAACAACTCGATCTCGTACACAAATGTCGATGAAAACGTGGCGTGTCTATTAAAGGGAGTTATCGCAACTGCCATAACGACCGCATAAATAATTCATTCAGTTCTCACACGAACGTGTTTTTCAGACGCGTGACGCGAACCCGCGACGTGTTAGCGACGCTTTTCTCTCAAACGTGTTGCAAGAAGACAAGGAGGAAGAAGAAGAAGAAGAAGAAGAAGAAGAAAGACGCCATCGTTTCGCTCTCGCGCTGTCCTCTCGACCGAAATTTCCAGCTTGGCATGGTTAGTCACGCGATCGCCAATCACCGATCTCGTGATTTCGTCCCGACGAAAACTGGGACGGTGATACTTCGACGCTTGAGAATCAGTGGAAATATCGCGAATTGTTTCGCCCCGAATACCGAAACACGTGACGCGTGTCAAGGTTTACTCGTCCATCCAAGGATCGCGCTCGGATGCCGCTCAGAAATGTTGTGTTTTCTCTTTGTTTCGAAGCCGTGATGATCGTAAGTGCACATATTTGCAAAATTACGAGCAATTTCAAGGAACGGAGTGAGTTTCACGATTTTGCCGCACAGAAGTGCGATTGCTTCTTCCACTGGTTCGTTTGATGTTTTGCGGTTCGCGTGACGTACTCGAGAATCGATGTACCACGCGTTATGTGTTTTATGAAATATGTTTTGAAATTTCGTTCAACGCTGTATGTGAGACTCAGTATGATAGAGGTTAATTGTTTCAATGATATCGCGATATTTCCTTGATTTTACAAGTTCTCTTACAAAATCATCGTTTTAATTTTGATCATTTATGATTTACTTTTGGTCGCGTAATGTGCTCTAATCATTCTCTTATCGCGGAAAATTTCGTTCAATCTATCGTGTTTCTACGATAGATCATAGATCGTTGTGAACACCACGAAAGCACCTAACTGACACGATAATCTCTTAATAATTAGAAAATAATCGGATACTTAAAAAACGATGTCTTATATGGTCGAAAAATTAAATAGAAACGGAAATAAATTAAATTATGCAATTATGTAAATATGAAATCACAAATTTAAAAAAAATTAAATTTATTAATTATATTTTAATTAAAGAGTAAATGCTTTGTGATATAATATTTCAAGAGATTTTTGCAGCTAAACGACGACGTTCTCGCTTCGAGAACATTTTATCGTTTAATCGACTTTATTCGCGGCAATTACGAGGTTTACAAATTGATCTGTCGAAAGGGAAATATTATTATCGTCTCAAAGAGATTGGTTATCTCAGAGAACGTTACCGACTTCAGAAAGAAGTCAGCAGAACGCGATGTAATTAAAGGATAGAACTCGTTAAAATAGATGATCCGAGAATTTTCAAACAAACTGTTCCTCCACTTCCGGCTATTGTATTCATCAGCCGTTTGTGAATTTTCTCATTCTGGTTCACGAATTTTTTCTCCGTGGCATTGAAACTCTTAAACCTCAATTACTATCATTCAATCGTAAATATTTATACTAATATCTTGGATACGAAATATCAAAAATATCCTCATTATTATTTAACATTACGTTGCGTTATTCGTTACGATTTGTTCTATCGCCTTAGTTATTTATAAAAATATAAATTTCCATAAGCATTCGTACTATAAACATTGCATGTTTACAGATAAACTGTAAAAGTTTACTTCAGTTACCTCAATTTCAAAATGTATTTCCATCTGTCGATAATTGATATTAATAGTCTCTATAAAATGTAAATTGAAATAAATCGAAACAAAGTGGCTAAAAATTAAGTGACTTTTCGATAAATGTTCGAATTTTTGAGCGTATGTTAACCGGAACTGGAATTATTGTGTCACAGACATTCGAGTGGAAATTTAAAAAGAAGACAAAGATGATGATGTATTAAAGAACTTGCCGATCTCGGATTTCTGTTGTACAATTTCGAGAAGAGAGTAGTTCATTTCGCAGTACGTTTTAATCGAGTTCGTTCGAAAACGAACAAAATTTCAAATATTTAATAGCGAACTTGCGCCATCTCGTTTGTCAAAGTTCACTGCAAGAACAGAAAACTTTCAGCCTCTTGAATATTTTAATCCCAGGAGGACTGCATTATTTTACAAATAGCACGCTGCAGGGATGCGCACTCTAGTGAAATTTATCAGGAGATTTATCCGTCTCTCGCGAACAGGCGATCATTGTTGTTTCTTTTTTAGTTTCACGTCGGCTCTCTCGCGAGACAGCGTCATCCGGTGGATCGGTAAAATTTTGAAAACAATGTAAAACAGGGACAAGGTATTAAGCGAATCGCTTGATGGATCAACGACACGAACCAAATGGCTAACGGGGAAGCACCGGACGATCGATCTGCGGTCATAGACCTCGAAAATCCATCTGATAGCGCCAGAAGGATACTCCGGATAAATACACGCTAAACGTACTTTTGCATTAGCTAAATGCAAAAGTTCTGCTCGCAAAAATAAACGAGATTAATAGTTCGCCGTTGATTAACGAAACGATGCAATTTACTGTAATTTTTGTCTAACACCGCGCCGAAAGGTTGTGATTTTTCTTGAATAACCGATGTCTTCGCTATTGAGGAAGTGAAGTTTAAAATCAAGAGATAAAATTTCACTCTCAAGTAATATTACAAATTTAATATTCCTTCCGATAGAGATTAGTAACAGAATTAAATCGAACGAAAAATTTCAAAATTAAATAATGAAAATAAAAGATCTGAAGTTGCGTAGCCAATGATACTAATTAAATATAATTTTCGACAGTGTGAAGAACCTATTCTTCCAAAAGAGGATATATGATATATGATAATAATTACGTTTGATAAACGAAAAAGATCTCTGGTTCTTTCATTATCTTACATTCTTTCACACAAAATTTCACTCACTGTAAATTTGTTTTTCTAAAAATATATTCAAATCGAACATTAATCAATCTGAATATGATATGGTAACATAGTATTCAAAGTATTCAATTATTTTTTTATGAATCGTCCTCTCAGCTTTGTAATTATGAACAGAGTTATCATAGTAAATTCAGAAGAATGGAAGGAATCTTCAGATAATCAAATAAATAGTTGCGAATTGCTATATACCTTCGTCAAATATTATACAAATATTAAACTAACATTTGAAAAAAAGACAACATTCTGTACATCATCATCTTAACCCCTCGCTTCACAATTTTTCTTTTCAATCTTCTTAAATAATTATCATTATTGTAACGTCACGTTAGATGTAAAGCATTAAACATACTTATATAATCTTCGCAATTGAAAGAATTGAAATTTCGAATTCTACAGCACTGGAATTTGCTTTTTCTGTCAAATCGAAACCACGTGTATACGATATCGAATACTGAATGCAACTCGATACTATAAAACAAAGGGTTAAAGGGCTTCAAAAGGCTATAATTCAAATTCATTTAATTCATGAATGTATTACATACGTAACACGAACTGCGTTAATGAAACTAGTAAGAAGAAATTTTTACTCAACTAGTAAGAAGAAATTTCTACTCAATTTTTTTCTTGAAAATGATTTTCGTCAGTGATACCCTTCTTGCATCCGATAGTACAATCGTCTACTGTGAAAAAAAAAAACTCCAGAGAAGAATATTTCCCGCTAAAGAATGCGTGTTCCGCAAAATTGAGTTTCGAGGTATAACCAAAAAAAAAAAAAAAAAAAAAAGGAAAAAAGAAGAAGTAGAATAAAAATCGATCTAAACTTCCACTGCCGCTGTTGCACACCGCTATTCATTTCACTGACCTCTTGCATCCCTGTGTATATGTATAATACATATGTATGTACACTCTCGTTCAAAAGTTTCCAAACACGTAGCAAATTTAGATTTAAAAAAAAAGTGATAGAATAATAATAGAATTACTTTTGATAAAATGAATAGCAAGTTATCATGGAACAATTAACACATTGTTCTTTAAATGATCCCAAACATTCGCTATTCGCTAAATTAGTTCACATATAGTACAAGAATATACGTCAGTTAAATATTTAAAAGAATTAGAAACTAATAATGACAATGTGTTAAAAAATCGCACGACGACTCTCACAATCACCTAATCTCAATCTCAACGAAGAATTAAGAAACGAATTAGATCGGGAAACTGTTACAGAATTATGTGTCCAAGAAGATCTATGGAAACAATTGCGAAAAAAGTTGAGACGAAATTTAATAAGAAACTTCAACGAAACTCAACGAAAGCATATCACGATCGGCCATTTTACAATCTAAGATTTAATCAATCGATTCTATGATTTAAACAGTCTTATGCTATTACTTATTAGGTAAGAATCTTGTCTTTTTAAAACTGCATCATCTTCTATCTCGTAACAGATCTCCCAATTAAGAAATGATCGTCATGTCATTGATACACACTTCGTCTGAATTTACCAGATGTTCGAAAACTTATGCCGTGGAGTGTATAGTGTTACAACCACCTGACGACACTTCATTGTTTTAACACGTCGTGCTCCATATATACACACGTTCTCCGCTTCTCTCTGTAACCAACCCTCGCTTTCTACGCTTTCGCTCAGATACTACGTTATCGTGTTAGACTGCATAAAGCCACAAATTACCTATACAATTCTCGACTATACAATTCTTCGAATCCAACTGCGAAACTACGTAACGTCGCTGGAAAACATTCAATGGGTTTGCAGCGATGACGTTCGCACAAACGAGCGGGTTTCTTTACTGTCAGCTTTGAGAACGGTGAATACGGTTGCGAGTGGTTTGAAGAACCACTAGACCGTAAATTGGCTTTGCAAATTTGTTCGTGTTTCAATGCAAGGTTGCATATTTCTGCGAACGTTTATGCTCGATTTTGATTGGAATTTTGAAAAGGGGGTGGGGTGAAATTTCAGATAAGAGCCACGTTTACGAGAAGGATTTTTAGTGGCTCGAAATTTGAGACTCGTAATTCTGCGATTTTCTGTTTTTTTTCTATGTTGTATTTTTAATCAGGGAAACTCGGTGAAAAAATATTTTCTATATTTTCTTTTGTGTGTGTGTGTGTGTGAATCTAATTTATAATTTTGTGAAGAAGAATCGTGTAATAAATTTTCAGAGATCGCAAAGGGGACATCTCAACCTTCAAGATTATAACGAAATTGGTTATGAAAGAAATTTTTCAATGTTCATCAAGACTTTTAAATTTGTAAAATTTTCTTTACTTATCTCCTTCAAAATAACATAAATTTTCGAAATCTTCGAAAAAGAAAAAATCTAGTACTGTGTAAATAGGGATTTCACGCTTTAAAGTGTAAAACTAAAGGTAGATTGTTTATAACTGTTTCAAATGTTTCGATCAATTTTCCATCAACTTTTTACACCCATTGTATATATTGAAAATATTTTCGTGTTGCGAAAAACTTTGCTTTCCACAAGTATCACTTTTGTCTAGAAGAGGAATATTTTCAGAATTTCGAACGAAGCGAGGACATTCTCCAAAATTTCACTCAGTGTAACATACACAAGTAGTTGTACAATACACATTTTTCAATTTGAATTTTCCAAAATATAACGAGAAATATTTTTTTTTCTTTTTTTTTCGAAACATGTATTTTTGACGCGAAAGAGAAATGTGCAATGCGGATCTATTACCTTCTTGTCTACTTTCTCGCCACTAAATAACGCGATCTAACCCATTTTCGATGGAATGCGTGCATAGCGTTCGACGTATAGCAGTGCTTTTTAACATAACCGTAAATTTTATGCGCGGCAGAGGGAGATTTTGGCATGCGTAGCGTTTCACATCTCTTTTTTTTATGTCCGCCACACCACCAGAAGATATACTCGTACACATGAAATATGAATTTTCTTCGTCATCGATGTGTTTATCTCGCGAGCGTCGGGTGCCACATGGAAAATCTGAAATTCCGTTCGGCCTGGATTGAATTTCTTCGGCGCTCTTAGCCAGCCAGATGTTAATTCACGTTGCAATTAACGAGAAACGCGTCTCGAAAAGTTCAAATTAAAATACACCTGCTAAACATGCCGCAAACGAGAAACGCTTAACCTTAAACGATACTTCCCACGTATTTCATTTAAGCTTGCACAACCGCATTCATAATGGCGACAAATTGGACCGTAATGAAATACAGGGGCTAATTTATTTCGCGTCCCGGTGCACTTTGTCTTTGTTAAAACAATTTTCGCGAAAATGTGAATCGATTATCTGCAAGAGAGAGAGAGCCGCGTGCATTACCGGCCAAAAAGTTTGGATATACATTTTCTGTGAAATAATTATCCAACATCAATATCTCGATTCCCTTGCCGAGAACAGCTCCATCACTGTCATTATATAGGAGATATTTTTTTTATACAATCTAATATTGCATAAAAGACAAGAACAGTACGGAGTACAAGAATACTGCTCTTCTATTTCCCCGTCTTTCAAGTGACAGATTTTATAGGATTAAGATTAAAGTATCTCGTACACTAACTAGTTTTTCTATATACATGTATTTTTTTTTTTACAGAAAACGAGAAATTACACAATTAAACTTGCAAAAATAATGGCGAGTTTCACATCTCCTATATATACGCGTCTAGAGGCAAACTAATTGCAAGTGTACCAAATTTCTGCTTTCTCCAAGTAGAAAAAAAAAATGCATTTGAGACACATTTTTCGAATGTCTCGCGAATAGTTTCGGAGATAATTGCATTTACAATGACGAGCTGTAGTCGCATGAAGTTGCTATGACATTTAACAATCATACTAGTTGCCTATGCATTGCACGAGTTCAATCTCTCAGTACTATGCATGCAAAATTTTGGACATTTATCCTTACTCGATTTCGTCGATTTTATATGATTTTTTTTTTTTTTAATCACGCTCATCCCCACTGGTAGGGTATTTAAATACGATCTCATTTAAGAGATTAAGAGCTGATGAAACACGCTGCGTACATTTGCAACGAGCAACTACTCGTTTCATTCGGTGGAACGCAAAACGGAATGCAACAGATGATCGGACACCCGTTCGCGAGTATCGAGATCGCAAGTATCGCTCGATTGCCGAGTGCGACGATTAGGGGAGTGACAAAGCGTCAGCTTAAGTAAGCACAAGAGCGAGCCGCATTCCCGTCTGCGTCGCCGCTGTTGCTTGTCGTTACGTCGATTAAGGCAATTATCCGAAAAGGTCGAATCTGCGTGGCCGCGAGCATTCGAGCAGCTCGATCGATCGAAACGAAGTGGAGCCGGTTAATCGATGCTCCGCGTTCTCGCGCCTCAATCAATGCGGCCTTGGGTTAACTCAGACTCAACGTGGGTGTATCGCGATCGATTGATTTCGAAGAACTTCGTAATACGAAACTTATTTGTTTAAATTGTGCACGGCGCGAGGAAGTCGTCGGCGAAACGAGTCGCGAGTTCTCCTTTCTTCTTTAAAATATTTCGTCGATTCTCTTCATCTTGGATTATGCTGATGATTCTGTCAAGACACGTGTTAACATACACTACCGTTCGAAAGTTTGGAGCAGCCAAATGAGCGTTCAAAAGATCGAATGATTTAGCGCTATTGTAGACAATAGTCACAAAGAATTGTGCTCGACCAAAAATCAAATTCGAGTCACGGATAGTAGTATGGTAATAAAAAAAATTCCCTGGTAAGGAAAATTCAATTTCTGCCGTCGATGGCAACAAGAAGAATTTTAATCGTTTATAACTACATTCATAGCTAAATCATTCGTAATTAAAACTTCATATTTTTGAACTCGAGCAATTCATTTCATTTTGCATTGAAATAAAAATTTTCCTCCAAAAATTTCAGATCCCTGGTTGCGCATTGATATTTTTATGATGTTATATCCGGCGATTTCAAACACACGTTATTATCTTTGCAAACACAAGACTAGTAATCCTAAGACTAGAGATTTAGGCGATCGCCTAAGCTTGATAGGACTGTTCTCTTTATTTCGCGAATTATACATGCATGTAGTAATATAGTTGAATACGAAAGCTTGAAAGCCTTTTCCAGTTTACGTGTAATCGGGGAAGTTGATACTACTACATTCTGCACAGTGCCGTGTCATTTCGTATTTCGTTGCAAACTATTTTCTGCGCTGATTCATTCGATCGAACCGAGAGGACGCATGCCCGACGACTTAATGTGTGCCTAATTGGAATTTATTATGCGAACGTGATTTACATGACTGTGATTATACGATCGATCGGTAGCCCACGTGAATTTTTATACGAGGTAATTTTAGAAAGACTTTCGAACCGATGCGCTGCCACGCGAGCACAGATCGATGAACTCTTTAAGGAAAACTATGGTGAAACCTGTTAGTTTCTTCGATGGATAAAAAAAAAACGGTCACGGTAGAATGTTCCTCCGATCTTTACTTTCGATCTTCCAACGATATTTAAAATTTGATGCCCTGAATTAACTTGAGCCTTAATTGGACGTTAAAAAACGGAATAAATGTGTAACGTATTTATCACCGTGCTGCTTTTGTAGAACAAGTTAACAAATTATTCATTGCAATAAAAATAGCTGTGTGCAGTGAAAAGAATTGTACATTTTCTACACTTATGTATCATTCGTCATTCATCACAAAAGAAACGACGAAACCCAATAGTCTACACATGTAGATATGTCTGCTTGCTTCACAATATCGAATGACTAAAAAATAAATTTTCATTTCGTCGAATGAACATCATCGTCAACCTCTATGTCACTATATGTGTTCCTTTCTCTCGTTTCACTCGCAACATATAAAGAGGACGGGCCAAAGCGCATTTTGCCATTATTTCGCGTAAAACGATCAACTCGAGCAAGAATTGGAAAAAAAATCGAAAACTGAGGGACGAAGTGTGTGTAATTTTCACCGTCCGAGTAGGCCTGGAGAATAAAAGAATTTCGATATTCCAGCGGCAGAGAGCGGGCGTGAAACCCAGCGAACGAATTCATTCGCGTTGTTTTTCCACATGAAAAATGCCCGAGCTGTTGTCGCGTTGAGCGAAAAAAAGTGTAGAGACGAACCGCCGCCATTTTACGCCTGAAATCTCTTTGCGCGCGGAATAATCAATTTGTAAGTGTCGTGGCAATAAACTTCACTCGGTTGGCTAGAAACAGTTTGGCACTTTTCCACTCAACGGCCGCCGCTGCTTAGTCGAATAAATACATTATTCCGTGCCTACGTGTCGGTCTTGGCAAACGGAAAGCCAAACGGAATTTGAAGGGAGACTCCGTTTCTCGCCAAATAATTGATTCGACGTGGGTTTATTCTTTCGACAAACATCTACGATTTATCGTATTGTGTATCGAATATCGTACACAGTACGCATATAGCGTCGACCAAACAGATTTTCCACTTGATGTAACAAGCTCGACGTTTTTTCAAGAAATTTCGAGAAATATCGACGATTGATGATTATACGGCGATGTTCATTTTGTTTTTTAATTCAAATTTCCACGTATAAAGTAAAAAAATCTATCTGGTCGAGAAGTTTTACACAACCATTGTACGTATCTTTATTCGGTTCCATGCTAACTGGATAAAACTGTGTATTGTTAATAATTCCCTTGTTAATTATTTTAGATTGTAGATTATAAATGATTTAATTCTGCGAATTGGTGATAACTATACTGCGGATTTTGATGCATTTACAGAAATAGAAAACACGTGATATGAAAATTACATGAAATACCTAAATTATGTATATAACGTTTTCTATGATATTTCAGGAAAACTTCCTTCCCTAACATCGTCTTTCGCCAATGAAATAATGAGAATTATTCTTTTAAAAAAACGTTTTAAAATATTTTCCTCGCGTGCAAGACGAATTCTCCGATTCTTTCAATTTTCCGATGACTACGTTAAAGACTTCTATGTTCCATCCCTTTTATAAACCACCGTCACGTAATTGTTGCAATAAAACCAAAAAAGAAAAAAAAAAAGAAAAAAGAACAGAAAATCACTGTTTCGAAAAGTAAGTATATATTGTGTATCAAGCTAACAAGCGCGAATTCGGTTAAACGATTCCGTGCTAATGTCCATGTGTCGCTAGATAAATTTTGCACAGATCACTGCGCCGATAATGTTGTTGCTCGATAAGGAAGCGCGCGGCAGCGTTTATCGAAATAACTTTTGAATTTACTGAATATTGAGGGGGCACGAAGCATTTATCGAACGCATCGTGAACAAATTCTGCTTGATTCTGTATGATTTCCTTCTGTTATAAACGTTGCGAGGAACAGAGAGGTCTGGGAGACCAGAGTCGCGAGGAGAGACGATATAATAACGCGCGCGCTATAACGAGCACGTTGTTTCGCCCGCTGTCGTATCGTACGTTATTCGCTTTATTATTTACCTTTGCTATATTTCAGCGCTTTCCCAACAGGGAACAGCGAACAGCGAACCTCGCCGTGGATGTTTCATCGGTGCTACCCGGAGAATAACACTTGGTTCACGCGCTCGATAGGGACCGATCACGGATAAGAAAATAAATAACCGTGTTCCTCCGGTGTTTGGGCTTCGACGATTCTTTGTTTAGGGTCTTTTCGCGAATGAAGAAGCGTGGAAACGGCGAACGAACCAGAAATAAACCGGATGAACTATTCGTATTTCCTATTCCATGTTATTTAACACGTATCATTTAACCCATTGACTGCCAACTACGAGATATCTCGTAGTTAGCGTACGTACCAAAAAACTGCCGACCACGGGATATCTCGTAGTTTGCGCTACAAGTTTCGATTGATTACAATTGGTCAGGGAATATTTTTATTGCCGGTTGAGTTAGGAATTATTAGAAAGGATGAATAAAAATTTAATATAGTGTATAAAACATATTTAATATCACTTTTTATTATAAAAATAATAACTTACACTATTCGGTCATAACATATTAAATATTTTTATATATATATTAATTATATATTTATTTTTCAATAAAAATTACTGTAAGTGCCATTTCAATACTAAATCTATAACTTAGTATTATTATAATTTGGAAAATTTCATGTTTTCTTTAAAATAGAATCTTGGCTAGACGCTTTAAATTTGCCTGGCAGTCAATGGGTTAAGTTCCATTTTATTTAATATAGAATATACGAAATTTCGGCAATAATTTGTATGAATGTATATTGAGATCAATGTGGACTTACTGCACTACGCGCTTCAATGTTGAAATTTTACTACTTCAAAGAAGAAGTTCTCGGTCAAACGCAGGTATTCGATAAACTTTATTTGTTCAAGCAAATAATGATAATATTTTCGTACCTCGAAGATTTCAATGTTTCCGAATACTTTCGTTTATTCGAAAACTTTTCGATAGCGATAATCAAAAATCCAGGTTCTGTAATCAACGATGCTTTTAAAAACAGAGCTGGGAAACTCCTTTGGTCAAACAGGAAATCGTTAGAAATGTGTGAGAAACTATTTGCAAACGCTCCAATACACATACCGAGCGACTACTTGAAGAAAGTTAGAAGCGTTTCGAACTTTCGATTATGAAAGATAGATTTAAACTACTTCTTGTAATACAGACTGGCAGCACACGCTTCATGAGAAATAGTCGATGCTTTGAACTTTTCCAACTTTGTTAAAAAGAAAAAGAAATTGTACTACTTGGTCTCATTTTAATGTATAAAGTTTTACTTTGAGAAACGCCTGCGGGTGGAAAAGTGGTGATAATTTCTGCTCTCGAAAATTGTAAGAATTCGAGTGTCGCTGGAATTACAGAAAAAAATTTTTTTTATGGCTAGATCTATCGTCATTTTGAAGAAAGAAGTTTTTCTTAGAGAAGAGAAAGAAAAAAAAAAGAGAAAAAAAAAAAGAAAAAAAAAAGAGTGACCACGAAGTGATTCTTTGTAAAGAATCAAGAAAAGAGACAAGGAATTAAATGTTTTTTTAACGACTATTGTGATATTTCAATAAATCGAAATATAAATGAAATTCTTAATTTATCATAGTAGATTTAGAGCTTCTCGTAGATTATACTTTTCGTTTCTAATATCCAGTATTACGTGCTTGCATAATCCATATATTCGGTACCGTCATCATGGTAATACTTGTCAGGTTATCTGTAAAGAGCAGCTTGGTTTCGAGCATCGTGTATTCGCAAGATTAAGAAATTTGTTAATCCCTTGATAACGAGTGTCACGAGACCAGAAACGTTGACAGTCATTCTCAAATAAACACACGTCCTGTAGAGAAAATTCTTCAATCTAAATCAGAGTAATAACACCGTACAAATTTCTGTAATTTTCTAATTGTGGAAAAGATTTCTTTTTAATTTCTCTCTCTCTCTCTCTCTTTGTCTCTCATTTTTCACAAATAGGCTAATATTTATGTACTGCCACGTGAGCTCGTATTTCTTACGGACAGCGATGATAGGTATAACTCATGTAAAATAAAAAAATCCACCGTCAAGGGATCGAAAAAAAAAAAAAAACGCGTTTAAATAGAAAATAGAAACTGAAGTAAGACTACACGCCTTAATTACCTTATCTTGCATTCTATCGCTAATTGCATAGCACTCGAAGAATAAGATTCTTTCCCTCTATAATTATCAATCTTATTCTCTCATTATACAGCTTAATGATTTTTCATCATTGCATCAACAAAATTTAATAAAAGAATAATGGACATTTTCGGCTAACCAAAGCTTGAAATTCTAAGTTTGTAATCATTCTAGTAAATACTTTTTGATCAGTAATGGGAATTTACAGAAAACGTAATTTCTTTTATTTTTAATAATAAGTACTATTCTTAGACTGATTGAAATAGCTTTTATTGAATTTTTCAAAGTTCCTTCTCGTGGTTTTCTCGACTGCATTTGAACATCACGCATACGTGACTTTTATTCCCTGTGGTTTCCTGCAAGCATAACAATATGTGTAACTTGAGCAGTCAGCAAGTATGCTCTCTCGCTACTTCTTCGTCGCGTGATTGTTTCTACAAAACGTGATATATTTTTGTATTTAATTAAGATTATTTTGTTATGATTATCTATTTATAAAAAGATATACATCTTTAAATAAATTTTCTATAAGTTGAAATAATATTTGGCTCGTCTCTTGGCAAGCAATTTGTTTTTACAATTCATTCATTATGATGAACCCATGTAACTTATCCCATATAAGGTTCTATATATTTTAATCCTACACTGAAAATTATTTACAACAATATAGAACACCTCATTCTTATCCAAATAAAAATACCCATTGTAGAACGGAAATATTTATAATATCGTGATAAATTATTGCTTAGTCTTCAATTTGATTAGTAAAATTTGAATAATCGTCAAGAGAACGAGCGAAGAAATAGGGTGACAACATTTTCGTAGAAAATTCGTGTAGAGAAAAGTGTAGAGCGAATGAGAATTGGCGAGTTGTTTCACCGAGTTTATTATTTAATCAAAGATCGTATCTTTGTAGGTGAGGCTAAGCGCTTGTTCGAGCTTGGTTGGCCGTTCCTTAACTCCCGATAGCGAGAAAATCTTGATGGAAGGAACGCCCGAACGTGTTTGTTGAGAAAATCTCATTACTCGCGAGTCACTGAACTCCGCGCTCTTCGGTTTTCCCAGACGTGGAAAAACGGCCCCGGCCGATGGGAGAAAATATTATATCAGGGCAAAATGAAATTGTTTTCACCATGCATTCATTGCTCGTAATGTCGACGAGCGAACATATCGGGAGTAACCTGATTTTCTTTCCCTCAGCCGACAGTAAATAACGTTTACGTATCGCGATCTTCGCGCTTCGACGATTCGTTGAACTAACCTCGAACTAACTCGCGTGATAGGGCTAAACTTTCTCGAAACCGTGTGTGTTCGAGATCATGAAAGAATTCGTTATTTATTTGAGAGAGTATCTTAGGTATAACCTTGAGCATCGTAGATTGTACCGCCGAGAATCCGAGAAAATCAAACTACGAAACTGTGAAAATTTGTGTGGAAATGTAACTAGGTTTCCAAAGGATGATCGATCGAATTGTATAAAATCTTTGATTGACCATGCGAGTTTCTGAGTTTCGGAACAGATGTTCAGAATAGATTATCGGATCTCTGTTGACGGCGCAGAAATGGACTATTCGTAGCGAGGTGTACACACTTTTCTCAGAAATTATATTCATAATCAGAGAAAATTTATTTCGCATTTTCGAAAATATCCATCGAGCTGAATCGCGACTTTGGATCAGGAAAAGAGAAACGTACTTTCCATGGGCCCGTCAAAGAATCCTATCATTATTTTACGTTCATTACTGTAGAATTTATATATATTTTATTTTTATTCTTATGTGACATTGATGAAATCAATAAGCTATTTTACAGTTAATTTCTAATTTCGATAGATTGACATCCGACTTAAATTCAATAACCGAGTAATAATGATGGCCTGAATGACGCATATTCGTCTTTAGATATCGAGCAAAAATATTAAACGACGTCATCGTCCTCAAATGTGTTTAGACATACGTGTGAGATATCTTCATGCGCGTTCCATATTTAGATACGAATGAACGTATTATTATCAACGTTAGATCATCTGCGAATTATACATCGATGGGAAATATATTATGACGTGACGCGAATGTCGATGGTTGATTAGTTTTATTTCAGCATAACTCGAGCGCTGCAAATCGACAATAACACAATTTACTACTTGCTAATTAACACGTTGACTGCCAACTACGAGATATCTCGTAGTTTCTTTACTTGCCATATTTTTGCAGCTACGATGAAATTCGTAGTCTATCAATGTAAATAGATAGCCTCAGCGAAGAGAACAAAAAATCATCATTGGCTTACATGAACAGAAAATTGATTAATAAATGAACAGAAAACGTAATAATACAAAGTTGATCAAAAATCAACAAGCAAAAGAATATTTTTATTTGTGATAATTTTTCAAACAATCTTCCACGCAAAGGGCTGGCTTGGGACACTCTGTAAATAATGAAACTCTTGCAATCTAATTTTTGTTAGAACTAGTTGAATCTCTTCTCCAATCAACGTGTCGACGAATGCTTCTCTAAACTTTATAAGTTTTATTTTAGAAGAAGTTGCTTTATGAAAAAGTTTGTGCGCATTTTGTATATATATCCATAATATGTAATGCAACATTTTTCGCCATCTAATAGTCTTTCTTTACATAAGCCAAATACGAGATAATTCGCAAGATCTTTTTAAAAAAAAACAAAAACATTCTATATCCTTTTTGATGATTACTATGTACTGTAATAAAAGTTTTTAATAATATAACATGATTGAATTGGCTTCGTAGACCGGGATCCCGTGGCAGTCAACGTGTTAACTACCTGTTTGGTTACTTTTAACCCGCTTAAACATGGCTAAGTAGAATGACACATAAATAAATAACACGTTATACCAACTCTACATATTATAGTGTCACAAGCAAGATTCTTCATAATTTAGGAGAAATAATAGTGCAAAGTAGGATAGGTAGGTTCCGTGTGTCGTGCAATTCGTTAGAGAATTTTCTGTTCGTGACGCGAAACGCGTATCTCGTTGCGAAGAAAAGTAAAACGAAATGAAGAAATGAAACGCAAGTACGTAATACGGCGTATAAATTCGCCATACAAAACAGCCTGATCATCCGTCCTCCGCTTCCTGTCGATCGCCTTGATATTACTAAAGCGTGCGCATTATCGCAACAACCGATCTACATAACAAAGTGAACCATGGTATTTTTCTGCATTACCGTGAAAGTAAACGCCACGACTTTTCATTGGAAAAAATGTTAAGAAAATCTCTCTCTCTCTCTCTCTCTCTCTCAGCTTAACGTAATCTGACTTAATCTTAATCTAAAAAAAATGTTTCCAAACCAAATTTCTCTAATTAATCTGCAACCTAATCTGTAACTTAATAATATTTGAAACAAAAAGAAATTATCGCTTGATAAGAGGAATTTATGGAATAATTTCCCATCATATCTCCGGTCTTTAGTCTCCAAAAGGGGGAAATATTTATATAATTTTTAAGGTACTACCGCTTTCCATGTTTATTAATATTGATACAAGCAAATGTAAGCAAATATAAACGAATAAATAATACCGTATTACAGGAAATCTTCCGTGTTCTAGAATATCAGACCTCAAAAGATACTCTGTTAGAGTACGAGATCCGCACATCTTGAATAATATTCTCATACACACACACATACACACACACACACACATATGCCCGATATTGCTTTACCTTCGCGAGAAGGAAGAGAGTTTCACAGACGCATAATTCGATCGTAACGTACGAATATCTACTAACTGTAATATCTGCTTGTTCTCATAAGATGTTACGAGAAGCACGTTTATTGGTCAAAAAGTATCCAAGTTGCACATTTTCTTTCCGATAAAATCTTACGAATTACTGAATTCTACAGTCGAGCGAACATTATACAAATATTACATCTTTACAGACTCTTATGGACAATCGGGAAAAATTTAACTTTGCAATTGTATTTCCACCGTCGTTAAATATACTCATCGTTAATATATGAATATCAGATATTTGTGGATCTATACTTTTGTACCAGACATCTAGCCCAAATTCAAAATGTATTTGACAAATTTAAAAAAACTCGAGTTTCCCGAAAACGAAGCTTCGAATGGAAAAGATTCGATTTCTCCTTCTCGTTCGAGCGTCATTTCAAAAACTCTGTCACTAGTAGATTGAGAAACAACTTCTAAGTAAAAAAAAATTACGAGTATTTTTCTATCGATCGAGAAAGAAATAAAAAAAAAAAAAAAAAAACGAAGACAAGAAACGTGAATGACGCCGATCGCGTTCCGCTCATAAATATCGCAACAGTATGAACAGATTTCGTGCTCGAGTACCCAAACGAAATGTATGGGGAGTCGTTACGGTCCGGGCCGTGCCGAGAATTTTCATTTCATTCAACCCGGGAACATCCCCTTTTCGACTCTTTCGTTTGCCGGCCTCTTTCTCTCTCCCATGGCATGCAACGTCGAGCTTCGTCCAACCGAGCTCTTGAGCCTCGAAACTCCGACTTTATCGATATCAACGTGGTGTGACGGGACATCCACACATAGAAATCGCGAGCCAGCGTTAACGCGATGTGCACGAACCGACCGTGAAGAAAAATCAGAAGGTCGGGAACTGCGTTCGTAGTTCGAGAGATCAATCGGCCTTCGTTTCACAACGCGATTCCGTAACTCGAGGCTTTAAACTTCCTCCTTGGTTGTATCACCAGTGAGAATCTCTGTTCCTTCGATATGGAAACATCGGAAGAGGATTCGTGTTTTTTCTTTTTTTTTTTTTTTTTTTTATAAGAATCGAGTAAATAGAGGGGATTTTATTCAATCGATAAAAGATCGCAGGGTTTCAATACTGAAATTTTCTTAGCGGTAAGTATTTTATAAGTATTAAACTGATCGATTCTAATTTTTTTAATGAATGAAAACAGTGTCGAATGAAAGATCCTAGAAAGGGAGACTGGAAAGGGAGGAAAATTATAAGGCAGAGAAAAATGTAAGATAGAAAACTTGTGATTTATTTCAGGATTGAAACACATTCCAGTTATTCTCAGTTTCTTAATTTCAACGAATGGATCAATATTTTGTATTGTAACACAACCCATTAAGAAACAACATCGCATAAACATTCTATTTGCAATTTATTTTCAATCAGTTTTCCTTATCAAGTTTCCTTTTTTTAATATTAAACTATGAAAAAAAATTCGAGAGATGCTTGATGCTTTTCCATCGTTACATTTTTTTACATCTAGATTCTAGAATTCTATGAGTTTAAATTGAATTTAATTTTCAATGCTGTAATAAATTATTGCTTCTGTAAGTGTTCATTCTTCACAAAATAATGACAAAAATAATAATAAATTCAAAAGTCAATTTATAGAGTTAACCAATATGAATGATTTTGTGTCGATCAAAGTTGATCAAATATTTTCCATATTTCCTACAATTATTAGTCATCTTCCTTTGAAATCTTGTATCGCTTTGTTATAAAACCGTGACTAACTCCATTCTGAGAAAAACCGCATTACGATAACACATTGAACTTTGCTTGAATATGTATTACTATTCATATTATTTTTTCGTAATATTCTTATTTCATGAAAAAAAAAATATATACGATTTATTGTATTATAATAATTGTAATCGGTCGTATGTTAACGCGAGTTGTATGAAAAAACGATTCAACAACGATTTACGTAATTACTCTTTGGAAAGTTTTAATAAGCAAATGTTCAATACTAATGGTATCTAATTGCAGCTTGACGCTCCAAGAGAAAAAAAGTTCCTTTATGAGCGCAAGCTTTACGATGGAACTATGTATTTATTGCAAAACACGAGTTGATTAACCAATGAAAAGGTTAAATGAACGTTGCACTGCCGAGACATTTAAAGTTCTTCTGAGTCACTATTGACGTCTCGTGTCTGAACATCGCAAAACATACCACTTCGGAACAATGAAAGAAGAGGCACAAGTCCAGTAATTAAAAATCTCTTACGAACAAATTACGCGATATCATCAGTAATCACGAGAAAAGGAATTCTCTTTTTGCTCTAACTAAACGCGATGGACTTCAAGAACAAAATATGTGCTTCGAATAAAAAACACATTTTAGAACACATTCGTCTAAGAAGAAGAAGTATCGTATTTTCGTATTTACAACATCGATATCTTTTCTGATATATTAAATTGCACGTAGGATTTATTTCAATATTTAAGAACGTTGTATTTTCTTGACCATTAAAATACCTAATTCTTTTAGCATAAGTAAGGGCATCCCATTTTTTGTTTCAGCGTAAGAAGACATATCCTCATTATCTTATTAAAAATTATGCCCACGACATCTTTGTCATGAACGAAATGTTAATTTATCATTTTTATCATTTGTATATAATAACACTTTAGTATCGTTCTAGATACTTTTTAGTGTCTTTCGTACTTTGCACTTGTGAAAAAAATGCACGTTAATAAAAGAAAAAAAGGTACTTGTCACTGACGATATAACGTTAGAGTATTCGGATGCCTCGCCGAGCTTAGGATAATAGAAGCACCGCTGCACTTACGTTCGGCGATTCCGACATCGTAAATTTTCTCAAGAGTCGAATAATAAAATATGTTTCAGCCAGCTGTGGGATTGTAAAAGTTCTTAATTGCAAGCTTCGTTAGTCGGAAGCCACGGCGTTCGACGCTCGAATGCTTGAATCGTTTTCTCCCCAGAGAATTTCAGACCGTTCGGAATACGAATGCCACCCGCGCTCTTGCAAATCGATTTCATTATAATTTTCGTTACTCCGTTCGGATTCCTCGCGTTTCGCGTTCTTTCACAACGCGGCGCCAGGACCGGGAGTCGCGCTAACCATGGCCAGTCAACTATTAAACTTTGAACGACGCCCAAGGACCTCTGGCAGCAGCAAAAAGAAGTCCATAATTCTTCGAGTTCGTCCTTCGAAGGGAGAAACAACAAACCACCCGCGCATTTTCAACGAGATTAGAAACACGTCCTTCTACGAGAACGTTCTTGAACCCGCGGCGCAATTAATTTTGCATTTCTTCGTATCACGATTTAAACGATACAAATACTGTAATTCTTCGGCAAGTTGTATATCCTTTGAAACATTCACTCCCGTGAATTTATTTCATTTGACGACATGGAATGACAAATCACGAAGGGATTGGGAAACTTTCACGATGAATTGCGTCAAACGGCGTGTGTAAATTGAAATAGTCCACAAATAGTCTTGTCTATTACAATTTTCATAGTCCCCTAGTAGCTGACGTTCGTTCGACGAACAAAATTGCAGTTCGCATTATTTTAAATTAAACTATCGTACGTGCTCATTTTCGTTCCTCAACAGTGTATATACTGCACAGCGAATTTCACTGTCAGTTGAATAAAAAATAGCTAATATAGTCCGCGTAATTATGTATATCTTCTTGGTAGATATTGTAACTAATCAACATTTATCATATATATATATATATATATATATATATATATATATATATCTATATATATATATATATATATATATATATATGCTCTAACAAGTAATATAATAAATTGACAAGAGCAAGTTACTCACCACCGTTCTTCTCGTCTTCCTTCGCTTCATCCCCTACCGGCTGGACACTCTCCTTGCTCGTGTTGCACCCCATTTTCACTCCGGCTCTTCCTAGCTCTCTTCCTTTTCCTCTGTCTCTTCTCTATTCTCAGTCAAACGCAAACGCCCACTCGCGTTACTCGCGACACTCGCTGCGCGTAATTCGCGACTACGATCGGCTAATCGTAAACGGTTTTCTCGTTGACATCGAGTCGCGAAACGAGGGATCTCCCGCGGTCGCACGTTGGGAGAAAAACTGCCGACACTTCTCGGCAAGGACGAGTTGTGGACGAGTATATGGGAAAGATCACAGCGTTTATTTTCGGCGTTTCCAAAAATCTCGGCTCTCCTCTGGTGGACCCCGGAGAAGGTGAACGACACGTCGCGGTACCGGCTTATTCGCAGCAATTCGTTGAGAGACGAAAATACAATTGATTCTTTGTAATTGGTCAAATCGTGGACGTATCGTAAATTCGATCGGTTACGCCGTCTCTTCCCTTCGCGAGTTTAACAACCGGTTAAGAAAAATATATATATGTATGTATGCATGTATGTACATATATATATATGTATGTGTATATATATATATATATATATATGTATATCTATATATTAAAACACTGTACAAAAGCTACTTGCCGGCGAACACTAAACGCTAACCTACGAACGAACATACCACGAACACAATTCTCGTCGGCGTCGCGAGACGTACTGACACTGCCGACGACCCTGCCCTTGCGTCGCGACTACGCGAGTCGATATATATTCCTTCGTGATCACTGTCTGCGTGAACGTACACACACGCTGCATGCGCGCGAAAACCAATAACAGTGTGCACGTCTACGGCGGATCTTCCATATGCAACCTTGCCTTTCAGAGATGCTGCAGTTTCTCGTAATTTTGCATCTTTCGAGTGTTTTCCACGGAGAATATTATTCGGTTTCGTTCTGGGTGTATCTCGCTAGTTAATCACGCGCCACTCCCCAATTCTCATGCACCATCCAAGAAGAGAGTAGTTTTGCAAGGTTCAATCGATTTCATAAACGGATACGTACTACGGCCGGTTGTTTTATTGTACTGAAACGAGACGAGACCGGTGGCAGACAGGCGCCAGCCAGCAGCTCCCGCGGTCTTCCTGTTTTCTGGAACGAATATCGATTTTGTAGTTTTGATAATCCCCCGCGATTTACCACCGTTGATGATTCATATTTTCACGGACGCGGCTTACACGTTTGTTTGCGTTTCGTAGTCGCGTGACTCGCGAGAGCGGTACTGACAAATAGCTGTCGGTAGTTTTAATGCTTCTCTGGCATGCGCGATTCTGCCGATACAGAAAATATTAAGGATAAAGAAGTAACAATGATTAGTAACGAATTTAATTAGCAACGATGTTTATTGAATATATGGGTGATAGAAATATTTCACAATGTCTAATATATACAGGATGTATTAACATTTTAATATTTATATCGACAAATCATTAATCTGGGACTATTTTGATTTTACATATCTTTGACGTATCTTTCTTCTTTTTTCAACATCTCTAGCTATCCACTTGGTTGTATCTTGTAATATTTTACTTAATGATTCAAAAATATTTGTATACGTTAAAATATTTGTAACAATAATTTGAACATCCTGTATATATTCAATTTCTTGATTAACAATTAAATCATACTGCTCATGATGTGTGTAACGTATAAAAAAAAAAAGTTAAACGTGTACATTTTACATATCGGAAGTGCTCCATTTATAAGCTTCTTCTTGACGCGCTACCTTGGCATTTTGCGCTTCGAACCATCGTTTTTCGTACCCGTTACTTCTGTCAACTCCGTCCCATCTATGACCGGGTTTGATACCGAAACGATTTGGCATAAATGATCCTTCGTACTTTGGTCGATCTGAGAACATACGTAATTGCATACCAATTCCATCCAAACCATCATCACAAATACGAAGATTTTCCCAGAATTAAAAGTATAAAGCTTTACCTGGTTTCCTCTTTCCTTCTTTTATCTGTTTTTGTTTAATATATTCTAACATAGGATCACCTTCTCTTTCTTGTTCCCTAAGTCTTTTGTCTAAATCAGCGTCATCCGCGTACCTTGCTAGAGGCTTACTCATTTCATAAAGATCATCTTTTAGCTGTTCTTCACGATCCTCAACTTGTTTCAAGCTATGGCAACAGATGTTTTTCAGAAGTTTGTCCACAAGCACGATAATTTCAGTTTATAAATTGAGTTCCTTATCGCTTACCCTTTCCCCCATTTAGCGTATTTTTCGTCTAATTCTGCTTGTCGCTTCTGTTTCTCTCGTTCTTCTTTCGCTTCTGCTTCCAAATCGCGTTTTTTACCTGTTTTAGTATCGCGTACAATCGCCGCTTGTCCAACTCCTGTAATTTCTTTGCCAAGCTGAAGGAAACGAAATTTTATTTTTCAATAAAATATAAATTAGAAATTATGAACGAAAAATGAAACTTATTCAAATACCTTGCTAAAATGTTCAGCTTCTCGCTTTTTGTATGCCTCTGTTTCTTCTCGCAGTGTTTTAGCATCTTGTAAGCCAGCTCTTTTTCCATCTAATGTTTTTTTCATTCGCTTTTCGCTATCTTCTTCGTCTACATCCCCATGCTTTGATTTTCTTTCCTTGACATAAATGTCTTCTTTGCGTGAACGATGATTAGAATCGTCATCATATCGATCACCAAATTTATTCGATTTAGACTTATAGAAATCTCTATTGTCTTCTCTAAGTCTATTTGAGCTTGAATGAATATCTCTGTTTCTTTTACGAGACAGACTCATATCTGAATCGTGTCTTTTGTCTGGATTTTTTTCAGAATGTTTATGCATTCTACTCCTACCAGGTTTTTCATTTCTATACCTATGATATCTTGGTGAACTTTCTTTGAATAAATTATCGTGCCTGTTTCTCGTTATTTCAATCGACTCGTCGCGTCTATTTCTGTATTTGTAACTCATATGAGCATTCACATCTCTTTCATATTTTCTATTAGATGGACTATGCTCAGAATCATTATTCCTCGTCCTACGTTTATGATTTTTACTTCTTCTTGCTAAGTTTAAATCTGATTCATAATCTTTACTTTTTCTACTTCTCTCAGGACTCAAATCTGAATCAATATTTTTTTTATTTTTTCTAGGACTCAAATCTGAATCAGTATTTCTTTTACTCTTTCTAGGAGGACTCAAATCTGAATCAAAATCTTTCCTATTCTTTCTAGGAGGACTCAGATCAGAATCAGAATCTCTTCTATTTTTCCTAGGAGGGCTGAAGTCTGAATTATTTGCATCACTATGCTTTGTACTTTTCTCAGATTCGTGCTTTTTACTTTTCCTCGGTGGACTTAAATCAGAGTCATCAGATATTTCCTCTTTTCTTTTTATTCTTTTTTTCATTTTGTGAGATGAGACACCTGTGTCTTGACTGCTATCGTTATCACTGCTACTATGCTTGATGTTACTATGCCTTTTATATTTTATTCTAGGTATTCTTAAATCATCGCTATCCTCACCTTTTTTTGCTTTTCTATTTGTCTGGTTCTTTGTCTTTTTAGATATTCGTGGAGGAGACAAGTCGTCGCCTGAATATTCATTTTCTTTTCTCAATGGATTTGGACTATCATCAGATATATTCTTTGCTTCTTCGAATTGCTTACTTCCTCTATCTACACTAGTTATAGTTAAATCACCATCTTCGTCATTAGCTATAATTTTCCATCTTCTTTTGTCAGTGAAATCAACTGGGCCACGTTCATCCACCACGCCAGCAATTTGAGGTGCATCTTCTGCATCGATGAAAATATCAAATTCATTCTCTTCCATTGGTCTCAAATTCTTCAGGTCTACGTCATCGTCAATGATCTTTACTCTGCAAAATACATCTCAACATTTGTGCAAAGAAGTGAATAACCTTTGAAGAATTATTGTCTAAAGTCTTTAAAATCGATCGTGGATTTTAGAATTTGATTTGACCAAAATTCTTTTTATGCAATCGAACAATCTTCCATAAACGTAACATTCAATTAAGAAAATGATAGTAAGTAAGAGTATTTTGTTATGCGTTACAGTTTCAAATATTCGAAATACTTCATCTTCCAAGAAGATGTGTGAAACAATTACTATAACCTAAAACACAAGGATTTCCTGTTGAAAATGTCGAAACAAGCTATGATGTTTGCAAATTGAAACTCACGTCTTTGCTCCTAGTTTCGTCTTTTTCTTTTTCTTTTTCTTCTTGTCATCTCCCGAGGACAAATATTTTTTTAAATATTCTTTTTGATCTATAACCTTCCTCTCCATTGTAACTTACGCAAGTACTGACGCATAACTACGTGCTGACCTGCTATGTCGATATTTCGTGGCGCGTTCACACGGGGGCGCCACATTCACTATTTAAAGTTTTAAGTTATTTCGTGTTCCACGGAAATAACTTAAAAAATTTTATGTGTATCATAATTTCTTTTAAAATACTACAATAATAAAACTTTGGAAACTACAATTTAACTCGTGTATAATTTAATGTGTATAAATATAATTTAAAGCGCTAGAATTGTTCTTTTGAATTAATCATTGAAACTATATAGATTGCATGTCCAGAAGAAGAACATAAAATATATTAATTTTGTTTAGAATATATGTTACACTTATTTAATGTGTAGAAATATATTGTGTGATTGTTCTGCTTTTATACTCAAGTATGTGAAAAACAATCACGGAGAGAAGAGCATAAGAGGAAATATCAAACGATAACCACAGACGAGATACATGAATATATCTCATATAGTCTGTGGCATAACTTATCAGGATCTAGTCATTGCTTAACTTCATTTTTAAATACATAATTTCTCTCTACATAAATCTTTATTTAATACATATCAATCCAGTTGTCACTTAAAAATTAATATCACGAAAGTGTAAATTGAAAGATCGACAATTTATTATATTTGAAATTGTAATAAATTCGCGGAAGTGTAACTTTGCGATAGAAATGTAAAAATTATTAAATCATTGATTAGTATAAAAAAAAAAACTGATTTTCGAAATATTAACAAATCAAGTGACCACCAGAACACAGGGTAACGAAAAAGCATCGAATGTCTGGTCAATGATTACACACGCGGAAAATCGCAGCTGTGTATATAATTTTCATATTGGCTGGTTGACGTCCCGGTGAACTCATGCACCGTGCCGACCTTATCGGCGGAGCGTATCAGGCCACGGGTTATAGAGAACGATCCACGATGCAGTGTGCCAGACGAACCTTATCGATTTTATTCATCGACCGCGTGTACATTCCGTTTAGCAAGGCGATGCGATACAGCAATGTCGCAAATCTAGACGATCTAACGCCGAGGCTCGATGTACAAGAAACTGGAAACGGTTCTTCATTGGCCGCTGGAGGAAAGCAGGTGATTACGCGGATTGGAGGTGGTAACCGGCGACCGGAGGTAGGGGAGCGAAAGTGAACACAACTCCAAGAATGGGCAGGAAGAGACACGGGCTGCTTGAGGCCTGGTGGCAGAAAGTTTGACGGATAATAGCGTAGGAGCGTCATTATTGCAACGTTTCCATTCAATCGAGTGGCGAGTGTATAGATTCACCGTGGTGAACAACGATCAACTCAGCTGAGTGGAAAATCGCGACGGTAGGGTATATATACGCGAAAAAATGAAAGTGCGGAGGAACGCGATTGCTCGATCGAGAAAAGGCTGGCTGGCGGAGTGAGATTCCGGTGACGTTCCAAAGAGAGAAACGTAGCGTGCGCAAGGTTATGGGCGTGCTGCTGGTACGATCCAGTGTGTGCCAGTGATTCTCACTGACATGCCTGCTGGAAAGGTCCCCGTTGGAAAAAATTTCGTGCTCGCAACAACTTGGCGCATAATCAGTTACCGCGAGGCCGCTCTGACGCGAGCGTCGTCCGTCATCCTTGTCGTCGATCCTTGAGCAACGTGCTGCATGAGATCATGACGCGAAAACTCAGCAAGTTTTTGATACTCTTCGATAACACGAATCTCTTGTATTTCCCCGGCCACTTTTTATCCGGTCGGGTACTTATCGAGTTGGACGACGAGGCTTAGTAAGTATACATATACATATACATATATATATATATATATATATATATATATATATATATACATATATACCATCTTTGTCGCGTAACATCCAAAAAATCGCGCGGATTATTATTATCAGATATAAATGGCCTTAGCCATTTGTACATGTTTCTATTAAATTATTCATTTCAAGAGAAGAGAATTGAAAGAAAATTCCAATCGTTAAAGCACTCAAAATTCAAATTACTAAACTGACTAACTTTGAAGATTAACGCGCAAGCAATTATTTCAAGTTATATTTTTGATTTTCGTGAAACGCCAGCAAGCGCGTGAAAGCGTCTACATTACGTTAAATAATTACGTTTCGTCAGATGTAACCTTAACGCGTAACGTCTTCCATTGTAGACTTTCACGATGTGAATTACGATATATCGAATAGTTACGGTACATAGTTGTATGATTGATTAAACGAGTCTATCTAGCAAATGCAATATTCGCAATAAAATAAGATAATGCGAACTTTCCACCTTGTTAGAAATCCATTAAAATGCATTGTTTTGTCGCAATTGCACGCAGCGCTCTCCAGAATGTCAATTCAACAAAATAATTGTCATGCCGTTAACGACATTGAATTTTTTTTTCTTTTTCCAAAAGCTGCGTTATCTCGAATATATCATCGTTATACATCATGGTTATAATCGAATTAAATCTCTTCGTTTTTAATTTAGGTATTAAATATCGTAATAGCCTGCAGGTAATTTATTAGAATTGTTAAATTTATTTCGTCGACGTAACGAGACTGTAATAACACGGTCGATGTGTCACAGTGTTTCAGGGTTGCATTTTCATGTGATCGGCGAAGGAGTGGTGCGTGTACGCAGTCAACGCGCCGAAAGGGTTTACGACAAAGAAAACTATATAGATTTTCGTATGAGATTGCTGGGCGAGCCAGGTAATGAAAAGAAATTACATTACGGTACATTTAATGCAGCCGTTAAGATGAAACGGGCACAGCGTGTTCGAATAACGAGCTCTCGGATGATAAGCCCGCGATCTGGAACATCTTAATAGATAAATTAACTTTACACGAATTTGCATAAATGCTCGCGACAATAGCCAAATTGACGAGCGACGTTCTTCCTCTATTTAAAAAGAACAGAAGTTGCAAAATAAATGAACTTTTTGATAATAATTCTCAGCTTTCCCGAATGTTGAATTTAAGGAGATCTTCTTACGAAGAGTTGATAAAAAATTTATCAGAAACGCTTGCATCTTTTCACCAACAACAAGTAACGATTGAACTGCTAGATTTTTATGCATTTATTGAAAATCTGAAGCTGCAAAAACGCACACCATTAATAAATAAATATCCAAAATGCAGTACTTATTGTAATGTAAATTTTCTATCTAGTTATCAACACTAATTACATTAATAAAATTATGAATTTATGAAAATTAAATATCCGCAATCTAATGATAGTTAGATTTGTTATTTTCGTAGTTGATAGCATTAATGACGTATATTTGAAAGATTCAAATTCTTCACTTCACAAACGGCACACCCGCGAACCGCACGGTGCATAATAATGTAAAAACTGTTTCTTTTTGTTTCGATGTCGTTGCTGCGTACAACATCGGAATCCAGGAGAGGGACCGTCACTGCTGTCACCGGGGATTCACAGCTTTCCATTCAAATTAGGCCTACCACTGGGCCTACCGTCAACTTTCTTGGGCAAACACGGCTGGGTGCAATATTATTGCAAGGCTGCACTTCGGGAGCCCGGCGGTCTGACGCACAAGAATCAGCAAGTCTTCATTGTGATGAACCCCATCGATTTGAATTTAGAACCGCCGATTTTGGCGGTAAGTTTTTCTCACTCTCACTCCCTGCTACTTTTTATACACACTCCTGTTCGAAAGTTTGAAGCATCGTTTCAGATGAAATGAATTTCTGATATATTGTAATTGCAAGTAATTTGCGTGCAATTAATCACAATACTTGAAAATATCAATGTCATAAATAATAAAATATTTGCGTTTCTTTTTTAAAGAGGTTTTGAACGGCAGTGTATATCTTCTTGCATTATTTAATATTTCATACGTTCTTGTATTATTACGTTCTCTTGTTGGGAACCAATAAAATTTAAATAAGAAAATGGAGGATATATGTATAGTGAACTACAATATTTCAACTGGTAACGATCATTATTATTAAATTGCGGATATTTATTCAATTTTATATTTTTATGAATACAATTAAACAAATGAAGTCGGAATAGAAATTTAGATTAAAATGTCGTAATAAGAGCTCTATGTTGATTATAACATGTACTTCACTTTCGATATTTCATATATTTTTGCATATTGTGAACACACTTTTACATTCTTGCATCTTCCAATTTTCAAATCCACAATCCAGCAATAACTTAATAATCTGTTTAACCTAGTTTGAAGAAAATTGATATTTTTAAGAAATTTCGAAAGTAGTTGCTGAATCTTTTCGACAGTCATATTTTCTTGTTCTGTTGGAAATGTGAAAATAGTATATTTTAATAAAATGCTCTCAAATTTATGCAAGTTTATGCTTTCAAATTTAATAAAATTTGTATTCAAATTTATGCAAGCTACGTTTGCACGTAGATGAACCGCGCATTCATGCATTCCACTATTTCACAGCCAGGACGATCATTCTTGTTTTGAACACCATTATTCGGCTTACGCTTTCTACCCTAAGCGTGCAATTAGACGAACCCTGACACGCGCATCCTAAATCGCGAAACATCGCCGGTCGGTTGGTTTTATTGCGATTGCGATCACACTAAACGTGGTATTGCACATGTAATGATTTAATTTGCAATTTCGCTGCACGCAACACACTCGTCTGATTTCTAATCGTCATTTAAAACAACCAGCCTCACCGAGTGAAACGAACTAAATGGAGAAAGATTAATGCCTCGCGGAATAAGTTTGTTCAAACATCAACCCGATGATGATTATCTAGTGAGAAAATGTAATATGATCTATATGATGTGTTATCACATGTTCCGATCGATTTTGTAAACAATTTTAAATTTTGCAAGCATGTCTAATCTCGAGCTGCTGAATTCTTTGCGGTCTTATGTCCAATCTGTCTGAGCAAAGACTCTTACGTACATGTGTTACGTATTTAATAGATACAGATAGTGAAGAGCATAATTGAATCAATAATAATGAAAAATTACAGAATTTCGAGCATTACGGTTAGATGTTAAAATTTTTTGAATTTCTGTCGTTTAATCGTAATATTCGAAGTTCAATGAAATGACGAAAAAAAAAAATTGTAGAGCAAATTTTAAGGGGACATTGTAAAGAAGAAATTTCAGTCTTCAAGATTACAGAATCTTGTCATGAAAAACATTTTATATATCATTTGAGTATTTAACAAGCAATAAAGTGATACAGAACCGTATCATTCTTATCACTCGAGTCATTGCCGAAATTATGCAGGCATTAATGCAATAATACAGATATTTATCACAGTTAGATTAAAATAATTTTCCAAGATTCGGAACGACTTTATGAATGTTTCGCGAACCAAAAATTCAACATTCTCGTTAAAATGAAGAAAATGCATGTGCATATACAAAATGTATGTGGCTTTCCATGCATGCTTTCCTTCTTCAGCATATTATTGAGAGAATTTCTTGAGAATTTTAACATAACCGGGTTCTGGATGGTCATCGATCTGCGTAGAAAGCGATCTTTGTCATTATATTACATACCTTTTTTTTTTTTTTTTTACTTCCAGTATCAAATATTCGATCATTAAACTTGTTTCTGCTTCCTGTATTTTATAGATAATATTTCTCATTTTATTTTCTATTCATGTTTTTCGTTACATATCCTTTCTTTATTTTCTTACCTTGAATTATATTACTTTCTGGCAAATTTTCAATATTATTTTTACATTTCGTTTAACTTTTTCTCTAGCACTTGTCTCTCCTTTTTTTATTTTACATTTGAGAGATTTTATAGCATGTTACAATAACCATTTTTCTTGAATTTATAAATTACAATAAATTTTTAACAACTGGTTTTGAAATTTATATAACACATCATGTTTTCATCATATTATAATGATTTTGCTTGAATCTGTTTGCAAATTACAACATAGCTGTATTATTCTTTTTTTTTCTTTTTGGCGTCGTTTCCGCAATGCATTAAAGAATCGATATTTGCTCACACACGTTCCATCGCATGTTTTTGTGGGAAGTTGTTCTTGTTTATGCGATCAAAGGAACACATTCACATCATACCAGATAACATGTAATATAAGATAATTCTTACGTAGGCATGTGACATTCAGCTTCGAATGCGACCGCATTGTTGATTCAACTATATAGTCACATTCATTACACACGCCTTGCATTGCATAATCGAGAACTCCCCAAGTGATGGTATCGATCTCTTGTTCAGCGAAAGAATAGATGAAATTTAAAGATCCAAGGATCGTAAAAAAACGCGATATATATATATATATATATATATTGGATATATATATATATATCACTTTTTTAGACATATATTTTATTTTCATTATATACTTCACACTTTCGTTGATGTAGTGAAACTTATAATATTCAAATCGATATGCCGTGGTTCATAAAAGTATTCGAACACTTCCCAGAGAGGAATTTTTATGTATACATGTAACATGTAAAAAAATTTGATATTCCAATACTACTGCAATAACAGATGACTATTATGGTCCAGTAAAATATTGATAAAATTCTAAATTGAATATATGTAGAATTGAGAAGATACTCAAACATATATTCAATAAAGCACTGGTACGCTACTTTTTAATGTGCCAATTATTGGAAATTAAGTAAAATTTTCTTACATTCTCAAAATAACTTCTGTGATTTCCACAATAAATTTGATCAATATAATAATTATGGTTGAGTCTCACCACAGTGTTATAAAATTTTTACGAAAAAGTTTTTACGCCTATTCGAATACTTTCGTGATCAAATGCAAATTGACATAAATTGGAAGCAAATTTGACGAGTAATCGAAAGGAAGACTTAGAAGTATTTGTATAAATTTTCGAAATGCGTCTCTCTTGATTGATAGCAACCGGCAAGGCAAGAAATCGAGCAACGAGTCGGTGTTTCCTGCGTTTCCGGAGGTCCTGTATTTTGCAGAGTAAGCCTGGACAGAGGCGGATACGTACCCGGTGAAACTATCGGGATCTCAGCGACCGTCAGCAATCGGAGCAAAGTATGTATCGTATTTCGATTCGATGGCTAACCAAAAGAATTTCTATCTGGGAATAAGATCAGCATAATATGACACCGTCACATGTATCCCTCACCTGAAATTCACATGAGGCGTGTTAACAAAATAATGAAATATTATTTAACAGAATGGAAATTTTCATTTAAAAGGAAAGAAAATAAAACATTCGTTTATTGCCGCTTTCAGAATTGAAGAATTTTTATTAATTATAGTTATACGTCAATTATTTCATTTTTTTTTCAATTTTAATTGACAATTACAAAGTGCAAAATAACTGAAAGTGAAACGCTTGACACACTCCGGGTCGATCTTAATTAGAATTACCGCAATTACGTAGTATCGCAATAAAATTGTTTTTTCGGATTTTTTGCATTAAAATTTCTTTTAAAATTTCACGACGAGATCGGTATGGATGTTGATGTAATCCGACAGCGAAACACATTGCAAACAATACAGCAATTACTCCATCCGTTGTGCGCATGTGTGATGCAAGATCCACATTTAAGTATACATATAGGATCGAAATGATTCAACAGGTGACGATGAAATCGACAAAAGCATCCTTGACCGAAACAATTCAGTACCTGTGCCGTGGTAAAGTGCTCGCGAGCGAGACGCGAGAATTAGCCAGCGTTTCCCGGGGGAAAATCCGCCCTGGAGAAGGCGAGGAATGGTTGAACGAGCAAATGTACGTTCCACCGTTACCACCCACCAATCTGCGCGGGTGCCATCTCATCAACGTTCTTTATCACGTCTACGTAAGTGTAAACGTTGTTTCAACTGTTGTTACGATAATTATCATTACTAAAGCGTCGCACTCTCTCCTTGCTGCAACGTGTTTTTGCCACAAAGCTAATGCGCCTGCAGCCATTTACAGAAATGGCGCCGACTTTCTTCTCCACGGTTCTTCTTCCCACCTTTTTCTCTTTCATTTTTCCATTATGAAAGTGTCTTAAGTTTAGAACGCGTTGCTTCAAGCGTAATAAATAGACTGCGGCATTTGAAATGCACGCAATATGGAAAAATATAATGTAATATTAAGATAATATAAATTTCTAATGATAAATTTGTTATATACGTGTATATAATTATATATATATTATACGAATCATTTAATTTTTATTGGAATTCAATATTTATCAATAAATTGTTAACGTTAACGAAATGTTATACACGAGAAAGGATAATTTCCATCGTGATGGAACAGTGCCACTATGTATACGAGATCTACTGTGCCATCAATCTTTTAAAATTCTCTGGTTTCACGGTACGGCATATAAATTTAACTTGCCGTGTCAGTTAACTTTCTCGGGTTTTGTGTCGCTCGATTTTTCCTGAAGACTTTTTATCCCAAATACATATCGTCCAAGTCGTTTAAAACATTCTACTACAAACACGCGTACACGTAGATTTCTACGGGAATAATCGGCAACGAACAGATAAATTTGGATATATTTATATTATCGGATATTTTTACTATATTTATTATAACATTATATTTATATTTTTATTATATATGTTGTAATATGTTACAGTTCGTAATAAGTCCAAAGAGTCTGGACAAAGAAATCAAACTGCAAATACCAATCGTTCTAGCGACTTATCCCTTAAGACAGGAAGGCGCACCAGCGGGAACTGCACCGTCGAAAAGAGGAGCACATTACCCGTCAACGTTGCCGATATTTCGGCCATGGTTGGACGATAAGGCTTTCGAAATTCAGGAGTGAAGGTTTAATTAACTTTCACCATGATATCTAGAAAAAAAGTTAAATATCGACGATAATGGTACGAAAGATATGAGAAAGAAATTGTCTGAACATTTGGAGAAAGTTAATACGCTTATATAACAATACTTATCTCGAGTTAAACTTAACTAAAAGTGCTTACAAATGACAGATAAAGACATTGTTTATATATTGTTGTTCCATTTTGAATCGTTTGTTTAATCGAATTTAGAAAGTATAGAAAAGAATAGAGTAACTTTTATAATTTAAAAATTTTAAATTTAAAAATATAGTAGTGATATATATATGTATCATTTTTGTTGATATCTCGTAAATGTCTATGAGTTGCAAAATGTTGTTTACAATATTTTAAACATATTGAAATATATTAATGATATTTTAGATATTTATAAAAATATTGTAAATGATATTTTTAATGAAAAAATAAATGTATATTAAAAAATCAATATATATATATATACATATATATACATCGAGAGAAAACTTAAATGCGTCAGCGAGTTTCATGATCATATATTTCATTAATGAAAATTATTAACAAACTACTTTTACAATTGTATAAAGTTACTTTTCGGTTGTATAGATTAACTAATCATGTTTAAACATAGACGTGATTGCCATATTTATGCGCAATAAATATGGTTTATCAAAGTGAAGAGAATTGTAACATTATATGCACTAAAAAAAAGAAGTAGCTGTTTATAACAAAAGACAAAAGTACGGTAATTGTTATTTTGCTGTTATTCTCAGGTTCCCATTTCTCCCTTTAATTTTTCCAGAACTTTTTCCACTGTGGTTCCAGACACTATTACGACCTTTTGTCGACTTTTAGAACCCTATAAAAGATGAGCGTTTAAATTAAAAATAAAAAAAAAACTAAAAATTTAATTAATGGAAATTAAACTAACTCTATCTAACGATACGTCGGATTTTCTCATTCCCAATACGGAAGCTAAGTATTTCACGAGTTCCGTATTTGCTTCACCTTCGACCGGAGGTGCGGATATTGCGACGCCCACTGCATCCTCAGAAATATCTATAAAGTAATTTACACCTCCACGTACATCTGATATCCTACTTTTAATTCTGTTTTAAATATTGCAACATATCTTCACCTGTTATATTATTATGTTTCGCGCCAGGTTTTGCTTGAATTTTTATGGTAACATTCCCACTTTTATCTAAACTTACAGGTCCCTTAGGTTCCTACCAAAATTGATCTGTTTGTTATAAACATTCAAAGACGCAATGTAATTTCAAATTTCAAATAGATGTTTACTTAAAATATTGTATTATAGAAAACATGTCTACGATATTAATCATACATCGCGCTTACAGTATCACTTACTGAATTACCAATAGCTTTTCTTCTTTAATTAAGAAATTCGAAAAAAATTGGCATTCGCTTAGAGAACATCTAGTGAGTTACAAATACAATGTTGCCATTCGTGAATTCGCAAGCGACACCTAGTAGTGTTAAGTATAAGTTAAAGGTGTACCATAGAAAATGTCATGTTATTTTCTTAATAGGTGATCAAATCTCGATCACATATTAAATTCTAATCCTCTCAACCGAAGTTGGTAAGTTACGATTTTTATAATTCACTGACCTCGTTAACCGTAGCTTTCTGACATTTTCCAGCTTTCTTTGATCCTTGCTTCGACATTTCGCGAGTATTCGCAAGATATTGCAAAAGTTTTCTACGCAGACACGTATTGTCGAAGTAACGGCTCATTTACAATTTGAAAATCACTCGAATTTTATTTTAGACGTAGATGGCTGTTAGTTAATAATGATTCCGATGATTCTTTAACCTCAACATCTTCGATTGACCGAGACGTCTGCGCACGTGTAGCGCTGTGCTGCCAACTAAATTGCAGTAAAACACTATGTTGGCGCGATTTATCAAATTGATTTTGCCGGTTTTTTCATTTGTGACAATATTTCGAACATTATAATTTACATAATTTCATAATTAAATAAACTGATTACAAAATGAGATAATTAATGATAAAACTATTATCAGCAGATTTTTAATTCACGCTGTGATTATGATAAAATTTTCAGGTCAAGATGCCCAAAAAATTTGTCGGTGAAAATAGCAAGGCCGTCGCTGCTCGAGCTAGAAAAGCAGCGGCCAAAGAGGCTGAAAATACAAAGAAAGCTCTCGAAGCAGAAGAAAAAGCTTGGCAAGACGACGATAAACAGTTATTAAAAAAGAAGCAAAAACAGGTATTTGAATAGTACTTGTTAAATTTTATTACCTGTATGATACTTATTTATTTATTTAATAATTCGCACTCACTTACTAATTTGTTTAGTAACTTACAAGATATTTTATAGGAAGAATTTGAAAAAAAACGTCAACAACAATTAGAAAAGAAAGCAGAGGTAAAAGCTCTGCTTGAAAAGGAAATGGCAAACATAAAAGTGGGCGGTAAGCAGCCTGCAGCTAAAGTAACTAGAGCAGAAATAGTTGCTGCGACGGAAAAGCGAAATCAGGCAGCAATGAAAAAAAGAGAAGAAGAAAAACCAATTGAAGAGAATTTGAATAGGCTAACGATAGAAGGTGAAACTGCTCATGGTATAGACGAAGCTTTATCCGTATTAAGGTAAGATAGATGCTGATATTTTCAATGAGAACAATTGTTTCACATTATTGAAAATATATTGTTATTATTTGTTACGCAGTACTAAAGAAGCTGAGATTGATCGTCATCCAGAGAAACGTGTAAAAGCAGCGTATGCTAGTTTTGAGGAAAGAATGATGCCTATTATTAAAGAGCAAAATCCTACTCTGAGGTTAAGTCAATTAAAACAAATATTGAAAAAGGAATGGATGAAATCTCCAGAAAATCCACTCAATCAAAAATTACTTTTAAATCGTTGATATTAAGCGATTATAAAATGAAATATAAACACGCATACGACTGATTAAACGACTTGAAGGAACACGTGGAATAAGACTCATAAATGTAATCATAAACGAATCAAATATCTGTACACAATTTTATTGTAAACGAATAAGTTATACTCTCGTAGAATACATAAAATAACACTGTATAAATCATCTTTGGTATAACTTATACGCTACTGCATAGCCTCCATATTGTATTTTACAATTTCATTTACAAATAGATCTTTAAATTCGATCTTTGAAGAGAATAGCCTAACAATCGTGTACGTTTTGGCACAGTTACTCTGCAGACTTATACAACTTTACATACACGAGCGTCCTGTTGGTTTCTCTTCCTGCTACATGGCATTAAAAAATATTTTTTTTCCATAAAAAAATAACTATACAAAAACTTGGTTACTTCGTTTCAATTGTATAAAATAGCACTCTATACAAACGAATTTTTACTATCATAAAATCTTGATTATGTACAACAGATCTTAGTCTTTGTCTCGGTGTGTTCAATTTGCCATGGCAAACATAACCTTTTGTTCTCTTTGTTTCACGTACAATGAATGAAATACCCGTACAAAGAACTTGATTTAAATATAATCGTACAATTACATGGTCCGTAAATTGTCCTTTTAGCAAACACATGTCTCTACTTATCTTATCGCTACCATTTCTTGTTTTTCCACAAGTCTATGAAACAATGTATCATGTGATTAACTTGCTTTGGGCAATCAGTCATAGGGGTATGACCAGCAGTTGGGATTGCTTCGAGGAAAGCTTTCATCATGGTCTAAAATACAAAACATAATGATTACAATTAATATTGAAAAAATAAAATGAAAATTATTCTAAAACTACCACCTTCTGAGAAATTTAAGACTTTCAAATATTCGTACTTGAAAATAAATTGAAAGTATTTTAACGTTAATAGAATTACTGGGGATAAAAAAAAAATGTTTAATATAAATGATTATAGCAAATGTCAAATTTCATCGTAAGTTACAATCACACGAAGTATCGTGTATTATCTAGAATTTGCACGAAGATTTTCTTCAACTGTTTCCAATTTACAATTTCATTAAAAAGAACTCTTTGGATATTTTATGCAGATAATTTCCTTACCTGAAATAGAAAACATGCGAATTAATGCCTGGTATATTTGCATGATTCTCGAAGCCTATTCGAAAGGAAGCTTAAAAAGAAGCAACGTACCCTTTCCATTTGGCATTCCTGCACGAGCGACACTTTGTTGTCCCTTAGGCCATGTATGAGAAGCGTCGGTGTACATATCCTTCTATGGAACACGTAATCTCCTTCCGGCCAGACCATGCCGTCCAAAACGTATTTCATGTGCGAAGGCCATTGTTCTGGCGGCTCGGGGCCGCAGTAAGGGTGTTGACGACCCCTCGCTGAATATAATATGTCTCTGTGAAGGCCGCACATTAAAAAAGGCGCCAGGATCGCTCTGAGGCAACAGTGGCCAGCGCTTTCGGTGCTGGGTGCTGCCAAAGGTGTTGGACCACCTCCGGATATCAGGACTAGCTGGTGTATACTGCTGTCGTATTTGCAAGCTAAGGCAGCTGCAAAACTACATCTGAAATTGATAGGAAATCAGACAATCTTTTGGTTGGAAGTTCCGTTCGTCTTCCTCTGAAATTACTTCAATTAAATACACAATTTGAAGAAGCCATGCACGATCAAAGTGAACACTTGAAAAACAACATTACATATGCACCAATTTTTATGGAAAAGCTGTAGGTGCAAGAATGCACGCAATCCACGTAACACGCATAATATTTGATATATAAAATACTTTCTTTTTATAATACTCAGTAGATAAAATAATTTTCTATTTTTTGGAATTATTTTCATAAATAATATAAAATCGCATAAATACTCGCAACTTACGTATGGCTATCCAGGTGTAAATTAAATTTGAACCTTCCACAGGCACTTAAAATAATAAATAAATAATATCAAAATTACTACTCAAAAAACTCTCGTGAAATAATAATAATTCCTTATTTCGTTCAAATGGGACAAGACTTAATCCTCGTAATGTATCGTTGTGTGAACTTCAATAGCTCACCAAAGGACTCATTAACGAGATCCAAAAATCACATTTAATTTATATGCGTGCCAGTCGTGTAATATCCCTTTCTTATATATAATTCATGCTGCAACGCATTTATTGCAACTTTAACTCATTGCCGTAATTTGTGTAGGATACAGATGTTCATTTTTCTAACTACGGAGGTACAGGTAAATTGAACGAAGAACAGGTATATTGAACCGTACGTGGTTCGCGGACTTAACCAGCGGCCTACATGTCGTGTTGCAATGTCGCGCGAAGGATTAATAGAACTTACCTCTTTATTACAGCATCGTACCGTGTAGGTCGCGATTTCCAGCCGAGTGACCGTATTCGTTAGCAATTTGCATAATAAAAAAAAAAAAAAAAAAAAATTGGCAAGCTTTCGTAAGCGATCAAAGCGATTGGGAAGCTACGTCGCATATCGGGGTACTTTTGGCCAATTTAATCTAGCCAAAAGTCGCCTGAATAATTGTAAATAATATTGTAAAACTTTTGCTGCTCTCGATAATTTGTTTATAATATACCATTAATACATTCATAAAGCGCATTGTGCTTTGCCGAAAGTCAGAGACATTTTTGCACTACACATTTTGCTCTTCATATTCTGTGAAGAAATCTTTCTACGTTTCAAAGGAATTGTGCAATTATGAAAGTTTTCTCTCGACGATGTTTACCTATTTATTACGAATGTTTTTTGTAATTATTCATATTGGAATATTTCACGAATAATTTTGTTACACAACAATGTCGGTATTTTTTCTAAAGGCACTAGTCTACTTGATTCTCTTGATACGTTCCAACATGTTTTTTGTCAACTAGCCAATTCAAACAAGAATTAAAAACGTATCAACTTGTCCGGTTTGCCCTATAGGCGATAAATACTTAGCTTGAGAGACGATGCTTTCCACTTAACTGTGCAAACTCATTAGAGAAAAGCATGAAAAAGAACGAAATCGCTTACACGTGCTCCTCTAATACTTGGCCGAGATGCGTTTCGCGTGAATCTTCGATACGGACCATTTCGTAGATTTACGAGCAATGCTCAGATAAGATATACGCGATATACCCGCCATATGCTGCAATCCTTTCTTTCTTTTCTCTCTTTGGTCAGCACACGACAACGTATCGTTGCGTAAAAAATGTAAATGCGACGATTAAGCGTGGATGACTATCTTCTTAGTTTCAAAAGCGAATTGATACGGATGAAGGGATGTGCAATCTAATGACGCGGTCTTTGTAATTCAAATGATTTTCTGATCGGCGTTGGCGCACGATAGCGTTAACTCGAGCGTTAATGTTGAACGAAAACTCGTGCTGCTGGATAAGACTAAAACTAAAGCGTTAGCATTAAGAAATCATTTCGCAGATAGACAGATAGCGGCTAACTGAATTTCTCATGCTGCAAGACAAGAATCAGGAATCTTTTTCAAAAGTAAAATGAAGAAGTTGCGCTAGAGTGTTTAACATTAAGATTGAGTCAAATTGATCAATTTTTCAGATTTATAATGATTTATTTTTAGAGATTTGAAGAATCTTTCTAATAAAAGCTCTTCGTAAATATTAATTGTGCTCTTCGTAAATATTATTAATATTTTTCTATATCATAGACTTTCATTTTTTTGTTATTGAGTTTCATATATTAGACATCGATAGATTTAATGTGAATTATAGAAAATGTATAGAAATGCTTGGTTATTTAAACCTAGAAGAGAGTTAAGAGGGAAGAAGTCCTCAAAGAATAAAAACTATAGAAAATATATTATTTTTCTTGAAATATTTCATAAAATTATCATAAAATTATTCATTATTGCTTACATTTTAATACATATGAATTTCACACATTTTTTAATATATATGAATCTTTTAATATTATATGTAATGTAACCTGAAAATTACATATTCATACATCCACATTTTGAATACATCATTAAAAAAATATACCAAATAAACTATAATAAAATTCCAGGTTTTAAATTTGAGTAAATAGCTACAACAAACTAACAATTTATTTGCCCTTCTAACTAATAAAAAAAAATAAAAAATCTGATTATAGAGAGTTGAAATATTAAGTAAAGCGATTTTCTCTATATGAAATAAAAATAACAAATAATTCATTAACAATCAATCGACGATGAATTTGCTTGTATTGTTCAAATTTCTCAAAACTTCTCATTATTTTAAAAGTAAGACCCATATAGAATGGCTTAATCTATATATTTGAAAGATATCAGACTCAAGACTGACTCAAAATATAATCTTTTACACAATGATTTAAGACTTAATCTTTCGGTTTAACTTGCTCGAGCAATGATCCAAAAGATATAAAGTAATACGTTCGTTACTAATTGTAAGTATTTTTCTATTATTAACTCGCGACAATATATGTAGATGCTCTATTTTAGCAGGAGGGCAGACAAATTGATTTACGTTTGCAAACAAGATAAAGGGTTTTCACTCTTACGTATGCAGGTTAACATGTTTAATGATACATGATGTTATAGTACGATCACGTTTCATGCGACATCTCATGTGTGTCGTAAATTAGTCTATACATGCAACAGTTTAATTACTATGTGTTATAACTTACTGAAAATTACACTCGTATATTACAATATTACGTTCGTGTAAGCAATGTTGGCAACATTCTAATAATATCAGATTATTGATAAGGCGGAGATCTCGATTTAAATTCCCCCCTCGGTTCAATTAAATCCCAATACATTTATCTTTAATTATCGCAGGTGTCTGACGCAATTTCTCGAACGTGTATAAATAAAATTTATATAGGCCTACTCTAATTACAGGAAATGTTGTAAATTTGTCGAACGATTTTTCTTTTTTACGAAACGATTATCGTGTCAATCTTTAAGAATAGTTAGGAATCTCTAGAGGCTGCTTTTCACGAGCGTATGAAATTAAAAGATATAAATATTTATCGACGCTGTATATATATTCGATAGATTGAAAGAGAGAAGAAAAATCTATGCTTTGCAATTTTAGAAAATAGACACCTATTGTTTATTAACAAGCACGACGAGTTCTATTTTTTGATTAACAATAAATAGATTATGGATTTGTATGCAATTTCATATTTTTACAAACGGAAAAAAGAAATATTCTAATGTATATAGAAATACATTTTTCACTTATTTTTGCAGGTACAATAATCTCCTGTCGATTATTCCTTCCTATTCAATGGCAAATGAATCAAGTTCAATTTTGAAGCTCAATTTCCTCGAGAACGAAGCATCGAATGAAAGAGGGCTGTTCCTTCTTTTCGACTTACGTCTGCCTGCAGAATTCTGACCGATTTTGTCGCGATTACATTCTGTGCATTTTTCTCTTGAAGATCTAACAAAGCGAGAAAGAACAATGTGAAAGCTAACATACGAGCACAGTTTACTCCAGTACGAAGAACACGCGCATTTTACGCCAAACAGAATTTCTCTCCTCGCTTCGTATCTCTCCCGTTGCTTATACAGGGGCTGAAATCGCAATTTTCTCAGGAGAAAGAACGAGCAATGACACAAAGCTTTTAAGCATCGAGATACGGGAGAGAACGGGGCAAGAACATGCACTGGCAACGCCTGTAAAAATGAATCGATCACCCCGACGAATTTGAAGAACTCGAGGCACGCGGATTAAATGCGCGTTCAGGTTCGACCATTAGCCGTTTTATCGGGTGAACGTGTGCAGCCGATCGTTCGTACGCGCAACGATTCAAACGTCAAGAAATTTGTAATCATCAGATATCCGATAAGGCACTGTCTCGCGTGTATACCCCGCAATTACGATACACCAGATGCTTTTAAATGGTTTGAAGATAAGTTACGCGACTGCAGCTAAAGGTTTCTCTGCTAGCCACGGCTAAATAATTTTATAATGGTAATGAATAGACGGCGGATGTTTGTGCAAACACAGATTTTTACGGATACGACTAAAGAGACCTAATTTGACACTAACGTGATACAGGCTTTTATTTTGCGGTCAATCGAGACCTTTTGTCTTCTATGGTTGCTTGAAACTGTTTTCGAACTAACGCTATACAGAAGCATAGATTGCTAGTTGAATAATGAAAGAAATGTACAAAGCCATTAGCATAGTATAGACCCCTCATCACATTTTGTTTAATTTTTCTCTTGATCAAATAAAAAACGCAATCTAATTGTAAGTATTTTATATAAGGGACTGTTACTTCGAATCGGATCCTAAATCTTTATTTAAATTTATGTAAATTAACTTGATTACAGCACTAAATGAAATTGTTTTCAAATTTTCAGATCGACAGAGATATTTTGATGAAACATTAAATGAACAATTAATTACCGATATTTCAGTCTTATAATGAATTCTTTATCCGTAAATAGAGAGATAATCGTAAAACGATGGCTCAAAGAACCATCATTTAAATAAACATGCTGCTGATGGTTTCGACCATGAAATAATTTCATTCGTAATAGGCGAATGCACGCGACAATTGTCCGACGTTCAAGGATGCGTATGTGAAATACTGATTATAGTTATTAAGTACGATATTATCTAATTTATAGTTTGAAGTTTTTGCTACGATTAACCCTGTTGCATTTTTTCAATCATTTTCGATTCACTTGTATTTGTGAAACACGAAAAAAATGTTCTTATTAAATATCGAAGTTCTTATTAAACGCATGATTTTCCAATTAATTTCACGTTAACTGGTATTATTTAGAAATGTTGGGAACCATACCAATGTAGATTAGTTTCAGAGTTAAAATGAATTCTGTCCATCACGAAGAATCTAAGATGCAAAATAAAACCCAAATTTTAGTAATTTCTAAATTTTGGTAAACCAATCATTTGAGAGTCAAACAGTTTCTTAAAATATTATAAATCTTTTTCATTTGCTAAGCTGAATTTTTTCGACAAAAAAGAAGTCCGAAAACAATAAGAGAAGATAAAAGAGAAATAATTACCCGTAATTATGCGCTACGAGGACGCACTTCTGGCCAGGCTTGAAAGCATAGTGACACAGTATCGTGTCCAAATCCTTCAGCAGTTTGTTAAAATGGTAATCCCTGGATCGTCCAGGTGCCGAGCTCATCCCGTGTCCGAGCATATCCGGCGCTATACAGGGATAGCCTAGGGCAGAGAAATATCGTAGCTGGTGCTCGAAAATCTCCGCCGACGATCCGAAACCATGAAGGAACACGATCATGGGCTTCCGATTTTTCCTAAACATGACCAAATCTTGCGGATTCTCTTCGACAGGGGTGGCATTTTCTTCGATGTTCGACCAGGTCTTCCTGTAGTCCTCGAGTTCGATGGACGCGGCTGCCTCCTTCGTCAGCTCGAATCTGCCCATTTTCTCGTTCCAGCTGCTCTTTTCCAAAGAGCAACGATCAGCTTCGTGGTCAATCGGTATCGCCGCGAATTTTCCTCGCAGCTTGGCTCCGATCGCGTTGTTGTCCTTTTTGGTGCCGAAGGACGGCTCGTTGCCGTTGTCCTTGAATTCCAGCCGCAGTTTCTCGAAACTGGGCTCGTTAACAGTTGGCTCTTCCAACTCTTTCAGATCCACCGCGGGCACGCCACGCTCGAGATTATCCGCCGAGATATCGATTGCCCGAGCGGTTTGAACGCTCGAATCCTGCGGCTCGCTCCTTTCCGCGTCATTCTTCGTGGTGACCTCCGATCTCTCGGTGCCTCGATCGTTGCTCAGCTGCCCGCCACTTCTCGGAATCACCGTCTCCTCGTCCGTTCCCTTTGTCGGCTGGTGGCCGTGAGCATCGTTCTCCCGGCCACCTGCGCTCAAGTCCTCCCAACTGTTCCTCAGGGCTGTTCTACCGAGCTTCTCGTCGATGATCTTCAACAGGGATTGCTCGAGGCTCGGCTCCTGATCCGGCTGGAATTCGATCGTTTCCACGCTGTTTATCCCGGAATCGACGCAATCCAACTGCTCCAGTGTGACTTCCGTGGCGATCGATCGTCTCAGGTAGAAGTCCAACGAGTCGGGATCGTTGACCGTGCCGATGAAACCGCGGTTCACGTAACCCTCGCTGCCGCCGTTCAACAACGCCTCCTCGTCGCCGTTCCCTCGCCGCTCCGCCGATCCCCTCTCGTTCCTCCCGATTCTCGCCGAATGAAACGAGAAGCTGATGTCGTCGAACGATTCCTCGGTGATACCGCGAGACTCCTCGCTCGTTGGTTTCCTCTCGTCCGGCTCCCCTTTATCGCGACTCGATCGCCGCGACGACGAACGATCGTTTCTCTTTTTAGAGCTTCTCGCATCGTTGATAAGAGCGTCGTCCGCAGCCGCCACGTACCTCACCGTGTCATCCAATATCTCTTCCAGCAGAACGTTAATGTACTTCTCCAGATCCTTCACGATTCTGTTTTTCATCGTTTGCTCGTCCACTTGTTGTTGATCGTCCGCGGTAGCTTGGTTCGTTCCAGCGATACCCTCTTCTTCAACGCTGGCCGATTCATCTTCACCACTGGAAGCCTGCAGTTTTTGTAAATTTGCCGACACTCTGTGCTCGAGTTCCTCGATCGCCCGTTCGTTCTTCTCCGCCTCGCACAGGCTCGTTCGGATTCTGTTTAACTCGTCGGAGATGATCTGTTCTTCGGCAGTGCTTGCCCGCTTCGATTGTCGAAAAGAGCATCTGCAGTTGCCGGACGTATGAGGTCTCCTGGACCAGCGAGTGAAGAAATTGTCGGCGATGGATTCGAGCCTTTCGTTCGCGTTCTTGTAATACCAGCAGCTCTTCAAACTTGGTTTCAGGATCCTCAAGGTTCGCCGCGGCCCGACGATGAAGAAGTCGCAGTCGGGAAGTTCCACTCTACCTGGATCAACTCGGTTCCTGTTCTTCCAATATTCGAAGAACTTTGCGTACCAAGGTGTCCCCGCCGATAGTGCCTCTTCAGTCTCCGTAGCCATGTTTTCAGCGGGAATTCGTCGCGTTTTGCGATCATAAAGATTGCTCCAATATTTTCCACGAGATTGTAACGTTACGAGTAGTAACGAGATCTCCTTTGTCGTGCAACGCTTGGAAAATCTCACGTGTTATAATTGACTAATGTTCGCTAATGGTCGAGAAATTGACTGAGGATCGTCTCGTTTCCGGAGTTATGCAGTCGCAATTTGCGCCTCTTCAACGCGTCGTGAACTCTCTTGCCCGTGTACACTCTGACTCACTCTGCTATTTCCACTTTGTAAATAGAGGCAAGTTTGTTGAATATCGCGCCAGCAAAGTTGCAATTCGCTGCAAGTATTCACACTTTTCGCGAGACTATCTGAAATATCTAAAAGTATCAAAAAATATCTATTTCTTTCTTTCTTTTTTTTTATATAAAAATTTCTATTCGTTGAAGATTCTTTGCAATTTTCTTCCTTTATAAGTCGTTATATATTTTCAGCATCGCAATATTATTTATATCTGTCTCCTTGTTCTTCCTAAAACTTTTCACAACGATATTGCCCAGTGTGGCTCAGTCTTTCCTGCTCGAAGTTAGTTTTCATCCAACGTTGATTACGAGCAAAACGATTTATACAAGAATATTTATAAACATTTTCCTTATAGGTATTATAGTATTTTATTATTGCTCGTGCATCAACGATATTTCCTAGAAACTAAATTCTTACTTATCCGGGTACGCTCTCTCTGTCTTTTCCCAGTATTTCTGTCTTCGATATCAAGTTCCTTCTCCTTTGGAAATGTTCTTTCTGTGATTTGTTCGTCGCCTCTAACGAATCTCTTTGATTTTTCCTTCCAATTTGATCGTTCCACCGGGCTGCGCGCTCGTAGCCTTGCAACACTTTTCCTGCAGTGCTTGCAATCGTTGCTCGATCAAACACGATTTCCCGGCGAAAAAACGAAAGTAACATTTCTCGCGGCTCCTTGCGTTAAGCAGTTTACGGCTCGCTGATTTGCCGATGACGCTTCCAACGTCGAAACAGCTGATCGCTATGTCTGACGTTTCGATCTGTGGATGATAAGTTTAATTAGTAAGACCAAGCATCATATTGCTATTGTCAATCAATAGACTGCGGATTTCCATGCATTTCTGGATAATTTGAAAATACAAATTGCACGCAACACACAAAAAGTATTCAATAAATATAAAATTCAATTAGAATACTCAACATTCCTTACAGTGTTTTTACGTTTTGCTATTGATTTCCAAGCTGGCGAAGAAGATAGAAAAAGAAGAAAATTTGGCAAAAAAAAAATACTGACTTCGGATCATTAATTTTAAGGAATGTAAAATCGACGTACTAGACTTCTTTGGATACGTGAATTTAAATCATTTATCTGATTGTGCATTCCAAAACGAATCTGACGAAGTGATGAAATATAATTATGAACAAAGCTACCTTCCGATTTCTCTTAACTAAAAAAAAAAAAAAAATCTTTTCAACATCGCCAAGTAAGGATAATAAGATACAGTAAACGAACATTTAAAAAATTACAAAGGATAAACGAAATTACGGTGAATGATACTTTTCCATGCTGGTTTCTAAAAGATCGAGCGAATGTATTTATTATTTCGCTAGTTACATTCAATCTGCGGTATAAAACGGTCGAAGAACATCTGTAACTTAATAATCGACTTCCTTGTATGTTCGCTCTGACTATGAGAAATAATTATTCATACCCCGAGGAATAAACAACACCGATCGCTTACTTAAACGTTTCGGTATGCTGTTCATTTGCAAAGTGAAAATTTGTTGGTAACTGTTACGATCAACGGATAATTCTCAACAACGTTATTTTTCTAATAAGTTCTATGCCCGTTTCCCGCGTTGCTCGTCCTTGTTCTATTACAGGTGATTTTTCTTTTAAGCAGAATAATTGTGACGCTGGTCGCTTCAATCTGCGAAGAATAAGCCGATTGAATCGCATTTTAACGTCGTCTCGCATAACACATGCACGAGTGACGAACGCTTACGTGAGGTAAAAACGAAATGTAGAATGTACATTCTGTATATACCGCAGGATAATTCTCATTATCGTGCTATACAGAAGTTGTATATAATATATTTTGCAGTTTGAACGAATGAATAGTTGGACTAGTTTTATTCTTTTTTTTTTTTTTTTTATGATGTATGATGCACAGTGACTGAACTAACGCGTAAGAATTAGAAAACTACAACGATATCTACAGAATGATCAGAACGAAACGAAATAATCTAAATGGTTGTCCATTTTGTAGTTAAAGGTCTAAAGATAAAGGAAACAAGAATAATTACAAGTTCTCTACTTTTTCGAAACATTTATTCTCTTTCGGAATATTCGATTATTCGTTGTGAATAAGCGCTCAAGAACTGTAAATTTGTACCGTGAAACCCGTTAACAGAATTTATTTTTCATATTTCCCGCGCAACGTGATCCAGACAAAAACCCTACAACTTGTATAAAAAGAACGTGATAACAAATTTAAATATTTTTGCGAAAGATTTACTGGTTTTTTCTTCATTATTTGCTGCGAACTTCAAATCACGTTTGCATCGTAATTGGTTACCACAATCTATTTTTCATATTTCCCGCGCGAACGTGGTCTAATTTGAAACCACATAGAAGCCTTTATAGTAAAAAATTTAAAGAAAAAAATGTGATCATAATTATAAATTTTGTGCGAAATCGATAGATTTATTTGCTCTGAACTTCAGAACGATGAAATGTTACATTTATTTCTCTATATATAAAACTGATTGTCAGAATCTATCTTTAATATTTTCCGCGCAATGTGATGTCACACTACAATGTAGCATGTCACACTTAAACGCCACAGATGCACCTTTTTTTTTCTATCAAAATTCATCTGAATTCGCTGATGGAAAGTTCGACAAGCGTGCCCATAATTACTCCCATACCAGAAGTGAGAGTTACACTTTGACGTTATATGGCTACCTATCCTTGATATAATTACGTCTACGTTCCGTGTCCATTATGCAGGTTATTCGAATAAATCAGTTCTCAGCATGCCAGCGCGTTACTCATCGAACTATGGCCGTTAGATTGCTCAGCGCCCAGAACGATTATTCCGAAAATAACCATAAGCGCGTGCGTGTGCATTCAAAAAATAATATAATTGGCAACGATATTATAAAATAGTTACCTAGCGTGCCACGTCTCTAACAATTGCACGATTACTACGTTAATCGTAACGAGTAAAATTCAACTTCCTGTTTCACGGTAGCTGGACGATGATACTCTCGTTACGCGGAACTAACCCGGCGATAAAAAAAAAAAAAAAATGGAAGAAAAGAAAATGTCTCGCGTGCAGTGAAACCGCGTACGTTGTCAAATGCGTTTGTTCGCGCTTGTTTAATACAATGTGCCGCGATCACACGTTCAACGCCGGGTGACAAACGTTCGTTATTATACTTGCCCCTTGAACCTTGGCTGGCGACCGGCCTTTTTTTCTTCCCCCGCGGTGAACACACACGTCTGGCAGGTAGCAGACGTCGGCGAAGCGCGGTTCAAAGTTGACTGCAAGCTCGTCTCATCCCTCGATCGCTGAAAAGACCACTTGTTGCTCTCGCGGCACCGCCAGTGATTCTCACGTTCTTCAAACGGCACGAGTTACGTTCGTCGACAAGTCGTCGGAGAGTCGTTCTTCAGCACGAAACAGCACGCGCAACCAGTCAGTAACGCACTGCTCTCCCCTGCGTCCACTCTCTCAATGCGCCTGTTAAACCGTCAATTGACACTTGCTCGCGGCGAGGACTGTTCCCGCGCGGTTAAAAATCGAGCGTCGATCCACTCCGAGGGGACCACTTTCACGAGACGCGAGAGCCGCCCGACGGGGGTACACGTCGAGAATTCATGTTCACTGGCTCAGCTTTTTCGGCCGGTTATCCACCAAGGAAGAGCGAACGGCGACTGTGCAGTTTTTCGACACGCACGGTCGCGTGTCGGTATCCACCACGGCGGTTCTCGGCGACGTTCGGAACATCCGCGAACAACAGACGGCGTTGGCACGACCGAGGACAGAAGGACGGCGATCGCCGAGGTACACCGTGTCGCAGAGCCGCATCGACTGTACGCACGCCGAGGTAGCGCGCATTTTCGTGGGCGTGGAGCGGCGAATTAAAACGGGAAAATTAAAGACGATTGACACTGAACCGCCGCACGTCGGGTCACGGCGGCCATTGCGCGTCCCGAGGCACACGCACGCCGCGCACACGAGACAGCGCCACCCCACTTCGCGCGCTTTTCTACACGGTGTCCTTACTACCGGTTCTGTTACTCTCTGGAAATATTTCGTTCGTAAGTTTCAAGTAAGTTTCCCCTTATTTCGTCGATGTTAAAGTGCTGTAGTTCCACAGAAATTCACAGGTTTTATTTTGCGTGACAGATTCCGCGAAGCTCTGGATTTTGAATCGATTGGAACCCGAAGTGTTAGGTTAGGATGAATGGCGGGATAAGGAGTAAATTACGCGCGGTGTAATTATCAGGTTGATAATGATTAATAATCACAATTATCAATAGCAATTATCATTCCAAGAATATTATGTTAGTTATGATAAATGCACAGTCATTCACCCATATGAATGACATTTCAGAAAGACGGAAAAAGTGAAAGCTCGCTAATTGTAAGACTTCTCGATAGTCATTTTTACATGAATGTTTATTTAATGAACATTCAAGCGTATAATATTCATCGTACAATTTTCTTGAAATTAAAGATATTACTCTCGTAGCATGGTCACGAGTGTTAATTTTATTACGTATTTTATTACGTATTGCTTATTATTAGCAAACGTGTCGTGAATATATCTTCAATGTTAACAGCGTTTCGTTAAAATTTCTTTCTATGTAATTTTTTATCGTCGATGTATCAACCGACGTAAGGCAAGTAGCTGTAATTTTAAGACACCCAATATATTTAACTGATCCGGTAAGAATCCATTGCGTTGAAAGCGCAGCGTGCTGTTCGCTACCACAGTGCCCGTTACTTTTCTGCTATGCTCACGTCATAGGAACGAAGGCTCGATTCCCTTCCACGATCAGTTTTGGAACCGTAGTTCCATCGGTTATACTTTTATTGTCTTTATTAAAAATTAGGACGAAGAAACTGTAATGAACACCGCGATTCTTTTTTGGTGATCAGTTCTTTTTTGGGTCTTATTTTGACAATTTTTAAAGCATTGCGCTTCACGAATAGTGTCAATATAAGATATGGTCATGTTCTTCTGAAACTTTTATTAGCTTTATGCCATAAGCTTTGTTGTAAAGTGGAAATATATATATATATATATAAATATATGGAGGATATCTAGTAAAATAAATTTATGTATTGGTAGAATTTTTGTTTTCAACAAAATATTAATCAATTTTTATTCGTCGTAATTATTTTGTTGTCAGAAGGCATTGATAGATTAGTAGGAGTATCGTCATTTATCGATACATTCAAACATACATTGATCGTTCGATCAATACTTTTTTACATTTGAAGAAGATTGTTATTGGACAGAAGCATAAAGTGTAATGATAGAGTTGATATCATTGACCACGTTAAGCTTCTTTCTTTTGTATTCTAAAAAAATTAGTAAAATATAGATTATTCCACATTAATGAGAAATTCAATAGTAAGTAAGAACCATCCGAAGTTGAATATCGGCACGTATAACGATGTGCTTCCGGTGATCGAACGGTACTGAGAGAACGAGGTTGAAACATTAATGGTAATGTTAAATTTTTGAGGTCACAATATACGGTCCATATACGTTTTATTTTAATTTAAATTATAGTCATATCATATTTCAGTAGATATATAAAATTGATAATTTCATTTCAATTTTTAACTTAAAACTGAACAAAATCTTGAAAATAAATGGTAACACATAAACGATGATTCTTATGTTACAAATTAGAAACATTAGAGCTACTGAGAACTAAGATATAAAATTTGCATTAGAGACGTGAATGTGCACGGAATAGAAAAAAGTTTATAACAAATGAAGAACACAAGCATGTATTTATATATTTTACAAAATATCTCTAAAACTGTAGCATAATCAATTGGTAATTTTAATGAATTGGTAGTTTCAACTGATCTGATAGTTTGAATGTTAAACTAATATAAACTTTATACTATTTCTGTTTCTATATTTTGTTCTCGCGTTTTCTTTATTCTTATTAATTGCACAGTTGTTTACGACAAGATGTCAATGGTTCGCGCGTATGCGATGAAATCACGTGTTCGATTAGAAAATGCATAGGGCGACAGCATTGATATTCTGGTCGTCATCTTTGTACCGTATGAACGACGATTAAAATTATTTTCAGCGACTGCAATACGGGACCGTGACCCAAATTATTGGCAGTATTAACACATATTTTCTGTGTTAGACGATAATAAAATTTATTCTACTTTTTTTTTTTTTATTAAACGATCCATTACTTCATTCGTGCGCGTTCGTGCTTCATAAAGTAATAGGCGCTTGAATTAAACATGTATGACGTATGTGTCATTTAAAATATCTAGTGATCAGTGATCACGATCATTCTGTTTACGTCTGCAGGAACAGGAATGCTATTTATAAATAATTTAGTGCAATTTCAGTCCGTTTAATCTTTACTGCATAAAAAAAATGTGAAAGTTGCAAATAGAATAATTAGATTGCGAATATTTATACAAGTTTAAATTTTTACGAACGCAACGAAAAAAATGGAAGATCTAGGATTTATTTCATTCTCTAAATATCATAATAGATGCTTCACCAGATTTTTGTATATATTTATATATTCGTGTGCTTTCCTATATTTATAATTTCATATAAATGCACAAAAATTTACGATTCAATAACAACGTTGTATCTTACGTTGTATTTACGTAAGCAAGATTTCTTCATCTTTATCTCGTATGAATCTGCGAAAGAATGCAAAACGCATTCTACGTAAACATGTCTCTCTTGAGATATCTATTGAAAGAACTTCATAGGTATCGATTGAATAAAAGAAATGATATAGTGTATAGAATGGTACAACCAGTCTGATAAACAGACACATTGATGACCTATCGTAATATCTTCATTCTCGAGAAATAATCTAAGAAAATACTACAAGAGAGAAAATATTACATAGTAAAAGACAGAAGAATCGATTAAAAATTTTTATAAATATCAGTCGGATTTACGTTGTGTAAGTATATCCATTATATCTGTGTAAAGTATCCATTTACGCAGTACTGGTAATAAAAAGCAGATGTATATTTTCTAAATTTCCATATTCTATTGTGTGAACTAATAGAGAGATCAAAGTGCTCGACCAGTAGAACTTTCAAATAAAACGAGCATAGCATTTTCCTGCTAATGAATTTCATTTATTCAAATGGAGATCAAGGAAATTGTCAATTTATTTCAATAGTTAAGAATACTATATCCTTTCCTTTTACTACTGGATTGCTTTTTGACAATTAACAACTCTATGAAATTATATTCTTCAAAATTATATTTTCTTTTCTATGAAATTATATTCTTCTTTTCTTTCTTCTAATTCTAATTATATTATATTCTTCCAACATGTTTTGTTACACCTCTTCAGCAGAAAGAACGGGCATTATCATTTTTGTTTGCTATCTCAGATTGTGCAAAAATTGACTTTCATCACCGGGTCGTGAATTTTTATGCAAGTTTGCATATTTATCACCCTGATGTTTACCATCTATGAACGTTATGCAAAACATGCCATTATCTTATCCTGCACATATATTTTGTCACAAAGAAATTCCCTTCGTTGTTCGCTGGAAAGCCATATCAAAAGTGTATAATCAGAGGCTGTTGCCAAATGTTTGCCGTTTCCACCATGTTTATGCGTTTATGCGTTTACGCGTATAATCATATATTGTATGCCGTTCTGGCAAAACCGAACAGATTACCAGCCAAGACTTTATACTTTTTAATTCGCTCGAGTACACACGTTCGCATTCTAGGAGATAATTGAACATCGCATCTGATTCCGAACTAACTGCGAATCATAAAGCGAAGAACAGGCAATAAAGAACTGCGAATGCGATATATTATTACAGGTGTATTACAAGTGTGTTTTTGTTTTTGACTCTTCGCTGTGTGTGTGTGTGTGTGTGTGTGTGTGTGTGTATTTTGAAATCGTCATTGAAATTGCAGTAATTGAAAAACCATAAGTCGATCGCGATCTTCGATTTTCTTTCAATTGATGAAGTCTAGAGAACTTGTAGAAGCATTTATTTCATAAAAATAATAATAATGATAATTACTTATCGTTGTTTAGCTTAAGCTTAGCAAAAAGCTCAGAATAATGCAATTAGAATATTTAGTAAATTTAATATAAAGAATATTGAGAAAAATACATTTTCCAGCCGTGCATAGTGAAATTACGTAGATTGACATCGCGTATAAAAGAGTACCGCGCAGATCGAAAGAAATAGCGCAAAATAGATGAAAAACATTCCTCCGTGTGGATCGCACATGGACAAAAGATCAACGTAAAAATGCAGGAGAAAAAAGAATGTTTCCCAGCATAGCCGGAGCATCGGTGTTTGACTTGCGCGTTGACTCTCCCGACGAAGCGCAGGGAAGAGAAAGATTCCAGCGGAGCGATGCGCGATAAGCAGTGCAAATTTGTCATGTGGTAGAATCGCGGTGAAAAATTTACGCGTTAAAATATTAGCTTAGAGCACGGCGACGTTCCCCGGTATCTCTTGCACGCGGCGCAAAAAAATCTTCTAGCTCTGTAACGGAGGGGTTACGACGGCGTTTGCAGGTCGTTTACCCAACCGGCTGGGTAATATGAGTATAAAGGGACGCCCGGGTCGTGGCAGCCGACTATTTCGTTAAAATATACCTCGCGATGCAGCCGCGAACATTCTGCTTTATTGTCATTTTTATCGGCTACGCGGTGTTCGTGTACCTGACCCTCGCCACGCCGGTCGCGGTCACCGAGGCAGCCATATCGGAGGAACAAAAAGTTCTCGTCGACTGCCAAAACTCGGATTACAGGACCTACATAAAATGCCTGCGAAGGCACAAGAGGCAACACTCGCTCCATGGGGAGTTCGGTTCGTTGTTTTCCATGGGGGCGCGATCGAAGTGATCAAATCTCTGATGGATGAGCCAAGGGAGAATTAGTCACAACCGTTGGTTAGCGAGAAAAGCTAATGCCTGTAACATTTCAATTTAAAATCAAGTGTCAGATTTTGATTCGTGAAAAATTGATTTTTTTGATGTCGATTTACGCCTTCTTGGGAAATAATTCAAAAAGTGGAATCTCTGCGTGGAGATTTGGTTAATTCCATCGCTTCGATTTTGTCGAGATGAAAAAAGAGATTAAGCACAGTCGGCAGGGGGGTTAACTTTGCGAAATCTAAGCTCTCGATTTTCGTGCTCAGTGCAGTTGAAATAAATTTATTTAAGTATTAAGATTTATCTTCTTATGTATCTTTATGCTCTTTTTATTCCGAATTTTTGTCAAATTATTTCACTCATTAATAAATGTTAATGTGAATTTTATCAAGATCATACCTGTTGGGAATCGTGTATAAAGAAATGCCAGACAGATTATACGCCGGAACCATGTGACAAGAAATGTAATCACTGTTTGAAGAAAACAAGGCATAAGGTTCAAGTAATCACAGAATATGAAAATGAATGCGTCCATGGGAATTGCAGCGTACCTAAAAATGGCGATCATTTAGGAACCACTAATATTACCACGAAGATTGACATTCATAACGTTATTAACAATAACGCAAGTGGAATAAGTGGAACAAGTAGTGGAATGTGTTGTCGTAAGTAAACGATCATCTTGTTAAACGTTTCATTTTAATTTTTAAGTGGGCCACTGATCCTGTTGAGGTCTCGTTTAATATTAAACTAACGATTAATGTTGTTATTTGAAGATTTATATGATCCCTCATTATCTCATATTAGACTGCGGCTGTTTATAAATTTTTGAGAAATTTATGATTTGAATAATTTGCAGAATCTATATAATATATAACAAAAATACACGAGACAGTCAAAGTAGAATTATAATATTAGTTGATGAAACAAATTTCTAGTTAGTTTACATTTCTTTATTATTTATATCCATAGTATCCACTATAAAATGGCATAAACATTCTATTGAATTACTTATTATATTTAGGAAATATATTTCTTTTTTTATCAATTCAATATAAATTAAACATAGATTAGACCTTATTTAAGAAAGGTAAATGTTTGTATATTATATGAGTATAACTTTGTTCAATTAGCTACATGTAATCCACCAATTCCATGTCGGCAACCACAACCTGGACTACCTGGACTACCTGATCAACCTGGTCAACCTGGTCAACCTGGGCAACCACCGCAACTTCCACAACCATGTGGTGGTCCTCCACATATATGTGGTCAGCCACCGCAACAATTACCTTTTCAGCTATCGTTGGTACCGCAACTATCTTTGGGATTGGGTCTTTCATTAGGTACTGGATGTCAATGGCCTTTCCAATGGCCTTGCTTTGGCCAAGTAAGTGATTGAAATATTTTTATGATCATTTAATGCAGTGGTTCCTAATTTTCACTCCACGTATCTTCTCCGTCATACATATACATATATCAGAATATCTCCCTTCTGCCATTCTCTAAGATATAAAGATTTTTTGCCAAATTCCAGATAAAAGAGCTTCTACTTTAGGATATTAGTACTTCATGTAAGTTTATTTTGTTAAATAGAAGTTCAATAGTGTTTTGTATATAACTAATTTATTTAATTTTAATGTATTTTAATAAAGATCACAGTTAATGAAGAATCTACGATTGTTTTCTTTTTTATGCGTTTTCTTTTTATGTATATGCATATCTTGATCGACTAATATAATAAACATACCACATGATTTCCTTTCTTTGGATAAATTTAATATACGCTTATTTTGTTACAGAAAATCTGTCGAAAATTCATTTAATGTTACTTCATTTAATTATTGTAATTACTTTTATTTTTGTTACAGAACTGGACAAAACCAGTAGGACCAATTGACTGCTCGGGTTGTGGACACTCGTACAGTTCTTTTAGATGTGACGTATCTTGTTACGCGACACAGGATGTGCAAACTCTTCATTCCAAGCCTTGTGTGAGCCCATATTGTGTGGGTGGTGAGTTTGATAGACAATACAATTTATAATGTATATTATCATTCTTGATCATGAATTTGCAGAAATATCATTCTATTAGCATTTTTCGTAGCACACCTAATACAACTATGAAAAATATTTTACTAATTAATTTATGAAATAGACTATCAATGCGTGAAAATTTAAAACATTTTAGATATTGTATCTTCTTTAATACCGAAACCTGAAAATTAACAAGGTTTATAAATTGAATTTTCAGCAATACATATGGTATTTATAATAAATATTTTTTATTTTCAGGTGTCCACTGATAAAAAATTCAATATTTTATACGAGGCTATAAGATTTATATGAACTAAAACATAGAATCTGAAATATACTTACGTTAATTTGTCGTTTCTATTCTCGAATTTAGATATTATAATAAAATTGTTCTTCTATAAATATTATGTGAATTAATTTAGTCTATAAAAGGAAAGTATCTTCTGATATATGGTATAATAAAACTGTTGTGTTTAACTTATGTTAAATTAGGTTACTGATAACTTGTATCGTAATTATTTCTAGAGGAAGTAAAATATTTGCATGAAAGTGAGATGACTTAACAACTATAACAACTATAACAGGCGTTTTTAAAATTAAATTACTGTTATCGTAATATGTCGTGTAAGTCATACAAAATTGCTAACAAATTTATAATATATAATTGATAAGCATAAGGAACGTATTTTTAAAAGAATAGATCCTTACATTTTGATATTTATGAGAACTGTAATATACACGAATTTATTAATACTTCATAAAAATATGCGACACTAAAATATTGAGAAATATTTAAAAAAAGAAATCTATGCATATGCAACTGTTACTTTCATCGAATCACGATACTCTGCGCCTACGGATACAACCTGTTCAACTCGTATGTAAATGATTGCATACTACAGAGGGCATGCAAAATACTTTATAAAAACAAGTGCACGATTATACATTTTAAATCTTTTGATATTTATCCAATTAATTTCTCCAATAGCAAATTTAACCACTCTAATTAAGTTCTCCGATATATGTGCATACATAAATCTCACAGATGTGGGTAATGAATGAAAAACCACACTCAAAATTCAATGTTTGTACGTAGGTACGATCATTGTATTGTATTTGTATTTTCAAGCATTATTTATGTCACGAAAGTTAAATAAAACTATGGCATTTTACCTGTTCTTCCGAACGATCCCACGTTCTCAAAATCAGAACATGACACCTGTTGATCGAGCTGAACCTTTACTGAGAAGCTACTTGAAATAGACGCATGCATTGGAAGCTTCATCAGATTTTGGCAGTACAGACGAATTGTGGTCTAAATATCAACATTTGGTTTGCATTAACTCCAATTTTCGGATAACGAAAAGTGAAGCGATAAGATGGCGCGGCATTTCTTGTCTTCTTCGATGTATCTAAATCGATTAACTCTACGAAACGAAAGGTAGAGAAATTGATAAAACAATAAGTATACATTCTCGTTTAAAGTTCCTTTTGTGGGCGTAGCATGAAACAATATATATCCTTGGAATAGTCACACTGGCTGCTGAAGTAAATTATTTACTATTCCATAACCAAAAAGGCTATTTTTTTTTAAATATTTTAACGATGTTACGCTAATGATCGAGGAAATTTATTTTAAATATAAAATGAATCAAACGATCGATCATTTGACACTGAAATTTAAAATAATTCAAAAAGTCGAGTTAATCACTTTGATCTATGAACCGCTCAATTGATGATGTGACCTCGTTTGTTGGGCTAGTGATCCCCTGCGGAGAAGCGAGGCTTGACGTGTCAGGTGTCGGGAACAGATGTTGGATTCACGATGGCTGTGTCGCGGTATGGTAGAGCGCAGTGTTCCGTTTCGTTCAGGTGCACTGTGGCGAAACATACTGCCTACTATAGTTCACGACGAGGGCTAAGAAAACTGGCGGAATTGTTTCTTACATTTAAGGGTGCGCAGGTGAAATGAAACGCGTGTTTACAGGTACTTACTTGCTTACTTGCACCGCGTGTGCACGAAGTTCGCCTCGGTGGTGCACCAAACTGCTAACAGTAACGAATTCCATTTCATTCCAGCCGACAATGTTGTAAAAACATCGCCGAGTATCGGGCGTTATAAACTATCATCGTTTAATCGCTATAACGCGAGATCGGTATTTTTCTATCTATCTATATGAATTGTCACTTGAAACTTATTCGCTTTCTGGATTAAGCGAATCGCTGGGATAAATTGCATTTTATCAACGTTTCTATCTCGTTTGCGATTATCGGTGACCTAAATGTGGCATACATTTTTGTTGTTTATCTGCAATTAAAAAAGAGTTGCTTTTGACATTTACGAATCAAAGTAGTCTTTATTTCTGTTTGACGCTGATCGCCATGGAATTAATGAAACTTTGCAAGCAGTGGGAAAAGAAGGTTTACATGTACAGTTTAACGATTCAAGAAGATCGCAAGCCGGCTGAAACATCCGATTGGAAACGTTTCGCACACAGATACGAACCTATTACGCGTTTTGCAATACGTTGGATAATGTTGGATAATAGCGAAAGTGGTCGCAGCATCTTGCCGTGGGAATGGCAGCTTGTTTCTCCTTCTCATCCATTCGAACCATAGACGGATTCTTTCCCTGAGCAGAAATTATTAGAAGAAGTATTCCAACGTCGTCGTCTCCCGGAGAAGGTTCGTGACCGCAATATTTTATTGATCCTCCGAGAAACTCATTGCATTCGCAAGATTTTTCATCTGTGCTGTACGTTTCTCTTCGTTTACATTTTTATCTGTTCTTTCGATCATTTTCTTTGTCATACAAAGAATATTTCATTCCCGAAATTGTATATAGTAGGTATTTAAAATACGAACTGCTTGTAATTAGACTGCGGATATTTATGCAAATTTATATTTTCATGAACATGATTTGAAAAAGCTTGGGCGGAAGATCAAATATTGTAGCATTATATTGTTGACAGTTTACATATTTTTGCATATTATATGTATTTTACGTATTTTTGCAGCATCTGATTTCCCATAAATGTATAAAAGTATGCTTGTTATATGCAATTATTGCGAATTTTTATACAAAATTCTGAGAATTCATATTTCTGAGAATATTTAATTAAGAAAATAAAATAGATAGAAAAAATTATCTTATGAAATATAATTAAGAAAAATAGAATCTATAGAAATAGCACAGAAAGCTCTTCACATTATATGTATTTTGTGCAATTTTGTAGTTTAAAATAGGATTTTTTCCCAGTTATTTTTATTTCTTTTATGGTAGAAAATGTAAATGTATCTCCTTGGAACATTATTGTTATTATTTCCTTATCTGTAAGAACGAAGTATAATACTGGTCAAACATATAATCTTGGTCATAATTTTCAAGAAGGAGTAATGTGTTCCTCGTTTAAATCTGTATGTTTAACAACATTATGATAACAGTGTTAAATATTTAATATTTTATTACATTTGAAATATTGCAATTTTTGATCGTTATCAGTAAGAAATGCTTTCTTTATCATAAAATGATAGACATTACATGACATTATAGATACTAGTTTTTAGCGAATCGAATCATATATTTTCCTTAGAGTTACATAAGCGATCATGTATGAATTCATAGAAAGTTGTTGAGCATGATTTTCTGCTCTTTACATTTGTCGTAGAAATTTATGGTATCTATTGCTTTCACTTAATAAGTCTTTTCTGTACAAATTACATGTACATAATATATCTACTTAGTCATTATAAATCTACGTGAGATTTAACATTCAAATTCTTTTAAAACAAGAATACTTTCGAAAAGCTAACAATAAGACTGTGAAGAAGGCAATAACAAATTTTCTAACGAGATAATAATAGAATAATGAAAGAAAAAATATCTGAATCAAATTAAGTATCATATTGGATCTAATAATAACCTTTGAATAAATCAAATGATTAATAATTAAAATTATTAATTGAATCAAAATATTAACGAAATCTTTGATAATATTAATGATCGATATTAATGATCGATATTAAAAAATAATTATTAAGTATTTCATGTATTCGTGATCTAGTCAACCAATCCAAATGGTACTACTCAAAAATATCTTGTTCGAAAAAACGAAGTTACTTACTTATTCATAAAGTATTGATCTCGAGATATTTTCATAAGTAAACACTAACATTGTAATTATATTATTACAGAAGACAACTGGTTGTTGCCCATCAGCCTGCATTCGCCACGCGAATTCTTCAGACGATAAGCCATTTTATTTGTTCCACACGATGCTGGACAACAATCACACGTTTTTTCCTCAAACAATAAAATTTACTGCGAAATATCGTCCATAGGCTGCATCAAGAACGACAGATCCTTTCTTTCTGTCGAGGAATCATTTCACGCAACGTGCACTTCATCCCCGGGATAAGGATCGCTATCTTACCGAGGTAAGCAAGTTCAGAGACAAAGGAACAGTTTGTAAAGCTTATAGAGTTCGTAAAGTTTCATCCTCGAATGCTTTGGACTGGCTAGATATTCTTTCTTCGCTTTTTATTTCATTTTTATAAAATATCGTGGACGTGACATTGAAACAAGATCAATCCCTTGGGTTCACTGAATTTCAAGACTTCAGAATTTTATGTCCAAAAAAATTTTTTAATTTTATTATTATTCTAAATTTTTATACTTAAGTTTAAAATATTTCTTGAGAAAGAATTACTACTGTTCTTGCACGTAGAAAGAATTGTGCACGTGAAATTTGCTACGTTAGCAAGCATAACACCCCCGGGGCAAAAGAGATAACACACTCTGCATTTTCTTATATTATGTATCGCAAAGCAGATAATCAGATTATCGATATTCTTGGAATATTAGGATTCTTGGAATATAGTGGATGCTTGGTGTACTATATTGACTTCCGAGAGGCAATTTCCCAAAGAGATGCAAAAACGAAAATATAAATTTTGCATAGCCTCGAGGCAGACAGATTTGAATAAGTTCGCTCAGTCGTGCAGAAGCTATCGAAAACGTGACATATTCGTGTGAAATACAGTGAGTTAAGTGCTTGTTAACATTTGTAAAAATGTGTCGCGGGAAAAAGTGAAATCCAGCTGAAATAGACACGATATTGAAATTAAACAAATGACATTATTCTGTGACAAAAATAGAACAAAACAGTTAACGGAGAAATCGTAAAATAATAATGAATTTACTAAAAGATAATCCCGATAATTGTGGAAAAGGAAAAAATGATGGACGCGATAAACGTGCTGTAATACGTACCACCGTCAAATTCAACGTTTAATCTCGTTAGTTATAAAGTGCAAAATCGAACCATTCTCATTGATGGAACGATCGTAGATACCTGGGGTAATGTTACAGTGTTCAATCTCGTACGAGATAGAGATTTTTTTGTTTATTTGAAATTATTTCAACGCTACAATGTATAACATAATAACGTTAGAACGTTTTAATCCTATAGAAAATGTGGAATCGAATTTTCCGATTAGGGACGGTTACAACACCCATGAGAGTAATGTTAATGATTTGAAAAAGGAAGTGCCTATCCCCCAGATTACATGTTGTGTAGCACACACATGCTTATGTAGTATGTCGAAAAAAATTTGCATCGAATGGCGGACTGTGAGCATGCCAATAATATCTATCGTCGAACAATCTCTTTCAATCTTCCTACATCATTTTCTCCGTCATCGTTACAAATTACGTTATCTAAATAATATCGTGTAAGTACACGGGCATCAATCAAATTATTCGTCGTTTAACCATGGTCAACGTAGTCTGTTTCCTTAAATGTAAATACTTTGATGACGCTTGTCTCTCGTGAAAGATAGACGAAACATTGAATTATGCATATAATACAACATTTTACTTATCTTTCGAGCAATCAAATAATTAGATAGTTTATAAATAGTTTCAGTCGTAGTGTGCTGTACGAATGATTAAATAGATTTATTTTATTAAATTTAACGTATTACGAAGTATTACGAAGCGAATAGCTTCTAGATATTTAGTGTAAAAGAGAATTTTAATTTACATTTATATTAGAATATCCATTGAGCGATCGTATTTTTATATTAGACACATATTAGAATATCAATTGAAAATATATTATTGAACTTTCGCAAAATTCTTTTTCGAAAGTCCAGATAAAAGAATTATCAATTTATTCGATGCGATTCCTTTGCGTGATGTATTTCTCATTATTCCAATCGCTACATGCAGTTTCCAGGGGATATGATTCGTCTTGTTTTGAAACAACTACGCAAATTTCTTTCCTACTAGAAATACAATTGTGGAACGAGACATTAGATAGCATACGTAATCGTTCCATCGTTCAATTTAAACGCATCCTTGTCTTAATCTACACCTGGCCGGCGATCTAACTTCGCCGAGTTTATAGTAAAAACGTGTAACATCGATGGACCACCCACGGATTCGCCCAGCTGGCTTCTTTCTCGTCGCTCGAGTTCAAAACTCATCGAACGTCCGCGCCAGGACCTGAATATCCTACTTCCGCCATGTTGCCCGGTAACAGTACGCCCGTCTCTGCCCCTCACGAAGAAACTGGACATTAAATTTTCACGGTTCAGTGCCGTCAAACCCTGGAGAATTGAACCGGTGACGACGACGACGATGACGATGTCTCTGGGGGAGGTCCTCGGGGCTCTCGAAGACGCTGTGCCGCATATGGCACACGTAAACGGGCTACAGGAGCTCCCAATTAAACAACCTACTCGTGTGTCCTAAGTGCGCAGGTATATATTTATGTGCCACACCTTTAGTCTGTTTTCTCTTCCGGTTACCGCTCTTGCAACTTGTGCGTACTGGTCGAAAAGTGTACCGCGTCGTTGCACAATGGCAATTTTTCTGTTTTCGGGGGGCTCTGCCTTGGGAGCTTCATGGGAGTCCAATAGCTTCTGAAGGAGTTTAATAACGTTTCTTTTGTTAGAACCGATTGTTCGAATCCGACGAGCGGAAATAATGGAAATGGAAATTTTGCAAATGGAAAGAGACGATAGTTTGATTCGTTTGATGGTTCATTTTATTGATGATAATGATAATTAACAGATTTAGATAATTTGGATTTATAAAATTATTTTAGTTTGGTAGTTGAGAGATTACGTGGATATTCATCATGAATCATGAATAGAAGTTTTATATAGATATCGTGATGGATAGAAGAGAGTTCGAAAGAAAATTGAAAGTGGCAATAGATAAGAGGCAATTTTATAAAATAAATGTTAATCATCATATAGATTAGATACGTATCATAGACAAATACTAAGTTTAAACTTTCTTTTCTGTTCACCCTTGTACATTATATGTACCTCTGTAAAACATTTAAAAATTTCATTAGCACTAACAGTGCTGCCATGATTATATTGGTCAAATTTAATCCGAAAATGTGAATATCTAGAAGTAGAAAGGTATTTACTGTAAACATGTACTGGTAAAAAAATTAATATGCAACATGAATAATCATCATAGGAGGATTCATATATATATATATATATATATATATATATATATAATAAAAGACAAAGATGGTCTGAATTGTTCATTGATATAATGTATAAGAATTGCGATATATATGCATTATATATATATAACGTAGATAATTATGACTTCTTTAAGTACTTCTCTGACTTCTATATAATACACTCATATTTGTATTAAATATTTTGTAATTTTCATATATATTTTCAGATTGATTTCAAATTTTACCACTGTAATTGCCCCTCGTTACAATGTTAAGGAAACTTCAAAATGTTTTGTTTAATGTTTTACAATGCATATAGTATTATTCATAAACCTGTGTAAATATTCGAATGCGAAATAACGTTAATGGCTTCCCTCTAACGTAAGTACCTATCCATCATCGTGATATTCGATTTCCCTTCCCGCGAAATTTGTCTATTCAAACGTGAATAATTAGGACTGCAGGCTAATATAGAGAGGATTTTAAAAGGGCAGGAAGCCAAAGTCAGTTGTCGATGTGTTCCATAAGGTGCCCGAAGCGTCGCGCCGTCGAGACGACTTGGTTCAATAACGGCTTGGTTAACTTGGGAAATTCCGGTTGTAAAAAGAGATGGAAGCGTCATTCTGTCTATTGCCGCGAGGCACACCCTCTGTAATCCTATAAAAGTTAATATCGATTTTATAGTCAATTTATTTCCTTCGTAATGGGATGCTCGTCCTTCCGAAAAATTGAAATGGAAATTTTCGCTGTTTATTCAATTTGATGTCCTACCGTTCGCATATTTATAAAACTTTACACTATCGCGTGATGTTTCCGATATGATGTTCGTTTCTACGCTTGATAATTAATTTTTGAATTTATTTAGAAACGTAGAATTGCGAATTTGCTTGAAATTCCTGGCATTAATTTTTTACACGACTCTTTTGACCAACTTATAGCTACATACGGACACACATTGATAATTCTTGCTTTGTGTATTAATAATAAGCACGTATCGAGAGATTTGAAACAATAGAAAAAATGAAAAGGAGATGAGCAAAAATTGAGAAAGATCTCACAGTCGGCGTACAGTATCTACTTAAAGGTCGATGCTATCGTTAATTAAGCAAAAAATCAGTCTGTTACAAAATCGTGCTCCATGACAGGTATAAATGCTTTCTTGTACATCAAAGAAACAGGCAGAGAGACCATGTAAAATTTAAAATTAGATTTCATACGCGAGTTAATTAAACTTGTACGGATGCGAGAGGCTCTAGGACGTTCTTTTTTTCAAATTTCAAACCGACTGGAGAAAAACGATTAATACCAAAAGTATAATGGAAATAGAGGGCCATTAACGTGCAGCAAGACGAGGACAGACTTTGATGACTTCCAAAAGGCGCCTCAGGCGTCGCTTCGTCGTGACGTTGTCGTCCGGTAGAGAATATAAGGATCCACTGAAGCATAAAACGATTGGTTATATTTAGTATTGTTAAGACTGAATGGAAGTTCGTTGAAACTCGTCCAAAGGGTTGCTCCGCTATGCCGTACAAAGATATGCTACGGTTTCTTATGAATTCGAGTAATAGTCGTGATAAATATATTTCGACCTTTTTAGAAAAAAAGATTTTACTCCTTTTATGCATTTAGGAGCCGTGTGCAAAAGTATTAAAATTCGGAATCGTAAAATTAAGAAACCGTACAACTTTGATCAAGGTAGTTAAAAATATTTTCTTTTCCCTAAAATTTTGATGAATTTACAACGGCGAAGTTTTAGAGATTCGAATGATTTTTTTTTCTTTTTTTGTATAAATAGAAGCTTGTATTCTTTATTGCAAACGTTTTCCTGTTCATATTATATAGAATTTTAGAAACTCAAATTTTCCAAAGATATGTATATTAACGTGTCTTTTTATACAATGAACATTCGTTGCTGGAATGTAAAATATCTTTAAATTGTGCATACGGCGAAAATATTGTTACATAATAATTCAGTGAAGCATGAAACGAGGGTTTACCGAATGCTATAACGATAATCGAAAGTTTGGAATTGGGACAGCTGGCAACTATCAGATAACAGTATACTGGGGAAGGGGAGGGGGGCAAATGGTTAATTTTACAGAGGATTAAATTGTCGTAACAATCGCGCACCCGTAAGTCGAAAATTTGCATAACGTTTAATGGCTCGTGTAGATAATAGGAGATTCATTAAAAATGTTCTAAAAGTATTCATGATATAACACAGTAAATAAGAACAGTATCGCAATGTACGAAGAGAAAATAATAAACATTCGATTATTTTTACTACAATAATTTGGCGCTCTACTTATAATTTGTTGCAGCTTTTCAATCGAATATTCATTAGTCATTTCTCTATACAAAATTTTCGTCGTATTTCCATTTTATTCTGCGAATTACACTGACAAAATATGAGACAATGTTATAGGTAGATCTTTAAAATCACGTCGAAAATATTTTCTAAATCTCCTCGATAAAAACGTGACCGATGATATAATCTTTTTCCACGTTTTACCTATTTCACCTGCCGTGTTTTTTGAACGCAAACTCTTCGAAATAGACAAATAGGCATCTTATCTGATCTCGAACACAATGAATTAGTGAAGTATTATTGCAAGAATTTTATATATTATATAAATAAAATAATATATATTTTATTTTCTTAAATAATTCTTAAATAATTCTTCTTTATTTTCTAATTTTATATATTATATAAATAAAATATATTTGTATAAATAAAATATATTTATATAAATAAAATAATATATATTTTATTTTCTTATATTTTTACTTACGAATTTTAAATGTTTTCATTTATTTTTATTTTTATTCATAAAAATTTGAACAAAATCATACAACATATGCGTTCATGAAGATATCGAAATTAACTAAAAATTATCTGTATACTGACTTGAGTCTGTCGATGATATGATATATGTATTGTTCGAATAATCTTCGATTAGTGAATTGTAGCGAGTGTAGCGGCTAGATATACAATACCTAGATGATGAAAGAGATGTACTAGGCGTGGCCGGTCAGAGAGAGAGTGTATATTCGTGGCCGTAAACCGTATACTCGCAAAACGAACAAAATGTAAATTCGCTTTGCTACCTGAGGATCGTAACTGGCCATTCTCCTAAGGTATCATTTAGTGAACAGTTAGGAAGAAAGTTTAGAAAAATACCGCACGATGTTCTGCTTGGTCTAATTATTATACATTCTCACGTGCGTGTCTCGCGTTGAATTGCTTTCTGTTACAATTTTCATTTAATTTGCATAGTTTTATTTGATATTATTTAAGATAACTGTGTCCTTCCAGTTACAAGTACTTGAATTTCTATATTTCAGTCGTGCTCTCGTTGTGATTAGGAAAAATGAGGTTTCAGGGAAACTTTCAACATAAAGTTGAAACGAGAAATCGCGCAATGAGATTTCTTCTATGTCTGTTTTGGTCAGAATATATTTTATTATCGATAAAAAAAATCGTTTTTCCCGTCCTGATGCTACCTCTTCATTATTATGATCACACCATAGTGATACCATTCAACAAAAGGTTAATAGTTTTGTTTACTACTAGTCTATTACATAGTCTTGTTAGTTAATTCTATCTGTATAGTAACTATCGAGAACAATCTTTCATTATTATGCAAATTCAGATATCTTTTAAATTATATTTAGAATTATACATAGAATAACAAATATTATGTAGTGGCTCCGTAGAACGATCAATGACACTGAGAATATTTAATCTATTCAAAGAGTATCTCATTCTGTTTTATACATAATGTCCCTGACACTTTTTGAACTTCTTTTTTTTAATGAATAATCGACAAGATTAAGTACGTATTCTTTTCATTTTTCCCAACGTGTATCGATAATTCATGAGTTGCAAAGGACATTAATGGTGGAGGAAGGACCACGCGATAAACTTTCAATGTGAACAGGATCTGTTTAACAGGTCGACGGTGTCTCGCGCCAATTTTGGTAAGGATCGTGGCACGTTGCATTACGAAACGATCCACCAAATTAGCTCGATGATAATTAAATCGGAGATTCAAGCAAAAAAATATTACCGATACGGGTATTGCTTTTGAAGTCTCGTCTATATCAGACTGTTGCATTTGAAATGGCAAAATTCACAAATGTTTATTAACAAATAAGTGTTTATTGATGTATTTATTTATGTCGATTTAAGGTTTGCCGAATTTAATATGATCGATATTTTGTCAAAGATAGATTATACATCGAAACTAGTTACGAATGGTCATCAAATTTCAGTGAATTTTTCTTATGAAATTTCGAAATTTTGATTCAACGAAGTATTAATACAGATTCCCGGAAAGTTAGAAGTTGAAAATATAAATAATCTGTTTTACGTGATAATACTATAAAGCTACTAAAATTTCAACTGTAATTGTTATAAAATTAAACTATATCTGATTAATATCAATTTCAGGGAAATTGTAAACGTATTGTAAACTAATACAATTTTTCATCACTTTACAAATTTCGCAATTTAATCTGCAACAACCTAATACAGTTTCCAATTGCAACAGCAATCCGTTACCAGATATTTCTGCGTTTTTAATTAAAACTTTCTCGTTATTAACGTAACGAATATCGCCGATAGCATTTACATTCAAAGTAAACCAAAAAGGGATACCGCATTCGTTGAGTTACGTAATTCAAAAGAAATTAAACTCGGCGATATCTTGTTTGATGTTTGCAGTCTCTTTTTCGACGCGTTCGTAACTTTTATTCAATTCAAACTTTTTCGAGTCACGAAATCTCTCGATTTATCACGAGATAGACTAAGACGCAGATTTTCGTTGAATTTATTTACGCAACTGTTTATGAAAATGTTAAAATCATTGCACGTTTTAGGTATTCAAGTAACGTTCAAAAGATCCTTTAAATGTAATTGTTTTTTAATATATTAAAACACTTGTAATTAGTAGAAATAGAAATTTGATTTATTTAGTACATAGTTGTTTGATATATATGTCAAATTTCTATTAATTTTATTTCTTTTAAATATAAACATTACCAAACCAAAAATTTTAAATCTAATATATAATATCTAGTCTCAGTACATATTTCAGAAATGATTTCTTTGCCTACAGTATTATAGTGTATTGTGCATAGGAAACGAACATATTTGTATAGTATAATCCAAAAATATACAAGAATTAACACAATATTAAACCAAACTGTAAAATATAAATGCATTAAAAATATATCCAAATTTCTGACCGACATAAAATTAACGTAACGTACTAATTATTGCAATATTTTTGTTGTCATATTATCGTATTGATTAGATTTTGTACATTGTGTAACTTATCACTTTTGCAAACAACTATGTGCATCAAGTGAATTAAATTTTTGTGAACAGTTGTTTTAATATGTATATTAAAAAACAATTAATTCGATAAGATTATTATGAACAATTGGTGTTCAGATAACAGTTCACTACATATAGTTTCTTACTTTGGGTAAACAAAAAAGTACGCAAAATATTTCGTAGTTTTCAAATATTCCGATATTTACTGAAGATACTCGTTGAAGATATTCTCAGGTTAACGTTATTACTGGTTATAAGCTGGTGGACAATAGTTGCATTAAACAAGCTGTCCGTTCACACGTGGCAGCAACTTGCCGCGAAACTATTTCCGTTTCAGGACACCTATTGCCGCAATTAATTTCAGTTTTCCATGCAGCTGAAGCGAGCATAGCGAGTCAAAGGTGCGCAAGATCCGGCAGTTGGACGCGATGCAGTTGATGAGAACTCCTCACCTGTCCATCGTTGCTTCCCTTTCTAGGCACCTTTCGTTTTTAACCTGTTAATTATTGTTTATAAACGCGAAGAGGAACTGTCGTCCAACGAACGTAACGTGCTTAACCATTCTGTGATACGTTCGTTGAAAATTACGCGTATATTTGGGAAGTAGTAGTGTTTCAATAATTTTAAAGTCTACTTTATTTTTTTTTTCTTTTCTTTTTTCTTAGTGAAATCATGTGAATCAATTTACTTGATAGAGGAATACTCACTTTTGTTAAGGTTTTTAAGGTTCTTCCTGCATCCAACAGCACAATTAAAAGGATGAATATAAGCGGGGTAAAGAAAAAAATAAACAGCTGCAATTAAAGTTGATATTTTGGTAATATTCGGTATTGCGCTATTATTCGAAAGCTTCATGTAACGAAGAAAAATTCTTTTTTAAAATCGAGTATTAGTATGAATTGTAATGTAGGTATACTCACAGAAAAACAAACATTACCATCGTATATATAATTAGTATGTAATTTGGGTTTTTCTTACCTGCGATGTATTAAATACGAATTTTGTGTTCTTTATATTCTTTACAGTTATTGTCTATATAATTTTCATAGATCTCGTTTTAAAATTATATCGAGTATTTTATTGCAATGATCGTATCGTCGACATTTATGAAAATTCGATTCTGTAGTACTAGAAATTAATAAACTCGACCGATTCTTAAGCCCGATTCGTAATTAGGTACCTACCTGAATTGCTTCTTAACACATGTTTCTTCATTTACGGTTCTTCGTATTTAAATTTAATGGCTGGAATTTCCAAAGGATTCCCAGTGGGGCAATTTAAGTAGACCCTTTTGGATTTTCATAAATTCCCTTCAAGTACATTCTATTATTTGTTCACACGGGTTCAGAGATTTAGAAAATAGGAAATATAAATCTTCTACGTCAAAGAAAATAGGAAATATAAATCTTCTACAATTTTACACCCATCTTTCTTCCAAAATCGTTCGATATTTTAATTGAAAAAGAGTTATTGAAAAATGAAATATTTTTCCGTCTGTTTTTAAGTTCTGATATCTGAACTCAATTTAGCACCGAATGATGAGCTTAGGATGAGACGTATAGAAAATTTTCAAGTTCAGAGATACAAAAAAATCCATATCTATAATATAATAATAACGTTTCAATTCATACGCTTCGACGTGCTGTGTTTATGAATTTTACAAAATCCTGTTGATATGAAAAAAATAATTGATCCGTAAATTTTATCATTAACGCGAAAATAAGAATTTTTATATTCAATAATTTGTTGTAAGATATAATCCTAAACTAGATAAACAGTAATAAATAATTTTCTTGCTTTATAATTATAATTGTTTCAGACGTTTTTCACTTCTATACACGCGTGAAAAAAATACTACATTTACACGTTATATTTTACATTTTAAAGAAACTCGTTTCTAATTTTTCCAAACTATCGGTTAGTGATGCATACCGATTTTTCTATGCATTGATATGCAAATTTCCGACGCCGTCGTTTCATCTACGTTGATATTTTAATTGTACGTTCTCGGAGATAAATTTTCACATTGATATCCGCAGAAATTGAGCTACCGCTACACGAATAATTTATTCCGTCCTTGCTATAATTTTATTCATTTACATGAAAGGCTGGAACTATTATCAAAAATATTTTCCTTTTAATTAGCACTGTAACAGGGCACTTCCTGTCTAATTGTGTGATTTTAATTTTAATCAATTGAAGGCGTCAGTGTACATTTTGGTCAGATATGAACCACATGTGAATAAACAGAGCATAACGCACTCGGGTTTGTCCTTCACCGCCATAGAATAAATTATAATCCTCGATAAAAATAATATAAATTACTTGAGCTTCTTTGAAACATGTGCGTACGTGCGAGAAAGTGTGTAAAATTTAAACTAGCTATCGTTAATAACTGAGATTGCGAATTTTTATGCATTTCTAAGAAAATGGAACTAATCTACATATGAATTTGTTCCATTTATTATTCATGTCAAATTTGAAAGTACAGAAACATTAAAAATAATTGAAATATAATTTTAACATGACTTTTAATATGATAATTCTATGGAACTAAAATAATTGATTATAATTAGAATACTTTTTAATCTTGAACAGATAAAAACTATAAAAGTATTATCTTCATAAAAATACAAATCTGCATAAAAATTTTCGATCTAATAATAATTTTACATATTTTTTGCATATCGTATGCATTCTATGCATTTTCCAATTTTTCATAAATGAATAAAAATTCACTATTTTCTAATAGTGTTCTAACAAATTAAACACGTTTCAAAATGACAAGAAATTTCCCACAAGTGGATAAAAATTCGCATTCTATTAACAGCACTCTAACTAAACTAAATATATCCCAAAATGACGAAAGAAATCCACACTTTTCAAAATTTCCACCGGAGACCTTTCCTTGATCTCCTAAACAGGACTTGGCAATTTAATCGCGCGTTATTACTCATACGCCTTACGCAAAACTTACCGAATAAAAATCGTCGAAATCGTTCATCAGGATCCCTCGATTCATCATGATTGACCACGTGCGAGAAATGCGTGGGTTCACGAGGTGTTTCCTAAGCGGTGATGTTCGTCCATACCCACGCAACCCACGTTAGAACATTTTAGATTAGTGCCTCCAGATAACGCGCGTACATATATACGTATCTGCTTAGGGGGCGTATGTTACGAACGAGAAATTGGCAACGATCTAGACTTCCTTTCATTCGATCCTTGACACTCGATTGGCACGCGAATACGCGTGTAAATTTTACATTTTTAATGAGCACGTGTTGGAAATTCTACATTTTCAATAAGTAAACTATATAGAACTGATAACACAGGTTTCGACGGAGATATTATTTTTGAGAAGGATCAATATCGAGCAGATAGATCTATCTAGTCAACGTTTCATTCGATCAATCGACATCACGATCCGTAGGCCGACCTGTCTGTTAAATTGTATTTATTTACATTTCGTCGCGATAATAGGATTTTTGGTATCTAGATCACAGCGATAAATTATTTCGCTGGCTCGCCGTATTTTACGAGGTTCTACAAGTGGGAGGACATGTGTAACATAGTCGTGTATAAATCGTTGATATGCTAGGAAATTGCTTTTTTTCTGATAAATTACTAAGAATATTCTAATTATCAATAAGAATACATTTATCAGAAATTCGTTTTATTAAAACAGGCTCCAAATTATTTTAGCAAACGTATTTCAAATGTCATTGCAATACGTGTATTATTAATACATCGAAATAAAATAAGCTTTAAATCATTTTAATAAATAAATAAAGTACGTATCTCCAATGAGACTACATAAACAATGGTAGAAATATTTAGCAAAAGTGTACCAAAATTTTATTTTACTTTAATACAGGTATTTTTCCTGCATAACAATCGCGTCTCTTTATCCGCATCGATAGAAACGAAAAATCTACATAATTCGAAAGAAACTTAACTCGTACTTAGATCGTACGTGACATCCACGAGAATCGGAAAAGAAAGAACGGCAACAACAAAAGCAGTCCGCGGATCGTTTTCACTAGATATATTTGCGATAGAAGTTTGTCTGCTCGGCAGAATACCGGTAGAATACAGGATGAGCCCATGGTGGAAACTGCATAGAATGCTTTTTGTCGAGCCCAAGGCCTCTCGACGAGATGTGAATGAATCTAGAACCTGTTCCCCTCTGCTTCTTCTCTACGTGTATTCCACCTTCTTTTAGAAGTCAGGCGGAGGCAATAGGCCTCGTTGAAAGCTGCCTTAGAACCGGGTTGAATCGAGTTTGTTACACTGGGCTGAAATATAATCTATCTCGCGTGTATTGTGCCCGTGTAATCCCTTTTTCTCCAGTTCGAAGCTTCGATTATTCGATATCGCTCGACGTCGAACAATGTCGATCGCGGACGATTCGCGTGATCTCGGCCATTCCATTTTCAATGGGCTCGTCGATCGTGAAAGAGCGTGAAATTTTGCTCCTTGTTTGAGAAACTGTTTGCGCGAAGCAGAAATTTGCGATTTAACGCTTGACGCTCGTGCAACGATTAAATGTCGTAAGAAAATCATAAGAACACTCCATTTTGATTATTTTATATATTTTTACGTATATTGTATGTAATTTTTATCAGTATTTTCTGAGACTCACTTTGGTAGTTCTACTGTTAACACTAGAACTACCACACCAGTCAAAATGACTGGTTTTACAATTTTATTTTAAAATTTCTATTTCATGTTACAATTTTTTTCCCCCCACAATGATGCAATGATGCTTTTACAGTGATAACTAAAGAAATAATATAGTGAACTTTATTTTATTTTTATTTATTAGAAATCAAAATAATTTTGGTAGAAATAACTTTGTCTTAACTGTCGGTAGTTCTAGTGTTAAAAGAAGATTCGCTCATCCTCGGCGGCGAAATAAGGTAGAAAAGATCGCCAGCGAGAGAGAGAAGGAATAGAAAAAGGAGAAAGGGAAGTACTCGATGGAGGGTGCAAATGATTTACACCACCCTTGTTTCCATCGAGCGAAATGCTATTTGCGAACATACCTGCGGTACCTACGAGGCCCTCTTTGACTCCATCCCCACCACAGAGCCCACGTGCATCGGTGCGTAGGCAACCCCGGTATTTCTCGTTGCTGTCGCTTCGCTCGCCAGTTTCGACAGAGTCGTGCCGGTGATCGCTTCTACCATTCGATCCCTCGTCAATTGGAGACGATCGGAAAAATATATTCGAAAACGTGAATCGCGTGAATCGGCGTCGAAATATCAATCATCAAATTGCTCGAGTCCGTTGCTCGGCCAGTTTCCAGTTTTATTTTTTTCTTTTTTTTTTCTTCTTCTGTGAAGTTAACGAAAAAGCTTGTGACTCTTGGTCTCCCGTCTTCTTTTATTATGCATTTCATTTGAGGAGCATCTTTTTTAGTCGGAGGTGAGTCTAATCGTCGATCACGTTACGTTTCTCTGTAAGATATATAGCTTAATTTCAAGAATGTTGAACTGAATGTTGAGTGTAAAGTTGCAAAGTTGCAAAGTTTCTCTATTTGTATGCGTGTTGTACGCGTGTGGTATCGACGTATTGGTCTAGTTTAGGCTAGACATAATTAGCGAAACGTTCAGATCGTTTTTTCTCGCTTTTTACATGCTTATCAAGAACATCCGACGATTGTTCGTAAGTGTTTGCTTTGTTGCGAGCAGCGGCTCGTTTTGGGCCATTTACCAAGGGCTTCACTTGGCTCGCGTTCAGATGGTTTGTATCAACGTTTACACAAGCGAGCATGAGGTTCGACATTAATTAAAGCCTGGCTGGAATTTCACCGCTTTCGTGTCGTTCGAAACGTGCTCCGGTTAAATCGAGAAACTTTTATAGTCTCGGCTAACGGCGTCGTAAAATTCTTGTGTCTGTCCTCAAAGTAAGAGCTCCCGCGCTGTGACGCGTTCTAAATACGGATCCTTGTCCTAGGAATTTACATACTTTATATTTAGTGAATTTTCGAGAAGTAATGTAACATTCGTTTAGTTTTGCTGTCAAGACGATCCTCGCTTAGCAACCACGCGCGTGATTCCTTTGTCAACTCGCGGTCAATTAACAGAGCGCGTATATACAGAGATTTTCCTTGTTTTTGAACATTTTTTTTTTTTTTTTTTTTTTTATATGTCTTCGAGTCTTTCGTCGTTATACATATACAAATAACAATGATTCATTTTTAATTCGAGCACGATTTCGCTTCTCGTTCGTGGAATGTTTATTGGAGTACTAGGAATTCTTTGCTCTGGCGAATTGTTTACGTTTACATGAAATTGAATGTCAAGAGACATTGTTGTTGGCCTTCGACGACTTCAAAATAAAATTTACGAGTTTATTGCTTGATTTAAATAACCGTGTTAGGCGTACGTGAGTTATATAGACAAATAGATAAGTGAAATGTCGTTCGTTGAAACGAATCGCATTTATGTGCATGCACTTGTGTAGAATTGTTCAACGAAGTATTCGGACATTTATAGAAACTTCTTAATAAATATACGTACGTGTTGCGCGTGTTATTTGGAACATTTTGAAATTCTGTTAATTACTGTAACGAGACTGTCGTGATTATACTGATCAAGTTCGAAAGAAATCGAAATATACGTTCGAAATATACGTATGCAAGTATAGAAATTATAAATAGATGATTGTACATGATTGTAGTATGTTGTATTTAGATATTAGAATCTAGAAGTTCTAGAAGTAGAATCATTATAATAATTTAGTACGATCGTAAGTTTCGCAGAGCTAAAAAAAAATACTTAACCGGAGACATAAGTTTCAATATTCGATGGGAATTTTATTGTATATTTAATTACTACGGTCATTTACTTTTACGATGGTAACTGCTTGAATTGAATACAATAAAGAAAAATTTTATTAGAACGTACAATTTATCGTTTCAATTCTGTACTTCAAGTTCCCTTAAAACTCTCTCTCTCTCTCTCTTTATTTACTAAAATGAGAAAAATATTGAAATATGTATAAAAATTTAAGGATCGTAGCAGAATCCAGATGAGCTAATTTTTTTTATAATTTACTCGTGTTTGCCATAAATGTAACTTTCAGATTAGTTTCAAATTTTATTTACGCGATCGAGAAATCATAGAGTTTGTGAGAAAATTGCAAAATTCCAAGCATATTGCTCCTCGTCAATATTTAACGGATACTATCTACGTCCCACTTTTCAAATCAATGAAATTCGTAAATACGTGAAATTACACAAATGTCCGCAGTTCGACGATCATGATAGTCGCTTTTCAGCTGTTAGCTTCAAGATGCATTATACGATACACCGTGACAATACTTTCGTGAATCACTGTACAATGTAATAATTCTTCATTCGGTTTGAACAAAAAAACATTAAATTTCGTCACGTCGCAAAATTTGTGAAAAAAACGCTCTAAGGAAACGTAGCAACGATCATTCCTAATTATTCTCTTGGAAGGGAATATAAATGCGTTTCCGTGTCTCGTTGGGTACGATGCTTAAGGGTCGTTGATTTGGTAAATACGTCCGATACGCGGATATAAATTATGCAAATGCGCGCGTTTTGCATCCGAAGATGCGCTTAATATATTCACGTCATTCGTAATCATGGTAACCGGCGATAAATCATAGAGTGAATATTCTTTACCGCGGGATGAGGCCACAGGATTCGCCAAGTTAGAAACAAACTTGAGTTATTAGCCACTCGCCCTGCGATGTAATGTAATGTCTTATAAATTATCTCGCGAGTAATACTACTGGCCGCTACTTAATCATTCGCGAGTGTTTTTTATCAACATTCTTAACAATGTTTCAATAGGGGCGTACTTACTTCGGTGGAAGTTTCTCTTGAGAAATGGAGGGTAATCTAATTTCGAAACAGTGATAAACTCTCGAGTCGTCAATTTAGACGTTTCAATTATAATACTTTACTTAACGCTAGGACAATTAAATCTTCTGTCAGAGAATCGAAGAATTTCGTGACGCGATAAGTAGATTGCAGATTTTCATGTACTCGTGATAAACTGAAAATTGCCCAAATGCACGCGATATATGTATAAAATATCGAAAGTGATATATTTATTACGATATACTATAGTAGGTGAAACGAATTTTTAGTTAGGTCTCAATAAGTAATGCAAATCTTTCATTCGCATCTTTTTCGAAACATCTGCGTAAATTTAGAAAATTTTTGTAGAAAACTTTCTAAACGTATTGATCATTTTGATTATTCTGATAATTCTAATATTGAAAGTTCAATATCAATGTATCTACTTTTCCTAATTTATTTCTTTGTTCTTCCTAATTATTTCTGTTTTATTAGTATTTATATTATTCTACAACACCGCCTTTAGTCTAACGAACGTCTAATAGTTAGAATCATTTCAGTACCAAGTATCAAGTATTATTTAGAAGAAAGGAAAAGATAGAGAATTCTCACGTGATTCTGTTATCTTAAGATAGATATAGCAAGTATTGTGTATAGTTGGTGCTTCGCCAAAACAATAAGACAGTGCTAAATCCATAATACTCTTGACACTGTGTATGTACATTGGTCACATCATTCGGTAAATATTTTTCAGCGTTGCACCGAAGAACCGTTGCGATCACATTGTGTTCCAAAGCAGAATCAGATAAGAATTCGTTTACCTTATACCGATTTCGCGGAAAGTACTTTAATTCAATAATGGCGGCATAAATAAATATTTTTTAGAAGAAAGATATTTCTTTCCAGCAGACGCAATAAAGAAACGATGTGAATATTAATCGCGTGGCTACACTATATTAATTATGGATTGAATATCAAAAATTTTCATGTCTTATCTATAACATTTTTGAAGAATGTAAAAATATAAACATTCATTATGTATTAATAATACATAATTGAATTAAATTATACAGAACGTAATTTCTTGATAGAAGAGCAGTTTCGGAGTAGACGAATTTTAGAATAATTTATTCAGAACTCCATTTATCCAAATTGCCCCATTTTTCATGCAGTTATTTATTCAATGGAAATAGCTAGATCTCCAGAATTTTTTTTCCATATTACCGATAATGTTGGTGAAAAAAGTTTCAAAATATTAAGAAAAGTGAAATTTGATTATATGAACTGATTAAATCAAATGCACTGTTAAAACAATACGAATTGAGTCATTGTATGAACTAATATCGTCTTTAATGTCATCGTCTTTCAGTACGGCAAAGGACGAAAATTTTTCTACGAGCTCTTAATGACGGTTTTTGATCGGACTATCGTCTGATCGACGATATAATCGGATCGATTCAAATGTTAGGCCGATAAGTCTCTTGGGTAGCGAACAATGAGCGGCAATTTGTATGTACAAAAATGGCAAACGAGCTTATAATGGACAGTCTTAAAGGGCAAGGGAGGCTTTCTTACATTTGAAGCGCAAAAGGACACGGCGTTAACGATAATTGCATTGTGCGAGTGCTGATCTTATTGTTTGAGACGCTAACTCGGATATCACGTGATACGTTCCCCTTGTATGGTCGTTAATGACGATCGACCCCTTATTTCATCCGGATTTAATCTCGACTCGATGACTAGCCATCGTGTTCTCCTTTCCATATTTGATCCTTTTGTCCTATGCTTTCAGCTACTTATCATATTTATCCTCCTTAGTGTGTGCGTTAGCCATTGAATAATACCAAGTTGAGTTACCAAGGACTGAGTTTTAAAATACAATGTTTCGTAGAACACGGGTAATGCGAACGAATATTTGTATAAAATAGCAATATTAAAGTTACAACAATTTAATATCCAATATTAAAATTGCAACAATCAAAGTATTTTTTATACCATTTAGCATATAAATAATAATTTTCAAATTATACTTTCAAAACTGTGAATTTTGCACGAAGATTCGCGAGACTGTTGAATCACTGTGACGATACATTAAATTACTAAAATTCAAAGTATGTCACAGTTACGTGTAAGCGTAAACAATAATATATTACTTTGATTGACTTATTAACGACGAAACAATAATGTAATATTGAAGCTATTCCAGTTTCTTCAAATTTCACAAAATTGTGTTTAGATGATCTAGATGGATGAAATAGTGACGAATTCGTCAGTCCACATCAAACGGAAAGAATTGCCACTGGAACAGCCAAGGTGATCAAAATGACCAAATGGTCTTTTCTCGTGAAAAATTTTATAGATTTGCAGCAACGATGCAAAGATACACTGTCTGTTCGTTGTTGTACATCCTTCTTATTCCTTGCACGTTGAACTCATGTGTTCGCCGAACTGTCAAACAGCATGTCGAAAGACACCGAACTGTCTGTCCAAGAGATCTGCGTACAAAGTCTCATCCGATATCTCTTCAATTCAGGATTATTAGCGTCGCCCATGGAAGGGGGAGAGGGGGGGGGGGATGAGAAAGGCTCGATGAAGAAGAGGTGTAATCACGAAAGCCGGCTCGTTATCGCAAACACGATTAGGGTGTCCGTTGGGATAAAGGCGGGGATCAGCGTCACCGGATATTGACGCAGGTTATTTTACACGGGCGTCGAAGGGGAGAACGAACGGGGAACGGTGGTTTCGCGAGACAACCTGAACTCACCTGGGTAGATTTGTCGATCGATGACGTCACCCTCGACGAAACAGCCACTCCCGTGTGTATCTACCTGCGGCCGTGTACGCGTGTTCCCCGATGCTTGCGAATAAAAAAGGACGAAACGGACAACGGCAGGAGAAGAGGCACGGCGAAGCCCAGCCAATCGGGCAACGAACTCTCTGCTAGCTGTGTGATACACCTCTTTCTCCTCGTCCTTTCTCGAGCTCTTGGTCTCTTGCTTCTTCTCTGTCGTCTTCCTCTTGGTCTCTTGCTTCTTCGTGGCTAGGGATGGGATCAAGTCCGATATCTGTGCACTTACGAATCCGAGTCAGCTTTCCATACCCATACGAGTTTTGTTTCATCGCGTTTCAAGTGAGTCATTCGAAAGGTGGGAATATTTCAATGTACACTTTGTACAAGCAAACGTACTCATTCTCTACAAGACAAGTTCGATGTACATTTTATACAAGCAGTGTAAACATTTTTACATGCCGTATATACTAGATTTCTAAGTGAAAACGTTTCAACGAATGGATATAACAAGCTGGCTTTTGAACCTTAGACTCCAGGGTTTTGAGAATGGTAATTGGCAAGTAGTTTACTTAGTGAGACTCGAAATTTTCACAGGTAGCACTCGAATCCTGGAAAACTAGAAAGTTCTACAGAATGACCGTCTCTTTTGTTAGAGGATTCAGAGATCGGATATAAAAGTGATGGTAGTATTGCACACGCGTGAAACATATTCATGTATACGTTGATCGCATTTATATCGATATGTCGGTACAACGGAGAAGAGCGTGTTCTTCTGTTTTTCTGTACGCGAGTTTGAAATGTTGCGTTCGTATCGTAGGCGAGCTCGCGAATCAGAAGTCAACAGAATCCTCTGTCGTACTAAAAATCCATCTGTAAAGCTCCTCGAACGAAAAGATTACCGATTGTTCAATATTGTTCTCATTTAATTGCAGGACGACATGTTTGAAAGAATATTTCGCTGTGACCAGGAGAAATTTTCAAAGGGAAAAATTGCAAAGATGATTCGTCCGGGATAGAGAAAATCCCGCCAGGGGATTCGATCCTACTTGCGACGTACTCGATCCCATCTCTAGTCGTGATTCCTTCCTCTCCTCTCTCGATTCCGCGAGACTCGTTCATTTCTCTTCGTTTCTTCTTTCATCCTCCCTCTGTCTGTCTCCTCTGTTTCTCTTTCTCGGCTCCGTTCCTTTCCTCGACCTTCTCCCCGTCCCGATCTAATCGCGCGATCTCCATCTGACCTTCCTCTGGCGCAACCGTGAACGCCAGTGTCATCCAAGCCCTAGATAAGAGGGAGCAAATGAGAAGTTATCGCAGGTGCTCGTGGCGTTAATAAAAAAATGCTTGCAGGGCAAAATGCAACACAGGTTCGCCTAGGCGTCCTCTCGTTGCTGCGCTCACCTTACCGTAATGGATCAGGATGGATTTTAACCGCAATGAAATGGGGAGAGGGCATTTTAATTGCCTCGACGCTCGTGAAACGTTTATTGGTGGTACTTTATGTTTATGGAGACGAATGGCATTCCAGACGATCTCGGCAATTTACAGCTGTCATATAGTGATGCGTTGTTTGAAGTAGATTTGTTGATTCAAATGACGTGACGGCCATGAATCTTTGATCGAGAGTATATAACAATGTATTATCCATTTGATCATAACGTAGATCGTGATGTAAACTGAAAAAAGAGAACCAGCGATATCTGAAATTTCGTTCTTAATGGAGCTCTCTTTCTCTACTGTAATTAAAATATTTCTATCGTTTCGATAAATCATGCAATCATTGTTCTCACGTTTTAATATACGAGCATGCATCACGGAAGGATTAATGTTGCGATACGATTACGTTGTTACGTTCATCAAGATGGAAGTTGTGTTTCGGTGCTGCGCGAAATAATAGTGTAATATTAGCGGTTAGACGATAACGGACGAAATAACGCGGACGCGTAATTACGAGTAGCATTTTTCTGAGCGAGATGCATTTCGAAAATTATTTTCAAGAATCTGCGCGAGCAGCAGCCGCCCCCCTTTAACTTTCTTCAGATGCTGTAATACATGCTCTTTATCCGTTGAATCTCGGTCGACGCGCTTATAATTAACGAGCAAACTAATTGCGCTGTTCTGCGAACGTTGTAACGCTGCCTAACATTCTAATTATACGGCGTTTGCAAGTAAACACTGGTGATTTCGTTTCTACGTCCGCGGGCATTATCGTTATCTTTCTTCCGTGCGGTTCGCTCCACTACCGTTATCAGTTTCAGTTATTTTGCATGAACGTTTAGAAAAATGAAAGAAAGTTCGACTCTGATCTTGTTCCTTTTCGCTGTTTGATTTCAGATTTACTATTTAAATAGAGCCCGCTGCCGAGTAAAAATTCACCATTGAAATAAAACTCGATCGAATCAATTTAGATTCTTTTTCTTTTCCTATAGATAGATATTTGATCACACGCGTACAGGATTTTTTGCAACCACAAAATATTTTGTGTGGGCATCATAGGGTTATTGATAGTCAATTTTCAATCGTACTAACTTAAGATTAATCGTATATCGTCAATCAAACTTTCTACCATATAACTTGAATAACATTTTCTTCTCTCCTCCTGAAAAATTTAATATTCACCACTTGCAGCATTTTCTACGAGCATTCTTCATATCCTTTATCAAATTCTTCGTTACCCTTGATCATTCTTGATCGACAGTATTCTAAATAGAGCTACGCTAATGATAATAATGGCCGCTCAAGTTCGAAATTAACGATGCATTCGATGAAATTAGTGGAGCATCTCTTACGATTCGTTGTAAGTTTCACGACGTAGAGCAGATTTACGACACTCGCTTGGAATAATAGGTCGATTTATTAAAAAGAAAAAAAAAAAAAGAAGAAGAAAAAACATGTACCATTTTAAATGGAAGCAGCAACGTAGTCGAACGGTATGCCGATCGTTTTTCATCGCCGGCGTACTTAATGCGTCTCCTTAATTACGCATGTGAAATGCGATCATTAGCGCGAAACGGTATAATTATGAGACGACCCTAGGCTAAACATTATTCCGTAAAGTTGGATAATGTAGAGCACGTGTCGCGCTTATGAGTTGTAAATAAAATCGTCCGTTCGTGTATCGTACGTAACTTTCCTTTCGCACTTGCTACGGTCTGAATAAACGTTACAAAGAGTAGGGGAGGATCAAAAGAATAATACATTCACGTTGCACAGTAGCCACAAATTTCGGATCTGATGATTCAGAACGAACGACAGCTGACGTTTTTCAGAAGTTGTGAAATGGTGTGTCTTTTAAATATTTGTTGAAAATATCGTAGTTTAACTCGACATAGGTCACAAAGCGAAAGAATTTAATAAATTTAACATAAAACTACCAATGTAATTTATTTCAGATTTCCTACTTCATGATTTTATATATTTTTGTCAAAATTAATGTTGATTTTTGTTTGAATAAAAATACGATTGCATAGGTCTACATATTTATTTTTAATTATTATCGTTTAAATCGCGATGATTTATATGTAGAATATTTTGTTACATATCGTAGGTAGTTTCAGTTGAAGAATTTCACAGTAAAAAATTTGATATCTAAATGCATTGATATTGATTTTTAAGCCCTCTGTGTACAAATTATATTGTTCTTTTTATAGCTTTACACAAACAATGTTACAATTGCATCCGAAAGGAGTGTTATAAAAATTTACCAAAATATAAGGCATAATATTACATTACATTTTTTTATTATCATCAAAAATTGCAAAAGTTTTATAGAGATAAAGACCAAATATGAATGATTCGATATGAATGTGTCAAAATGGTAGATATTTTTATATAATACTTGAATTTGTTGTTACGCGAATGTTGCACTTGTTGCCTTTGGTAACATAATAGCTCGTTCGGTTAATTGCATTAATCGTTTCTCCTTCAGCGAGATTTACAGTGCACGGGCAGCAGCAGTTTGAGAACTGGCTTCGTTAAATGCGAGGCACAATGGCACATGGAAGCTAGGTTAATGGTTTCAAGTAGAATGTAATTAGTGCGTGGCTTTATTGTTGACGACGCGCATTCTGTAAGATGGCATCGGCTGTTAAAAATTCTAATCGCGATCAGCGGATAGAATTAAATAGAGGCAACCGTGTTCTCTGCAAGTACAGTTGAATAATCTGGATAACTCGAGTTCAAAGAGAACGGAAACAGATCTTACGAATTGCGGAGGTATTCTTCGCATAAGAGGAGTTCAACAAATAAAAACTTCAGAAATTTTGTAATTTCGTTAAATCTTTCAACGGAAAATCGTAAAGAAAGTTTTTTTTTTTTTCTTTTTTTTTAGTCTTTTAAGTTTTGCAAATCCATTTTACGGTAATTACGCGATATCTTAAAATCGTAAATTACAGTTTATAATTGTCGACAAAGAGAGTGGAAGACGAGGGAATTGTTACTCCTTTAATCTTTCATCGCCCTTGTGTCCAAGACACGTGCGTTATTATTGGAGTGTAAATAATTAGATCGCAGAGTCAGTGATCCTGATAGAGATTGACTTATATATAGAAGTACATAAACTTTCCACTTGCAAAAGTCCTTCTAAACTGGAGTTGTACCACGAATATGAATTATATTTTATCATTTCTTCTTTTACATTATTATCTAAACTACTATTTAATTCCATATGATTATCTTTTTCCAAATCATCGTCGCTTATTATAAATTGTCATCATCTTCGTGCAAAGTTACTTAACTTTTGCATCACTTTGAAGAGATAAGCTAAACAAGCGACTAACGAAGAGATCACGGAGATTTTCCAATTGTAAAATTTCAAATTACCCTAGTTCAGTGACGGATGAATCATTTTATTGTTCGATCGGAATAAGATCTCAAAAGTGACCAAACGAGAGACAGTTTGACCGTAGCGTTAACGATTCAAACAATTACGAGACAAATTCCGACAATGAGTCACTCGAGTCTGAAAAATATTCCCAATGGGAACATTTACCAAATCTACCTGATCGAATAATAAACGTTGGCCATTTCCATCGACGATCTGCACAATTGCAAGAAAGCTGGAAGCTTTTGAAAAATATCTTTAAACCCTTGAAGAGTTACTTGACCCTTTATATACCTGACCGACTATGGTCATGGGAAGCAACTTGCCCTTCGGCAGTCTATGGTTAAGGTTTCCAGTGTGCTATGGAACAGATGTCGATTGTCCTTCCTCTTTGTCGTCCCAAGCAGGTTGTGCACACTTCGCGTACGTTTCCTACGATTCTCCCACGCTGAACGTATTGTTCCATCCGTTCTCCCTCCCTTCTTTTGCTTCCTACTATTTTTTGTTTTCATTATTATTTTTTTTTTCTCCATCGAATCAATTCAGCGTACATCCCCGCTAAAAAAAAAAAAGTTTAGTAGAAGTACTGTACACACGTGCGTACGTATTTTCTCTTCTTTGTAATTTTCATCGCCGAATGAAAACTCGCAGTAGGTTATAGTCAAGAATTGATCGAGAATACACGTGCAATTTCAAAATTTTATTATCTACGATAAGTACTGAACATCAAAGTGAAATGAGAAAGTGTCTGAAGATATTTGTGGAGTTGATTCTGAACTACTTTCAGAATTTAAAATTATAAATTCATCGATAAATGGTGTTTAATCGCCATGTATAATAATTATGTACGACGTTGAAATCGTCATGATTTCGGTGAACGCTTGACATTTTTTTTTTTTTATTTCACGAGATTGATGTTCTTTATTTGTAGAATTTCTACTATTTAAATTTACATCAGCTAATTAAAGTCGTGTGGTCTCTCACTCTTCCATTCGCTCTTTCTTTCTTTCTTTCTTCTATTACTCAACAATTTCTGAACACATTTTTCGCAATGAACACAGTATAATAAGCAATATCAATTTATTTTCCTTTTCTTTGTGCCAAATATTGTTCACACCATAGCTAACTTGATCATGGAATTTTTATCACTCTATTACATAATTTACATAATTATCATGAACACTAAATAAAAGTCAGTTATGTGTGTTTTACTTTCTCATTCATTTTCTCTTCCCTCTGTTCTGTTATTCAATACTTCCTCAATATGTTTTTCACGAAATTCAATCACCGATTAATTCGCAGCTTCGATCAGTTCCTGGCGACGGCTTCCGGTTTCGTGGGGCCTCGGGACGAGTTGGTGCGTGCAACCACCGACGTAGATACCCGACAATGAATCGCCAGCCAACGATCTCGTCGCTGCGTAATATTTTACACGCATACGTACAAGTTCACGCCGGTCGCGTTAATTCTTGCAGGCGGAGAGCACGTCTCACCTACAATTTCCGCGATTCTCCCACGTTCGGCCGAACATTGTTTCTCGAGTTCCCAGTATGTGCGAGGCGAGCGCGAGACAACCGTATCCTGCACCGTGAATTTGCATAAATCCATCCATCCGCGTTCTGCCTATCCTTAAAATTCTCAAATCCATTACTTTCTTTCTTCTTTGAGGCTTTTTCTTTTCTTTAGAGTTCGTGTTAAAACTGTTCTGTTTCTCATTTTGAACATATGACACGACGTAACAAATAGAGATCACTGTTTTATTTATTGTATTTATATTTCATGTATTCAGATCTCGATCCGTTTGATTTTCAACCTTTTCTGAGTATATAGTCTCTGCTAAACTATCTATATAGATGTTTAAGATAATTTGTTCACTTGTTGTTAGAAATTCGAAGAAGATAACATGTCACAATATGGGATATTGAAAGTATAATCGAGAAATGATTGTGATTTTTACACGAAGAAATGAATAAAAGATGCAAGATGTTTTCGTGAAACTCAAATTTGAAGATTTGTCAGGTATACTTGTGACTTTCGTTAATTCTGGCCTGCGTAACAATGACTAATCGATAGGGGATTATTCTGTCTGTGAAAATAAGCGAAAAATGTAGAATAAAATTCTTCCATTTGTCTATCTTTCAATATCGACGATTCTCCACAATTTTCAATAAATTAATTAGAAAATAATCGTTGAAACTGCACTGTTATAACAAGATCAAAGTATTAACTGTGCAAAGTTAACTTGAGACAGAAAAGAAACGATTTAAAAATAAGCTTTACTTGCAAAAAGTTAACAATTTCGTTCATTGCGATTCGTTGTGAGTTTTATAAAATTCCTATAAAAAAAAATTACGAATTGATTGTTCAACACTTTGTTAGTTCTGCTATAGTGTGTCGCGTGCAACGTGTATTTTAACCCTTAACGGACCAATGCCGCCATATAAGCGGCATTTTTACTTATTTTGGGTCCAATGCCGCGTATATGGCGGCAAAAACCAATTTATTATTTTTATCACTGTTAGAGTTGTCATATTTACTATTAACGCGTTAAATATTGTGCCATGTGAATTTCTGTGAATTTGCTTTTGCTTGTTATCTATGTTCTGTTATCTTTTGCCGTTTTTGTGTACGTGCACTTTTGTGCTCTTCGCATGCAAAGTCAGTCTTGTGTTTGATTTTTCAAAAGAACGTGCGCGTTATCGGAGTTCTTTTACACAGTTTAGTTTATTTTATTATATTTTATTTTGTTAATAAAACCGTAAAATATGGCCGGAAACTCTGAAAGAATAATACACGATGATAACGATAATTTCAATGATATTAGCAGTAGTGACGACGAGTTTGAATTTGGTATTTCTTATCGATGAAAATGAAAATCTGAGAAGCATTACGTTTTCAGACGTGATAATGATAGTGACGATAGTAGCGATAGCGAAGTAGTTCCTAGAAAAAGAAGAAAAATTCGAAATATAAGTTACAGTGAGGATGAAGAAGATGAACATGATACTGCTGATGAGAATACAGAAATTGATGACATACCACCTCGGATACAATTCAATACTTTTTCTTTTCGTATGAAAAATAGCTTGGACCTGGTGGGAAATAAACTTGAAATACTTCCGGACCGTTAAAGGTTAATACGTGTCAGATCTCTAGTAAGAAGACACCAGTCGATTCGATACAAAGACAGAAGATTTCCGGTATCGATATCAGAAGACTTTGTCTAGAGTATTTTCGTATGGTAACGAGAATTTTCATCGTGTTAAACGACGACGATATTCAAGCTCGATTTGTTTCAATGGCCAGTGATAGCGTGCTGCCCACTATCCTACGTCCCTTTGCAGCACCTCTTCTTCCGTATGAAATTTATACGCGGTTTGCATGTAAATTCCATGAAAATGGAGTATCCGAGGTGCACTGTCTACTCGCAGTCGTTCCTTTATACATGATTTCATGTTTAATATTCTTTATCAGAGAGGAATTGCGTTGAAAATTGAGCAATCGGCGTAAAATGTCAGAGGGTGATGACACAGTGTTTCATACGTGCTGCAAATGAAAGTTTATTGATATTGTGATATTCGAAATTTGCGTATGGAATAACTTTAGAGCGAAATTGACTTTTGGATGATTCTTTTTCTTTGCTAGAAAACCAGATGTACGAATTGGAGTTGCATAGGCAAGATAAAATACTACGTATGCATGGATATATAATATTTTTTTGAGTACTTACTTTAGAATCGAAATTTGTCTCTGAATTAATTTGGGAATAAATTACTGGGAAATTTTAGATAACGTTATAAAAATGTTATTAAATTAAATAGTCTCATTTAGATCTGGCTCAATACGATATCGACTAAGAATTATAACGAAACATTAGGATACAAACAATGTTTCATTGAATGATTGACAATGTTCGAATGTTTATGTAAGTAGCTACACCCGTCCCTCAATTTACGCGGCATTGATTTACGCGGTCAGATATGTATATACATACATATTTTCCTATAAGTTTTAAAATTGACAGTTTTATACAGTCAGTATTGCGAGAACACGTGACGCAGAAAGAAACTTTGTTGCGTTAGACCAGCACAAGGCGTTATCTTTGGCCGCTGGGCCGTAGTGCGGAAGCGAACAGTGTGACTTTGAACGTCGAGAGGACGACATTGTTACCATACTGTTTAAATTTATAATTTATATCTTTTAATTTTAACCCAGTCGTGTCTAACAAACTTTCAATCACACGAAAGAAGAGAAAGTCGACGTCCTTGGACATGAAAATGAAAAACCGACTTGAAGAAGGAGAAAAACCTACAGCGATTGCTAAGGCACATGGAATATTTTATTTATTTTTCCTTTTACACTGACAGATTCCATTTACACGATTTTTATTCGCGTAAATCAAATCCACGTGGAAACGGATATTCGCGTAAATCGAGGGACGGATGTATATTTGAATATAAATCGATTCAATCGAAGAACGACCTGCATCTTCTGGATCGTGGCACGATTCTCATGGGGGCAAACGATCGCATTAGATTTGGTTCGTTTAAGACGGAATGTAGGACTACGTCTGATAAAAATTCCCGACAGTCGAGAAGAATAACGTCGGCGATCTCTCTCCGGCTTGGTTATTCCAAAAAAAAAAAAAAAAAACGAAGAGAAACAAAAAAAAGTCGCGTTCTTAGAATACATTCGCCCGGCGTTCATTCAACGTCTCTCATACCTCGCGTGGAATCGGCCGAGGTAAAAAGTTGTAATTATCGCCGACTACTCTGAACGATTGCACAAACATTCTGTTGCCACCGTGCCAGCTTACTAACGAGTGAGCGTTCGATTTCTGCGAAACTCATACTTGTAAAGTAAGAGGAATATAAGAGACGCGTATACTTGTATACGTTCTTCTTCGGCTACCTACTACCGCAGGTTCAACGCAGGTTGAAGGTATATTACGTACGCGTACAGCGCGTTTGAAGTCTTGTTTTTTTTTTTCTTTTTTTTTCTATCTTGGCTTGGAAGTTATCGGAGATAGCATTGGATTAGTTGGTATGCAGAAATATGTATATAGTATATGGACGCTTGAGGTTGAGAACATCTCGGAATATTCTCGAGAGCGGTGTTCGTATAAATGGGATTCTCTCCCGAGAGCGATCGAAGAAAATATATAGTATCAAAGCGATCCAATATAAAAATTTTTTAGACGAGGAGAGATTGTTAACCTTTGTCTGGTATTAAGTTAATTTAATTGACCTTTGACTTGTGATGAACGTAGAAGAAGAGAAGAGAAAATTGTTTTGCAGTAATTTCGCACACGTACACACGGGAGGAACTTTTCTTCCGTGGATTTCTATTTTTCGAATATTTTATTTGTTATATCAGCAGAGTAGAATGTCTGTTAGTGGCTGACGATTTTCTAGTCCTTCTAGATATTTTGTTCTGGTAATGTAACACTTGAAAAAAGAGTGTTGCACACACTTTCAATTCTTTCTTTTTGAGTGTTGTCTCGAGGAATTTTTGTCACATTTGCCGTTTACATAAGGAATTTATATATCCTCGAAATATAAAGGGTTGAAGTTTGTACCATTTCGTGTTCGTTCTCAGCTCCCATTTTATTCTTAGAAATAGTAGTCAAATTGTGAGTTAGTGCAATTCGGACAAAGTTACACTAGACTGCGCATTTTTATGCATTTATGAGAAATTTAAAAGTATAAAAGCATAGCATACATAAATAACGTATATTAATACAGTGCCATTATATACATATATAGATACATACATACAATACATATATACATGCATGCATATATATATATATATATAGTATTATAATGAAATTTAAAATAAAATACATTACAATATAACACAATATTATATTACATACAAGTAATAAAGTACACATTAATATCTTACATCAATACAAAGAACGAAAATTAATTACAACTTTTCCCAGTAACTGCCAACAAATTAAACTTCACATAACGATAACATCTTCTTCCATCATAATCCATATTTATCGAACCTGTTATACATCGTCGCGAACAACCGAGCTCGACGTTTCGAAACAACATTTTTTCGCCTGTCGATTGAATTCAAAGCGGGGCAACATAATCTCCCGAACGCGGTGAACATCTCCAATGATCCTCCGAATCGACAAATCCTCTTTCTACGAGAGTCTGCTGACCATGGGACACACGGCAATCCTTTCGAAAAAGAGATCCCCTTGAGGACGGCCGGCTCCGATGCTCGAAGTCTGTGTCAGACGACGAGGAGCGCGTTCGAGGACGCTCGAGATTTCATAGTTTCACTTTCTACGGTCGAGGTAAAGAGAGGAGGTGAGAGCAGCGAGCAGATGAGAAATTAAAAGAGGAAAGGTGACGCGATGACCGAAATATCTTGGCACCGATTTCGCTCGACTGGTCGTCTCGCGAATAGCGATTGGATCTCGGATATTGGTATCATTGACGTAACATGTTGGAAGGAAATCTGGAAAGTTACCATAAATATGATATTATTTATTTATTTAGGAATGCACGACGGAATTGTTTGATTCGGTATAGTTCGTCAAGTGTTGGAGAGAAAATTTCTAAATCGTTGGATTGGATGTGATTGGATAATTTTGCCTATTACGGACTCGTTCACTGAATCTGACCCCGTAAATGAGGCAGTAAAAAGATTTTTTTCTCTCGCGATATTTATTTTTGAAAAGAACAGAAATTTTAAAAATGATGTTAGAAACATTAAGAAAACAAAGGAGACGTTATTGGGAAACTTCAGTTTTCTGGATTTTCCTGAATATTTTATGTTAACAGTATTATTTGTACCAAAATCATCCAAAAGCTTATGAAACATTGAATACACGTCGTTTAATCGTTAAATTCTATCGCAACTCTCAAGATAACTTTAAGAGTTTCAACCTTTTCTTGCTAACCAGTTGTTCTAAGTTTCGAATCGTTTTAAGATTCGAATGTTTCTCCACACATGGAAACTCGAAACGTCTCGAAAGTGTCTCGAATCCCAACGAATCATCGGATCATGTCTGTCGTGATCTGCCAAGTTTATACAGTGGATATAGTAACCATATAAACGAGATGGTATATCGAGCAATAAAATGAAACTGGTTCTTCGAATTCGCAAAAGGAAAGTCGCATTTTCTGCACTCGTCATCGTCCGCGCACAGACGCGCTTTTTTTGCGACAAATATGGAAGAAACGATTGGCGTATATATTTATGTGTACTCGCACTGGAACGGTGAAATGCGTGTCATGTTAAAAAAATGAACTTGTGCGAGTGAAAGAGGGGGTTGTTAAAACCAAGTCGGAGCTGGTCGAGAAGGAAAGTGACAGAAGGAAAAAAAAATATGCGAGTGAAAGGTGATGATCGGTTGAAACATTGCTCTCTTAACGACGAGAAATATAATTTTTATTTGATCAAACGTAGAGTTTGTGTTAGAGAAATTGACGTTTGAGGAATAGGAGAATGTTTCTATTACAGTAAAGAACGCGAGCTTTCATTTATGTATTTTACATGATAAATGAAAAAAAATCACTCGAATTTCCAAAACCGAGGCGTTGTAAATTTATAAAATTTCCATGACCACAAAGTCAAGAAATTGATCGTTGTCGACCGCTTTGACAGTCCTATCGTTAAATCTCGGCGGTGATACTTCAGCTTGGAACAATTTCATCGAACCTTATTGCAAGCGTTGATTTTTTTTTTAAAACAAAACGCACAATAGGCGCTAACGAAGGACGACAAGCTATTTTAAAACAAATTGTGCACGCTCATTAATCGCAACGATCATTCATATTCTCACGTGTTGCAGGTTGCGAAAGTCGATAAGATGACGGTGCAATTTTTTATCTTACCTTCTAATAATTTACACAAATCCTTTCAATCTCTTTCATCCTGTGACAATCAACCTGACAAACATTTCTGAAATCTTCGATTCAAATGCCATTTAACTAAGCTTCAATTTTATTTTCCCTTTGGAATTATTCTAAATATGTTTTCCTTGTTTATTAACTCGACTGCAGATTTTTATGCGTTCGTAAGAAATTTTAAAGTGAGAAAGAAATTGCACATGAATTAAATATATATATATATATATATATATATATATATATATATATATATATCTTTAAAATACAGTGATTTTTATAGTACTTTGTGCGTGAAACAATATTTTCCACTTGGAAGTATTTCAATTTGCACAAAAATCCGCAGATTACGTTACTAAACTTTCAAGATATAATTATACTAATTTCATCAAATTAAAGAGACTGATTTTTCGTTCGATAAATATTCATAAATCTTTCAGTAGGTGAAGTCCTAAATCCTTTTACTGGAGATGGCAATTTTCATCGTGTACTATGAACACGTGAAGCGTGTATTAAGGAATTAAGGACACGTGCCATGTGAACCGTGTATTAAGGAATTAAGATTGTTCGAGTTATTTTACAACACATCAAGTTACCTTACACAACACGTCTATGGTTCTAATCGAGACCGAGATTTTTCTTCCTGGCAATTGCCAGAAGACGAAACACGAAACATCACGTTTATCTGTTTAATATATGTAAATAGAGAGTTACTTACCTATATATTGAAAATTATGCGGATCGAAATCTGCATTCGTTTACAACGCATGTGTACACGTGTATGTTAATTAAGAAGTCCACGTAATTTTTAATTTTTCTAAATATGTTCGATCGAGGAATTGTCGTTTCAGTTTGAACGCATAATTCAATCGATTAAGTCGTAGTAGTTTAATGGATTTAATTTTATTGACTGCTTGAGAATTTTTGACTGAAGGTAACCACCGCGAGAAATCCACAAAAGAAGAACAATTTGCAGTTGTAAATAAAAGCAAAAAAATGGATATTCTGAAGGATAATTGGTGATTCTTTTTTCAAATGAACGACAATTGCACCAAGAATTCTTGAACCAAATCTCAGTATACGATAGATAAACATGAAGCAGGGACATGAAACATTGTTACCTGGTGCCCTTACCTTATTTTCGTACACGCGACTCGATGATGAAACCGATGTTCGAGCAACACGCCACGGTAGAAAAGAGCAAGTGGCAACCATTAATTTTCATCGGATCGACTCGAACATTTCGTCAATTAATAACTATAGCCGAGCCACGCGTCGTATTTCATATTTTACAGCGGTACAACACACGCGCGAGAGAACAGTGCGTTCACTACCCGAAGCGAAATTTTTCGCGCGCGGTGTTCTGCCTGAACCCGCGTGCGTGTGCACGCACGCGGTTGCGTCGAAGGCACGTCTGAAACGTCGGCTGAAATAAAGTCCGGGATGCAGCCGGCTGTAACTGTAATGCATCTCGCGTCACCTATGTTCTCGCACCGTTACCTTGAAATAGGTGAACAGCTAGTTAACTAGTGAGCTGCGGTTTGTACGCCGAGGTGAACCCGATCCGTGCAAACTCGAACCCGCAAACTTTATTCACCGATCGACAAACAACCGATCTTGAGAACAGATATTCGCCCTTTGTGAGAACGGATCCGAGCATGGTCGTGCTCGGTGACGATGAGGCTATCGAGATGTTCGAATCGCTTTTCGAATAGGATTTAACACTATTCCTACCACGACCGGTCAAATGACTGTTTTTAAAATTTCGATTGGAATTTCCTATATAAAACGTAATTAAATCGACTTTAAACTTCACGACTTTTCCTCAGATATACGTATAATACATTTTTCGATATTCACTTCTTTTTTTCATTGTTTATTTGTTGAGAAAAAATTGTAATCTATCTTACCTACCACGACCGATAAAACGATTTATATCTTTTTGTAATAGTAGTCTCTCAAGGACTCAATTCCAAAACCATAAAGTCGTTACAAACGAAAGGCAATGCAGTTGTGGCATGATTTTAGCCGAAAAGTGCCTTCCAGGGACTGATTTATAGCACTTCCAACTGTTTATTTGGATGATTGGTATCCGAAGTGGTCCAGAACCTCGGATTTTCTTACACCGTCTTATCTACTATGACTGTAAAATAAATAAAAAATACGGTGAAAACGAATAAAACGTACATTATATACTTCTGAATAAAAGAAACGATATTTTCATACTGTCAAATTGGCTTTTATCTTCATTCTATATTAAAAAGTATAAGTTGTGCTAAAGACCGGTCATTTGACCGGTCGTGGTAGAAATAGGTATACGTGAAGTGTCGATAGGAATAGTGTTAACATACTGAGAACTGTCGAGAACATTTTGAAAGTATCGATAGCCGAGATGGAAATTTCGGAGATCTTGAAGTCCGAAGTTTGAAGGTTGAACGTCTTGAGAGTCTTGGAAGTTTTGCATCGTTTGAAAGTTTCGGGAATGGGCATCTTGAATATCTGGAAAGTTTTCGAAGTCTCAAAAAGAGTCCTGGCTCTAGTGGTCTGTCTAACGAAGCGAGGCAATAGACAAACAAAAGATTGACATGCTCAATTGCAGCTGTTCGATGCTATCGAGTGTCGTTGGTCGATCCTCAGGCTTGAAGTGGTACCGTTACTTTATAGTTCCTACAATGACTATGTTTCTACGACAGGGCCTCCTAATTCGTAGGACTCTTAATTCACAGAGCTCCTGGCAACCGACCCTAACTTAGGAACGCATCAGTCACATGCACTTATTCGGATTTACTGTCTTGTCTCAAACTATGGGAATCTTGAAAGATTCGAAGGTTTTAAAGATCTTGAAAGTTTTGGAAGTCTTGAAGTCTTTTCTAGATTGTTCAAATTTCGGTCATAGTTTCAAGAGAGATTCGATATCTGAAAATTGCCCTTGGCAACCTTGATAAATCTTGAAAGCATTAAAACTTTTCGAAGCATTTCTTGCAATCATCGTAAACTAATCTAAGTAGTGACGTAAGATTTCCAAGATTTTTGAAGAAGAATTTTTGATAACAAGAAACTGGAACTGGAATGGTCAAAAATGACCATTTTGTTACATACTTTATAGACGTGAAAGATTTAAATAATTTTTCGTAAAATGTATATAAATAAAAGCTTGTATAGTCCATTCTACATAAAGTTTATTTTTTCTTTTTCTTTCTTTGAATGTCTCTGATTGAAATTTTATTTATTATAATCTCGTCGTCGGTTCTAGTGTCGAATTCCTCTCGAACGACGATTCAATTTCTCGAAAAAAAACATCGAACCTTTTCGTAACGAAGATTCAATCACCCATCCGTCACTTTTGCATATGTGTACATAAGCTTTGTGGGAAGCCGGGGGGGGGGGGAGACAGCCGGAAAAAAACGAGAGCGCGGAAAAAAAGGAGAGAGACGAACGAGCGACGGGAAGTTGACTCGACGGGAAGCGAGCGTTTCCGGTGTCCGGGAACGACATCCTGACGAATCTATTTCCGAAGGAGAAACGAGCGGAGGTTCGACGAGGGCGATAGAAAGATCGCGCACGATCATCAGTATGAATGAAAAGTCGCGTCGGGAAAGAAGCCAGTCAATTAGCTGGTGTGCCGTGTTGTGTCGTGTCGTGTCGTGTCGTGTGGTTTCGTTCTGCCTCGCTGACTTTTCTCAAAGAAGACGCGCGCGTGGGCGCCCGCTTTTCCTCCGCTTTCGTGTAACTCGATGCGGTTTTAATCGGTCGTTCTACGGCCAATCGCGTTACGCGTTTCCATGGAATCGTGACGATCGTGTCGAGTTCATGGGAACGACGCGGTGCGCTTGTCGTGTGATTCTTCGAGGGTAGTTCGCGCTGGGGGATGAAGATCGGGCTTTTGCTTTTCGATGCGAGAAACTGTCGTTAAGACAGACATGGAGAGACATGGAAACAGTTTCGATGTTGTTCGTGGGATTTTGGCGATGGGACGGATTAAAACAAAGGTGTGGTATCTCTTTGGTTTCTCTCGTTGGTTTCTGAAGGGACGTTTCGTAGAAAAGGTTTGAAGTTTAAGATTACGGTATATACTAATATATATATATATATAATTTAAATGATGTTTATTATATAAATAATAAGGAAAACGGAAACAAAACAACAAATAATAAACACAGACAACAATAATTCGAATAAACTCTCAAACGACACAATTAATTCTTTTGTACGACACAAATGATCACTCTTTCGACCGCACTCATTCAACGCTCTTTTACGACTCTGTTTTTTCTCGCACGACTTTCTTCTTTTTCAAAAAGAAAAGCGCTCGATGCCGACGCTGTGCTTCTCACATCACATTCATACTTTCACGCATCTCCGGCAAACAGGCCTATTAGAAGTAGAAGTAACTAAAAATATAACTATACATTATAATAATTTCGATACTATACACACATACACACACTATAATATTTTACATTTTATATTAAATATATATACCATACTAAATATTATACAAAATATATATACCATACTAAAATATTATACAAAATATATATACCATACTAAAATATATGTGAAACGTGTTAAAGAATTAAAGATAATTAAAGAAGTGTTCACAGTTCGACTATCTTGTACATATAACGTAGGAATATACGTGGAATTTTTTTACAAGCATCATCGGCTCGATCTATGTATTCAGAGATTTTTGATTGGACGAAGCATATTCCTGTTTTTCTATACATGATTTTCAAATGTTGTATTCCGCGTATGGAAAAACAGGAACATATCTTCTATATCTGTACGCCTGGGACACGTGAAATGTTTCTTAATCGAAATCGAGATTCTTTTGTTTCTGGCAAATGTCGAGACGAGACACGAAACTTCACGGTTCGACAGCGCTATGCGCGTATCTAAACACACGTGAACATGTGTAACAGAAACGGTGAACAGAACGGTGAACACGCGTAATAGAACGTGAAAACAGAAATCCACGGGTAAATATGTACACGTGTATTTACACATGTACATATTTACATATGTTAATGTGAAATTAACAACGTGATATATTCTCTTATGGTGATTGTTCGAATTATTTTCAGAGTGCCTCTATAGACGTTTATATTATTTAACACAAAGTAACAAGAAATGAATTGTTACACTACGCGACTTTCTTAGCACGATGCTCAACTATTACTTAAAGTATTTTTTCATATAATAAATGAGTGTAAGTAGTTATATGCCATATAAATATATAATCATGTAGTTATACGTACTGCATTATTAACTACAATCATTATTCGAATTTTTTGTGAAAATCGAGATCCGTATCGAATAAATCGGCAGATATATACTGTATGTTTCACATTAAAAGTAATGCTTTTAACTCAAAAAAGAGTCTCAAACACCTTAATTCGACCCGAGGAATACGCAGGAAGATTTATATACTCGAGCGCAAAAAAAAATGATAAATTACCTTTGCAATTTAATGCCTCTTTCTCGCGATTGTAATGATATGAATTTCGCCCGGCGAAAGTCGAGGGAAATTTTAATAATATTCGTCGATATTGTCCATCGATTTGATTAAAAAAAAAAAAAGAAAAAGAAACGCTGATCTCGTTGGTATCGTGGCTGGTATCGTCAAACGAGCTCGGTCTCCCGGAGAAAGCTCCAGTTAATTTTTCGTTTCACCGAGTAGATATAGAAAGTTATTCAGATACAGATTACAAAGTTCGTTAGATTAAGCGGCGCAGTAAGCGTAAAGTGTTCAGTTAGAAGCGCACAGTGTACTGTGTCGTTGAAATTATCGTTATCGCTATCGCTTTGAGATGTAAATTGAAGGAAAGACTCGAAAGGATTTTATTTACGTTTTCATTAGAGACGTTTTCGTGACGGTTGATAGGAAAATAATAAACTCCTATGTCGAGAAACGGCAACGCACGGATTATTTGAACAGATAGCGGTAAATTGCAGAATGTTTCTATCACATGAACGATAATCGTTGCTCTCGGCTATGTTGTCACGCAAAATCGAGAGGGTTGTTGCAATAAAACAGCTGCTCCAATTTTAGCAAACCAGTTAATAAAATCAGATACTGTTTCTAACTTATACAATTAATATTCTTCTTATATCTAAGCGAAAGATCACTATCCAAGAAACAGATACGTATGTAACGATCAGACAAGTTCACGTTCATTTTATAAATTGACGAATCATTTGTCAGAATACAACGCAGCCAATGTAGCTATACAGACTGATCCAATTTAGACCAGTATAACCATTGTGCACTTACGCAAAGTGTAAAAATCCAGTTGCAACGCAGAATGCAAATAATGTAGAAAAATATATAAAATATGTAGTTTCGAATCATGCTACTCGTTGCATAGCTAGAAATAAATGTCTAGTTAAATTCAATTTCTGTAATTGCGTCCGAAGGGACGGAATTTGCATAAAAAAGTCTAATCTGCAGACTAATGATCACGCAGTCGCGGATTTAAGGTGGAATTTATTATAATCCTCGCAATCAGATCCACGCATCTCGATATGTGTGCTTGGTTATGAATTTTTCGAGTGGATGCCTTGGAGGCGAATGAAACAGTTGAAAATCGCGTATAAAATGAAGGCAGAAATATCTTTTCTTCGTCGTACTGGTAGAAATGCGTGTTTAACGTGCGTGCTTGCGTTTTATAGGTTATATGCAATTTCATTTTTTTACGAGGAGAGGGGGGACGGGGCGTACGAGAAGAGCGTAAATACGGTGATTTTCGTGCGGGCTGCGTCTAGGAAAAATGCGCGCCACTTCGTCGCGACATGTGGCGTATGTAATATGCACTTATACGGCTAGCTGGGGACACACGTGGGCAACGCTACGTGCACTTTTCTCCCTGTCTCTCCACACCCTGTTCTCTCTTCTCCGAGGACTGGCGCTGCCTACATAACGGGTGGTACTTATCAAACCAGAAGAAATTAGGATTATTCGGTAATAAAACTCTCTCGCGCAAGGGAAACGAGTGTACGACGAACAGAGATAACGCGAGGTGTTTTTTACGAGGAACCATTGAAATCACTGAAAATCACTGAAAACAAATCGAGGAAATTTCTGGGAAAAGTCAGTAAGTAATTTAACGAAAATTAGTTCTTGGCGTGTATTTTATTTTGTTCCGTGAAGGATTCGTTCGTGTTTTAAAAAATATACAGAATTTCGATGGAAAATCACGAATTAGTAATTTGACTCACTCTGGCAAGTCTACGTACCATTTATATGCTGAACATAACCGTCGTATGTATACTTATCTTGATCGTAATTCATATGGGTGGTATTTTTTAAACAATACGCAAAATAAACGGCAAGAGTAGTTCTCATTGGTTCGCTTCAACGAATTCGTAAATTCTTAAATCCTTCAATGTTATATAAATAACGATGTTTTTCACGTTCTGTTCTCGCGAATTTTCACGAGAAATTTATGTTCAATAGCGATTCTTTTGTTCTTGATGTTACCAGTATACATTAACGTCGTGGTTTTTAGTGGCTGCATTAATTCTCGGCGGTTATGATTGATGGTACACGGCGGTACGTGGTTTAAATATGTTTGGTAATATCCTTAATATTCAATAGTGACCTTTCACTTCGGTTTAAGCGTGGGCTCTTGATTAATTGCGTACAGAATATTACTATCGAACGTTGCGTGAGATTTCGTTGAATATTCCGATTTGCATTTCAGGTACAGATGTATTTGTTTGATTTCGTATTTTATGCTATTTAGTTCATTTGCATCGAGTGGACAGCGATTGATTAATTGTGAGAATTGTGTATATTTATTAATGTACGACGATAGACAAAAGAAAGTTGAAAATCAGCATTTGTCTGTGTTGACAATACTGTATGAGATATTGTATAATATTTAGTTTGCATATTAATATTGCAAAATTTTTTATCCGAATACGTCTTTTTTCTTCGAGGGTATTTTAAGTTCTTAAAGATAAAAATGAGAGTCATTTTTTATGAAAAATGAACAATTTTCAAAATTCGATACATGGATCTTTTTATTAACTTTAATTTCGTACCGACTTTCACACACATCAAAAGTGATATCAATATTCATATTCCATTTAAAAAAAAGAAACAATTTTTTTATAATATTTTTTATGGCTTAATATATACATATACGTTTGAAGAGTAAGAATAAAGAATTTTTCTCCTAATGCATCTTGAAATTTGTATCACTGTTAAGTCTAACAGATTGTTTTATTAATAACTCTTTACCAATAGACTAAAATAATGTTGAAACATTTTCCCGACGAACTATTTCTTTATTCATCCTTTATCCTTATACCTAGCTTATATATTGTTCTACTAATTGCTGAACAATGTGTTTAATAGTGAAGCTATTATATATGCTAAACATGTAGTTTTTACCATTTTTATTTTTTCTCGTTTTCGTGAAGAATGACCCTCCATTTTCGGCTCCAGGATTAACTCCTAAAAAGTTTTCATTTTGATAAAGAATCACGAGATCATACGTAAAATAGAAATCTCTAGTTGTTACTAATCGTTTCTTGAGAGAAACGCCGAATAATAAAATAGTGCATGGACGGTTATCAGTATCTGATATAGATGGATGTAACTCGAAACTCGAGAATGGAGTAACGCACGTTCCATCGCTGCTGCAAAGGCGTAAGCGTGGTAGTGATAATGTTGGCGTGAATAGAAGAGAGACTCCTCTTTCGTCCGTAGACCAATAGCTATAGAGAACGTTGCTAAACGGCAACGTGGAATGCTGGGAAAGTGATCGCTCGATGATCCGCACTTTTACTGAACTTTATGCTTCCCCTCGCCGATCGGTTTAATCGTGATTCCAACATTGGTACAAATTGTCTTCTCTCGGTTCTTCAAGGAACAACAATGTCTCATTTGAACTTATTAGCATTATTTTCGAATTATTTTACATTCCAAATAATCGAGATGAAACCATTTCATCGCCAATTTTATCACTAATTTACAACTGTCGCCTTTTCGTCTTAAAATCGTTAAAATTTTGTCTAAAATCTTTAAAATGTTTCGAAATGTTTAGGCCTATGTCGTAGCGAAGATTCGTAATCAGTCGTCGCTGTAATCTCTTCTTTTTTTTTTTTTCTTTCCAGGCTATCGCAATGCGTCTGTTCAAACGACAGTCCTCTGATACCAGTCCGCAGTTAGTTTCGGCTACTCCTCTATCTCAGGATGGAACTACGCTTCTGACAGCGTCAGAGGATAATCTCGATCGAACCAGCAAAAGATTGCCCAACGAAAACGATGGATTAGGCCGAACATCTATAAAAGAGGGCGTCAACGACACATTTTTGAAACCATCATCGTCGCAATCTTGCATTTCCAATCGAAAAGGTAACGACATTGCATTGAGATTAGTTACAAGATAATTGTATTTTAATTTTGCGAAATTGAATTTATTCTACTTTTTAAAGAAATCGATTGAATTAATTATTTTGTTAGATAAAATCGAATTTACCATTTTTCCAAGAAATAGCTTAAATTAAATTGTATTAAATTAATTATTATCTGTACGACTAGATATAAAATTAAATTTATTACATTGTAAAATATCTAGGATCGTAAAATATTTATATTTTTGTCACTATATTATAATATTGTCATTAATTTGCCATTATTTACAATCGGTTATTCGCGATTTTTAATACCGTGGTAAAGTTGAGTGATATGCAACGTTCAAGGATTGTGTAATGAGAATTAATGTATCGATTCTGTTTTCACATCACAGTAATTTCGACATGGGGCAGGAAAGTAGGACGAAGATGGGATCAATTGAAGAGATCGGACAGCTCCGAATTGCTTTCAGTTTCGGGTCGGAGGAGACGATGGAGTCCGAATCGAAAAAATGGCATAGCAGACGAAAAAGAGAACGTAAGTATACTATTCTCTCATTTCCGCGATACGTTTTGCTTGATTTAAAAAGTTACTACTTGGCAAATTAATCGAAGTTGAGTAATCTTTTTATTTTTCAGTCAAGATTTAAAATCTTTAAATGTCACAAAAATGAGTTTGATCGTTGGACGAACTCTTGAAATGCTTACAGCTTACATATTTTAACCAAAAACTATGCAAATATTTAAACGTTTTTATTCAAATGCCACATCTTGAATAAAATTTGAAGTATCTCAAGAAATATTAATTTCCTTGACATTGTGCTCCAATAACTTTTTATCCAGAGTGGTGTACGATTCATAGGGAAGAAATTCTAGAGTTCTATTTTACAAAATAATTGCACTTTACAGAGTTATAGTTTCTCGTAGAACGCACGATCTTTTTTTTTCTATTTTCAATAAGAACGGAGTTACAACCCGATTCAGTCATTAGATTCACCCTAACATAAATGTAAATTACATCCGCAATATGTACATTTGTTCGCACCTCTCTTCTGTCAACATCTATCAATACTGTATCAACATCTCTCATTGTTTTCAGGGTATCAATGACTCGCTCGAATTACCAAAGCCAAAGAGAATTTCCAGGGTGGAATCGTTGCGGAATTTGTTCAGAAGCAGCGAGCGAGGCAGCAGTTTTCTGAACGGCGACGTGTCAGCTAGAAACGTGACGATACAAGAGGAGGACGTCACCTGTATCGGTCACTATCCGATGGAGAAAGCTCTGAGCGAGAGTGCGATAAAGAACGTACCCCTCGGCGTCAGCTCGGACGACAGTCAAGTCGAACGTGGATCTCTTCTTCGCGAGAAGAAGAAACAGCTGAGTCGTAGCATCCACGATCTCCAGGAGCAGCAACGAGTTTTAGATTACATCTTGAACAACCAGGACGTGCTTAAGACTCAAGAAGGGACAACTCTCGCGAGAGAGACGTTGAACAAAGTGAGACGAAGCACGAGTCCGAAACTAGGAACGAATCAGGCTGCCACGACAGATGCCAGGGGCAGAAGCAACGTGTCCGTGCAAACCAGAGACTTCATCAGTAATCAGCTTAGCAATATTAAGAAGAATCTATTCAACACTCGTGCGAGCGGCGGTGATTGCGACAGGTGAGAGAGTTCATTCCCGTTCGTTAGCAGGTGATTTTGCAAGCGTTTGCAAACGCGATGACGTGCAAATGAATGTTGTAACGAAGTTGTGTCAATTTAGAATTGTCGATCGTAAGGGGATATGAATACGTTGGTGCTGCGATGAATGATGAAAACAAAGCGTTTATTATAAATGTGTGTTTTATAATAGAAGTCCTCAAGTGTTCAATCCTTGGAACAATATATTGTATCTCTTCAGTCTCATCTCGTCGCAACTTCAATTTAGAGGGACCACTTTAGAATTTAGAATCATTTTTCAACTATAAAACCAGCGGTAAATTATTGAATTTCAACGAGCACTGTTGCTACATTTATTATTATTATTATTATTATTATTACGTCGAAGAGAACGGCATCGTAGAAACAGAATTTTGATGCTGATACCATGTATTGCGACAAATGCGGAAAGTTATAGTCTCAGTTGTTTACGTAGAATAATTTTGTAAATGACAGAAGTTTTTCGTCCCATAAATCTGTACATGTTCAAAAATAGATAAAACATTGATCAATACAAATTCTTCAATATTACAAGACCAATTTTATTTCGGATAGGTGCTGAAGTATCTTATGGAAGACAAAATTCTTAAGCACCTTATCTTAGTATCTTACGTATCTTGTACTTATATTTTTTCCTTTCATTTCTGCAGGACCGAAAATCAAAGATCGTGCCCAACGACTGGCTTAGAGGACCTGATGAGCAATTTACGACTAGCATGCGACGAAAGTGGCTACGATTCCGACAGCACGCGAGCTGGAGCCGACTCCCCAGACAGCGGGAAGTCCGTTCCGCCAATGTTGAAACCTCGTAGATTCTCCATAACGTCGGACGATTACCACGGTATCGATCTATCATTGCCACCGATAAATGCCGACAGCACACTGATGAAACAGAACGTGACAACAACGGGAACAGAAACGCAAGAGAAAGAGCCGGCTGCTCCTTGCCTCGGAGACACTATAGTAATAAAGAAAAACGATTCGGTAACGACCAATGTAACCGCGATGGCGTCGGACGACGACACGGACAGCTGCGACGAAGAGACTTTCGCTGGGTTTGCCGAGTATCAGACGAATTGTATCGTCGAGCAAACAAAATCAACTGTAAGTACATCGAAACAATGTGACGGCGAAGTGCTGAAAGTATCTTCAGCATCGTCGGTATCCAGAAACGTAGAGGACAAAAGAACGTGCTCTACTATTGGAAACAGCCGACTATCGAGAATACCGCAGAAAAAACCGCACAGATCGAGACTAGATCAAATGGTGCCACTGTCGCAGGCCGTGAAGCTGAACAATCTACAAAGGGAGAACAAATCGCAGACAACATCGTTAAAATCTCGAAAGCACAGCGACCCTGGTATGTTGAGTTTGTTAGAAAACGCCGCGTCTCCGTGCAAAGACAGCCCTCCAGCAGCGAAAATCCACGCGAACCTCGTTAACAGCCCTCTGCAGTACTACAGTCCGAAGAGATCGCGATCGACGATGGAATCAGAGGATCCAGAGGTGGTGAACGCCAGAAACAAATTAAAGAAATCCGAGCAACCGGTGAAAGTCGATCATCCGCCACCGGTTCCTCCCACACCGGCGAAAACCTTGATCCGCCGAGAGTTGAAGACGATGAAACTGTTCGTGGAGAAACCTGGGAACCTTGGCATTTCCGTGGAGAGGAAAGAGGCTGTCAGACCTTTCTACGTGATCTCGAAGATGGATGCGAACGGAGAGGCGGCCAAGTCGAATCATTTTCGTATCGGTGATGAAATCGTTCGCGTTTGCGGCCGTAGGCTGCGTGGTATGTCGATCATCGAGGCCAGAAACGCGTTGAGGACGTGTTCGGGAACCGTGGAACTACAGATTGCCAGACAACCGACGTTCACGTTCGGTGAAGAGCTGGGGGACACGTGGGGCGACATTTTGATCCGCACTCGAAGCGACTCCGAGGTGTGGACGTTGAAACAGGAAAAAGCCACGGAAGTTCCACGTTCTGTGGACGCTGTAGTACGAGAGAAAACCTCCTCGCAGTGCAAAGTTGTCGGCGCATTGATGAAAGACGGTAAGAACTTGTCGGCGAGCTCTATGGAGCGGATGGAAATCGAGAGTGCTGCGGCCACTTTGAAGAGGGAACCTAGTCAGAAGATGACTGGCATGAGAAAGTTCCACGTGGTGCGGAAGCGAGCTGTCAATCCGATTTCTTATTCGCGTAGGGCGACCAGTCTGTCGATGGATCTGTTGACCATCACGTTGGAGAAGGGTGCACCGAAGAAATTGGGATTCTCTATAGTTGGCGGATCGGATAGTAACAAAGGGTCCATGGGCATTTTCGTGAAGGATATCATGGCCAGTGGTCAGGCGGCCGAAGAGGGAACCTTGAAAGTTGGAGACGAGATTCTGGCGATCAATGGAATATCGATGGACGGATTGACGCACGCGAAAGCGTTGCAAACGTTCAAGGCGGCGAAGGCTGGGAAAATGGTCCTCTACGTGGGTCGCAGAGATCCTACACAAAAACGGTCGGCTTACAAACGATAGAGAGAGTTTTGGGTGATCTCTGGGTTAGTTCTGGTGCTTTGCTGCTTCTTTAATCGGTTATCTGCTTCCTGCTGCTTCTTCTTGCTTATGACAAACCTTGACTGCTTGGAATTTTTTTTATAACATATGGCTCATGGCTCACGGCTCACGGCTCACGAAAGTATTACAATGCATACCATAGTAAGACATGTTGTATATTATAATATATATTATGTAGGAAATTATGTCAATATTGTATCGATCACACAATGACGATTAATACGATTGAAATTTGTCATCAATTAAAAGATGCGTATAGAAGTTACTTATAGAAGATATTTATAGCAAAGATATATTTAGTAAAAACTTAGTATGCAGCGCGAATGGTCATCTTGAGGTTTATTGATGAAATAAATTGTATTTAAATAGTTTCGTGATGTTTGCAAATCATATGCTTGTATTGAATATCTTGTAATTCTGTATATATTTTTCGATTCGTGTTCAAATAGTTTCATGAGCCACAGTAAATATGTAGATATCGCACACTCGTGACAAAAGTGACGCAACTCGAAAAGGTATATTTTCTAGGAGAAACGAGGATTTTTGAACATGATTGGACAAAATTACAAAACTAACGACGTAGTTCAAAATAATACAGTAATGCATAATATCACACGAATCAGAAAAAGAAATAAAGTTTTCATAATTGATCGACGAATGTCTGTGCAACATCCTCTTGTGATAGTTACAAAATCGCATTTCTTCTGTTATATCACTTTTGCCACGAGTGTGCATTTAAATTTAGTTAAAAACTAATGATTAAAATTAGTTAAGACTAACTTGATTAAAACTAACACTTTTTCGAAACTCGTGTGCATCTAAAAATATTGAAATCTTGGAGATATAAAACACTATTCTAATGTTTATTTAAAATATATGGGAAAATAAAACTAGCGATTTCAGTTCAATTTGTGAACACGAAATGTTTCAATGTCCTTCAACATTTAGAAATACTTACGTTTGATTGAAAACTTTTCTTTGAGCATGATATTAACCGAAAATTATTTACATTGTAGATACATCATTCAATCAAAGTCGTATGATTGCCTGGACAAACTGACGGAAACTGGGGACGAATGAGATCATAAAATCTCGAGAAATCAAGCACCGACAGTCATCGAAATATCGTACATTTAGTTTGTTAAAATGAAACTTATCGAAGATCGACGTACCATTATCCTTTCTTAATTTTGCGAGTAAGAGAACAATGTGTATATATATATGTATTTTGCGTATGATTTAAAGTACGTCGTTACGATTTATGATCATCATAATCTAATATTTCGTTTTCAACAACTTCTTTTTCATTCAATGTTTCTTTAAAAAAAATATCTTTAACACGATGTGAGTAATTCGTAATCTGTTCGAACGTGTCGGTTCATTTCTCCTGTATTTGTGCGAATCGATTTAGATTTACGTTAATTAATTCTTATAAAATGATAATAATTGTGATATCGATTGATCATATTGCTAATCATTATTTCAGATTAACGAGATTCATTAATTTCTCTGCTTTTATTCGATAAATTTGTAGACGTTTGTATCCCTGTCATGGTAAGTTTGTGTTAATTATTTAAATAATTAAATTAAATGTCAATTTGATACGTTGCAATATATATATATATATATAGGTAATATTAAAGTAAAAGATATTTACGTTGATCTGTGTTATGGTTTGTCGTCAGTGTCGTAAGTATAGTTTAAAATTATACTCAATATTTTTTTTTTCTATCAAAAAGGACTGATTTATTTCGATATGGCTTCGTTTATGGTATTGCAAAGATGATTATAATGGATAATTATAATGGATCGCTAGACTACGGATTTTTATGTACAGAAAATTAAGTTATAAAATTCCACGACATGTATACATAATATGTGAGAACTAAAAAAAAATATATACATAAAATATATAAAACGTATAAATATTGAAATGTTATTAAAATTAACATCTAGAACATAAAAAATATCCAAAGTATGTTTTCAATCAAATTTGGTTCTATATTTAATATAATAACGTTTGGTTCTATGTTACCTACATGTTTAATTATATTTCCAAAAATTGTGTTCTATTCTTTTAATGATACTTATTTTTCAAAACTACTCAGACGTTAAAACTACTATAATGTAAATAATTTGCATAAAAATTCGTAATCTACAGATCACTATACATACAAGTCATATCCTGTTAGATAGTAGCAAGCTAACATTTTGGATCATGGCTTTGATTTCTATTAGTATAGCACGGATTTCATCTATGTTTCGTTTATGAAACATATGTTTAATTGATACGAGCTATATGCCAGTTCGAACGGAGACTCATTATAACTGATAATGAATACTTGTCATTTACTCACTACTCGATTATGGTAATAGAGCGTAATATTTAGTTAGTTAATAATTTCAAGCTACTGACTGACATCTAGAATGTCTACCTGAGAAATACTGTGATATTCATTGTAGTCGCGTTCACTGCTATTGTACAAATTGTATTTAAAATAAATCTCTGGTTTTGTTAATAAATGTACGTACATGATTAATTCGCTTTTCTTTGTTTCATTATCTTTCAATTAATATCTTTCACATGTCTTATTTCATTGTACTAATTTCATTGTAAATGCATTCCAGGCTTCAACATGTAACGAAGATTGCCTTTCAATTTTCGATTAAAGGAATGCAGGCATTTATGAGAAATTTAAAGGCGCAAAAAATGCATAGAATGTATGTATAATATTTAGAAATATGTAAAGTGTATCTGAAGCAGAGTTAATTATAATTAATGAAGAATTTATACATTTCGATTTAGATTCCATCCCTTCAACTATATTCACAAGAATTTTAAAATACAAAAATCTACTTATTTACTTTCATCGTGGATGTTTCTATATTCACAGTGGCCTGTTTCAGTGCTATAACGCATTAGTCACACAAAATTAATCCACGAATATTTGATGTCGAAGAAGATATCCGGCAAATGCACAGAGCTGTAACGTGAGTTGCTTAACGAGATACTTAAGAATTAAGTATCATTTTATTGTTAGTTATTTTATTTGTTACTAAAGAACGCGTGCTTTGAACGAAAAAAATGTGAGCGTTTTCATCTCTCGATATTTTAATAACCAAACTATTTTATTGTACACATTGTAGACTGAATACACTGAGTTTTGAATGAAAAACTGATTTTTCTAAAGTTTGCTTCTACGACTTACTTTGTTTTCAATCGAGAAATTTCTATTTGAAAGCTCGAAATACCGTGAATTCAGACACCTTGTGTCGATTACAAGTGTAAAATAATTAGTATCTTCTTCACACGGAGAAAATGTATCTTTAATTTCAAAAATCTTTTACAATCATTTTACAATTCATTAATTGGATAGAAAAATTCTACTTCGCAACGAGAGAAATGAGAAAGTATACCTTCAATTTCAAAAAATCTTGAAACAATTCGTTCGTATTAATCGGATAGAAAAGTTCTGTCTTGCAATGACAAGGAATTCATAAAGTGTACACATGTATCGCAAAAGATATACCACACACGACATCACGTCCAATACAAGTCACGTGTATTTTGCAGTTACAAATGTTAAAAAACGTTCCATGATAACTCATAATCTTTCATACGCATCCGGTAAATTCAACTGTTCTATCGAATCGCGGTGTTCTCATTTCGACGACCATGACACGTATCTATTTCATGTTTTACAATGTTCATCATTGCGCCGCGAATACGTTGGTACGAGAGTACCAATTCTAATTCGAAACAGCCTTGGGATAAACGGAGATAGCAATGGTCTGCAATTACTTTTACGATAGCGCAGGATAATTGGTAATTGGACTCCGGTGATCTGACACCGGATAACAGCGAGGTAACGGTACAACTATCCTGACAGAGAACGGTAACTAGGTTGAGGATCCAAGACAGATTGGCTAGGTAGGTCGTGGTTCCGGTATAGTCTACGAGACTGGAGGTAGATAACGTGGCCCAGGTCGTGATGCGTAATAAGCTGGCCGAGAAGTTGGCGCTGGATAACTAGGAGCTGCGGTGTACGTACGCGGTGGAGCGGAAGCGGGGTAACTGGGTCTCGAAATTGGAGAATAGCTGTAGCCGGAAGTCGGTGGAGGAGCTGGTGCGGGATAACTGGGTGATGGAGCTGGTGCGGGATAACTGGGTGATGGAGCTGGTGCAGGATATCTAGGCGCAGGAGCTGGCGTAGGATAACTGTATCCAGTAGTTGTAGGACGCTGCGTTGAGTAGCCATATGAAGGAGCGTACGATGAACGACTTGCAGCATTAGATCCACCGTTCGTTGCTGGCCCGGTTGGTCCGATTATTTGCACCGTGTTTGACGATGATCTTGCCGTTGCGGTACCAGATGTGTAGGTAGTAGCTGTTCGAGCAAATTGCTGGACTTCTTGACCATACGGAGGTAGATATGTTGGCGCTGGTGTAGAAACTCGTGGAGGAGGTGGGGTTGAGGGAGGTAAGTAGGTTCTTGTTGGTGGAGGTGGAGGCGGCGGTGGTGGTGGTGGTGGTGGTGGAGGCGGAGGTGGTGGTGGTGGTGTGGTAGTATGGAGTAGGAGGAGGCGGTGGTGGAGGTGGAGGCGGCGGTGGTGGTGGTGGTGGCGGAGGTGGGGTGGTGGTGGTGGTGGTGGCGGAGGTGGTGATATGGAGTAGAGGAGCGGTGGTGGTGGTGGTGGCGGAGGCGGAGGAGGTGGTGGTGGTGGCGGGGTGGGGTAAATATGAGTAGGAGGAGGTGTGGTGGTGGCGGAGGTGGTGGCGGAGGTGGTGGCGGTGGTGGTGGTGGTGGTGGTGGCGGAGGCGGAGGCGGAGGTGGTGGTGGTGGTGGCGGTAAATATGGAGTAGGAGGAGGCGGCGGTGGTGGTGGTGGTGGCGGAGGCGGAGGCGGAGGTGGTGGTGGTGGTGGTGGCGGTGGAGGAGGAGGTGGAGGAGGCGGTGGCGCAGGATACGAATAACTTGGAGGAGCAGGGGTTGGTGTGGGATACGAATAACTTGGAGGAGCAGGGGATGGTGTGGGATACGAGTAACTTGGCGGCGCAGGAGCTGGTGTGGGATACGAATAACTAGGAGGCGAAGGAGCCGGTGGTGCAGGTGGACTAGGAGCGGGTAAAGTAAACGGTATTCTTGGGGCGTTGTAAGTATATCCAGCTTGCCGGGCCATCCTTGGACTCTGCCCGGTGGCGTAAATGATCGTCAGCAGTATCCTCAGCTACGAACATGTGGCGAACATTGAACGAATTAATTACTTATTGTTAGACACGAAGTGATATTAATCGAACTCTTATCACGAGATGCCTACGTACCCATTTTAGTGTCCGCATAATCAGCTCGCTTGTAGCATGAATAGAAAAGTGTCTACGTCTTTTATACGAATGTCATCTCCCATCATAGTTCGACGAAACCGCGTAATTTCGTAAGGTTTCATAAAATAGACTCGCGAGCTAGCCATTAAATTATTCGTGTCCTGGTTACAGCGAGGATTATTAGATACACGGTGATTATACTCCTCGAGCCAGGGTATTTTTGTAATGTGCTGTCTCTCTTCTTATAGTCAAAATTCTTATTGTGTAGCAACAGTGAGGGAAGGAACGGCATTTTGTTGCATTTTGGAGCGCATAATTTAGCTGTAATGCGTAAAGGTGTTTGCCTAATTGTCACGGTGTTGTCACAGTCACGTAGTTGCAGAACTGTCAGGGCCAGTGATACATTCAACATTTCAAGAAGATCTTTAAATTACTTTCCATGTTAATATTGTATAAGTCTTAAAATTTGAAAGATACTATAAAAATAATAACCTTTTTCCTATATTACATTCCTTTCTACCGATATATTCTTTCAAGTAAACCAAATTCATTTGACTTCTCAACAAACGTTTGTAATTATATGTTATGTATAATTTACTTTTTACAAAAATTATTTACGCGATGCACGCGTAGAAGTTTGCTAATATAACATCGTGTATTGATCCGAAATATCCAGACAAATCGGAATGGATGTGTGTACTTTCGCTGAAAACTGACGATGGAGCTGTCGTTAATCTTCTTGTGCAAACTTATTTGCCGACAGATGGGTTAATGCGATTTTTATTCTCGAACCTGTTATTCGTGTGATTAATCGCGAATCGCAACCTGGTAATTATTAAGTTTCCCTCGTCTCTTTTTTCTATCTCTTCTCTTTTTTTTTCCGTCTACACTGATAGTCGCAATAATTACATTCGTTTCTATTGCCATGTATGTTTTTAAAAATAGGTCTCTGAGTTTCAGACTGTGTATTTAATAGAGTTTAATTAAGGATTGGATTCAGTAGAAATTTCAATAGAAAGAAAATCATTCGAGATATTAGAGATTTTAAAAAAATACATCTTGAAATGTGTAATCTTAAAAATTTCATAAAAGTTAACGATGTAGAATTTTAATTACTCTTATATGGATAATATAATGAGATTGTATCGAAACATATCTGGAAATCGTAAATAGTAGGTATATATCGTATGAATTCTTAAGCAGAGATGAAAGCGCAGAAATATTAATTGTATCGTGTTTGCTAGGAGTAGTGAACCTAGATCAAACAAAAATATATACGTATATATTTTGATTCACTGGAATCGCTATCGAGTATTTGCGGAAACTGGATTTAATTAAAGCCAGGGAGTCTATTTCTAAAAGTAAATTAAAAAATGTGGCAATATTGATTTTTCGCTAAATCTTTTGTAATAAATACATCTTATACTCCAATTTTATTTGACAAATCTCGCAAAGGATGATACGAGAAAAAATTTTGTTCTGACGTGAAGGAAGATTTTTTGTTTTAATCATTTTTAATTCATCAAGGGTTACATCAACCCTTAAATACTATAGATCTGTGAGATCTTTCTTAATTTTCATTCATATTTTCGCTATTATTCTTTTATAAGAATACGTGAAATAAATATATCTTCTCACGTACTATAAAATACTGCGTACAACAAATAATCCGTGATTTTTAATGAGTTAATCGAACTCCTAAGTATTTTTACAATAGCCATTTTTTTCTTCCTTCTAACAATCGTGAGTCTCTGTTACACATTTAATAGTATCAAATTTCGTTACACTTTCAAAAGCTTCTTTCCATCATTCATGGGAAAGATTTTCCCAAATAACTCTCTCTACCGATTTTTCTCCATCATGAAGCCATTAGTCAAAATGAAGTTGTTTACAGTGCTCTTCGCGTTGTAACTTGGCCCGCAAACAACTTAAGACAGACAGACAGACTGACTGATGAAAAGAAGGGGCCATTGGTCCTTGAGAACTAGCCAAAAAGTAAATGACAAACGGACCGAAGATGAAGAGAAACGAGTGTGAAACGGACGAGCGAGCCACTTTCGTTTCGAGTACAGTATATACCTTGGCCAATTTGTTTCACGGCACAAGCTTCGTTAAGGCCCCCATAGACGTTGAAATAGCTACGATGCATGCATTATTGATACAAGCAGTACTGAGAAGCAAAGAATCACTGGTGAAGGAATAGACTTCTAGCATTAGTTGGACAAAGAAAGTCCGTTTCGGATTTCGCTATCCTCGGCTGTCACCCTCTCATTCTCAAGTGGTCTTGATGCAAGAATCAGAGTCATGGTTTAGTTGGTGAGCAAGATCCCGAGTGACACTTAACCAGGAAATAAACAGACAGACGAGGATCGCGATATCCGAAACGGTCTTTCTTTGTTCAACTAATGCTAGAAGTCTATTCCTCCATCAGTGATTCCTTGCTTCTTAATAGTGCTTGTATCAGTGATGCATACATCGTAGCTGTTTCATTGTCTATGGGGGCCTTTACGCGACTGTTCCGTGATCATTGCCACGAGAGAACCTAGGGCGTCTAATATCCAAGCACGCGACTGTTATCCTTCGTATAACCGAGGTTTCCATGCACCAGATGGCCAGGAAGAGGGTCGTTTCAGTTTCTTTTATTTCCCTCGAAAATGATGCCACGGCAATTACAGCGAGAACCCGAGGAACCGAGGAGAGGTAGAGGCATCTCGAACGTGTCTATATCAATTTTCTTACGTCTAAATACGCTTCAAACGGGAGAGTGACAAGTACAAATATCTATTGCTAAATAATATGGTTTCAACGAGACAGTATTTTATTTATTTATTTATACTTAAATTTATATTTTCCCGGCAGAGATTTGTTTTTTCAACTCTTAAATGTAAATCTAAAAGTCGAGCTTGAAGTTACTTGCAACAGTTTAAAAATTGAATTAGTTAAGTAACTAGAAAATAATTCCTGTATTTGATGAAGTTAAGTTGAATTAAAAATTTCAAAATTGATGTAATGTAAAACCTAACTTGTTATGGTTTCAGCTAGGGATTGATAATTATAAATATATTGAGAAAAATCCAGTGACCATTTAAATGACGTAAATATTATAGAATTAGAGAATTAAAGAATAAAATAGGAAGATGTTCATGGCAAATATTCGTACAATTACCATAAAATATGGTTTATATACGTGTTTATAATTGTTGAAGCTGCATGAGCAATGGCGATGTCTTATTTTCAGTGATGGTGTAGTAAATTGGTGTAATTAGGACAGTGATAGTTTGACTTCTTGATGATTAAGTGGTGAAGTGAAAGCGAGGAAGAATTATAATGGCGGGTTGATTGCGGTGTTGATGATGTAAAATTAGATGGGTTTATTCGAGGTTTTTATGCTGTTAATATTAATTATACGTGGCAAGTGATGTACAACGCGGTACCATTTCCGAAGATCTTTTAACCCTTTGGTCAGAAAGAATTTTGTTGATATAGATTTGGCTTGACAATATAATACAAATAATTCAGAAACAAATTTTTGTATTAAATTTACTTTTTATTAATATTACAACATTTTAAGTTATTCCGATATATCACATATTTTTATGGTGATTTGTATTCTTAACTACTACTCTTCAACACAAGTGAAGAAACAGTCAAGATTTCGGACTATAAATTGTAACTTCAGTTATTTTAGTACAGTTTAAAACATTCTCAGTTTAATTACTATTATACTCTTATTGACACACGTTTTCTTCATAATTGTACAATCATTTTCTTTTATACAATATTATACGATTATATGACAGAATCACAAATCTTTTCAATGTTGTTTCAAAGAATTCTGTTATTCTCAAACGCTAACTCATTCTTCTGTTTAGAGATTTTTCTAATTTTTGTTTTCAGAATTTTTTCTTTCTTTTTTTTTTTCTTAGAAAAGAAACGATAGAAAATTAAGAAAATATCTTCCGAAACATAATGATGCTTTCGTCGCAGAATCATGGCTGCATTCTCGTCGTTGACCTGTACTTGAAATATGTCACGCGTATTGTGCCCGCGACTCTTATTTAGATTGCATTGTCACTCATAAAGCCATCGAAGATACCAGAAAACAGTGATTACGGTCAATATGTCACGAACCCGAACGTTCCTGTTCGAAACGCGCTTGTTTGGCAAAAAGCAAGTGTACTTCTGAGTTCGAAATCCTAGCAGGATGGCTCGTAAAGATATCAAAACGTGTTTCAGGCGCGCAGTTGAACGATATTTATGGATAAACTTGGCTGAATATTAGCTCAATGTTTGGCCAATGGACAATTCGTTTCCTTCTTTATTCTTTTACGCTTCTTTCTTCTTTTTTTTTTCTTCTACTTTCGATAATGGCAAGAACCGAGTTAACCGGTTGCAATATTGTTCGTTCTTCCCCCTCCCCTCCTCCTTCCATCGAGTTAACTCCGCAGGTGATGGAATTTTATATCGTTCGGTGTCAAATTCTTGGGAAAATTTGAATATTTCTGATATTACGAGATTCGTTTTGGTATTTTTCAGTTAAGGAATGTGATTCGAGAGTAAGAGAGAGAGAGAGAGAGAGAGAGAGAAAGAGACGCGAATTTTATAAACTGTAATTACTTACTTTGACAGTAGTACTTCGTTTATCTGAATTGCGTTTATTATATGACGAAAGTAGCTTTTTTTAATTTAAGAAGGGCCACGCCGGCAACTGCAACAGTTGAATTTATCAATTTAAAATAATAAAAAGTACTTAAATCACTTAGGTTATTTAATTCTGGAGTTTTCAAATTAATTTAATTTTGCGACTAATTGCACAGAGAGAGAGAGCATGACAAAATAAGATTAAATATCTTAAATGAAAGTGAAACTTTGTTAAATACTCTGAAAATTATGAAAACGAAATATAGAATCTAATTGAGGAATAAGGATACTTATGCAAATACTTTCTGTCGCCAAAATTATGTACCTACGTGTACGAATTTCTGAAAAAAAAACTACTATATTTATGTTGAAATATTTGGCCTCTGAAGAAAAGTCGTCTTTCGATTTTCCGCCAATTATTTTCATTGATATAAATTTCGCTCGTGATTTTCAATTTTTCAAATTGATGACATATACACAAAGATACCTACGACTACGATCGAAAACTAGATCTGCCATAATCTGTCCTGCGTTTCGTTCAGGCGAGCGGTGCGTCAGTACGTATTTTAAACGGCGGAAGTGTGCTCGCCCGAAGGCGAAGGAACTCTCCTCGTAGCAACTCGTGGATTTCCGCGAAACGAAGAAGAAGCGAGAACGAGAAGCTCTGCAACAATTACTATCGCGTGGACGATAATGCGTGGCACTTGCTGGCAACCGGTTGCATGCCAGATGGCCAGTACAATTTTGCCAAGAATCTTTTGAACACTTTAAACGCTCGCCCCGGTGTAGTTTAATACGTCCCAGTTGAAGTGTTATGATCGCAGTAAATTGAAAGATACGAAAACGTTTTTTTTTCTTTTTTTTTTCTCTCGTTCGACCACGCGCTGATGTGATAAAAATACTTAATATTTTCATCCGCGCTGGCTTTTGAAAAATGTCACGACGAATGAGTTCCCGATACGCCGAATAAATTCAACACTTACGGCGATCGCAACGAAGAATAATAATTACTCTTTTGCAGCCTATTATTATTTTTCAAGCTGTTATTCGGCAGGTTTGTTATTTATTTTCATAACGAAGCTATTTGGATAAAATCATTGTCCTGGACATTGAATCTACCGTGTGAATAAAATCATTGTCAAATAAAATTTGGTTGCTGATAACTAAAAAAAAAATTCCAGCCTGCCGTCGATAATTGGTAGCCAAGGAATTTTAATCATTCATAATGGTCATAATCATTGGTAATTAGAACGACACTTCATTTTTTTTGAGAAATTCCTTTAGAACTGGAGCTTTCGTTTAAATGGAAAAATAATCGTCTTTCGTTTAAATAAAAATTGACTTTTACTCATGAAATGTTATTTTACATTTTCTGTGAAACACACGCAGATAACGATCGAAAAGATCGAAAGAAAGGAAATTTGAAGCAAAATGTCTGTGTAACGTAGATCATCGATAAATGATCGAGTTAACACGTTTCGAAAAACTAATAGAACAATCCTCCAGCCAACGAGAGATCGATTAAGAATTTCCACTTTACGAGATCACTTCGCTCTTCGTCGAGAGAGCTGAAAGATCGCGGATCAACCACCGTCATCGAGATCTCATCGATCGAGTGTCACGCATGTCCTCGACTTTCTAGGCTGAACGCAAACATAGGGACAGGGAAGGAAGAACTCGTGGTCGAACGAGTCCTCTCAGCGTATCAGCTTTTCATTAGAACCTGGCCGTAATGGCTGTGAGAGCGAGCGGTGTCGCTTGTTCCTCTAGCCCCGCGATTAAGCTGATTCCCCGTGATTATACGTTTGCGCGTCCAGCGTCGGACAGGTCGATGTGTCACTGTGATCCTCCCGGGAAAACTCAGGTTTCTGTTCTGTTCGGGACGAGGAGACAGGAGGAGACGGGGAGGAGAAAAAAGTCGAAGCAGCGGAGGAACGTCCAGTTTTTGCCGGTGATGTTAGTTACCTTAGAGCAGGCAACCTTTTCTCCAACAGCTCGAGCGACGCGAGCGAAGAGTTTTCTTCTCCTCTGATCGGTGATCAGCCCCCGACGAAGAGGAGGAAAGGGGAGAGACGAGAACGAAACAGGGTAGCAAGAATGTGCATAATCAGCGCACGAGATCCAAGATACTTCGAATCGTTTCGAATCGCTTCGTATCTGCAGCAAAATAAATCGAGTCACTTCGAACGTGAAGCTTGAGATGAAGATGAACATTCTCGAGTCTCGAAAGTATCTTGAATGAGTGCAGTTCTCAAACAAGCAGCGAATGTTAGTTTGAAATTTTCAGTCCATTGCGCACACGTTTAAAAGTACAGGTTTTTGGTTTATTAATTACGAGGACTATTTCAGATCTGTTGATCTTCGTTTCGTTTAATTCGATTTGTCATCATGAAGTCACAATGAAAGTTATTTTCCCCTTTAATATCACTCTGTCTATATAAAACGAGAAACTTTTAATTGTTGACTGAAGTTTTCTTTCTAACGTTTAACACCAGAACTACCAGAACAATCAAAACGATTAGTTTTGTAATTTTTCGTAGAAATATTCAAGGATTTCAAAATATCAAAATTAAATTTCGATTTCAATGTTTTTTTTTCACGAAATACGTGAAATAAAATCTCGTGTCCCTTAATGTATTGTTTTACAAAGTTTCTCCTATTTCTTGCATTTAAATCCTAAAACTATCCTTTGTCTTATACTTGTACTCAAATCATTCTATTGTTAAATTTTGCTTGTTTTCTTTCCACAGGGAACATTCTGCCTCTGTACTATTTTTACTCATTCATTTTATACATTTACGTTGAATACGTAATTTACACTGTCCGAGTTAACTAAACACAGGTGGAAGATGTGACAGTCATTAAAATAATTGTGAGATTCATTGTTCACCTTAATTTCACACGTCAGAGTTTATTTCGTGCTATGAAGTCGTTCTTCAAAACCAAATTATTCTCTGCTGCGCTTGTCTATCAGTTATCTTCTTTTTTTTTTTTTTTTAACATTTATCACTACGGTGCAATTAATCAACACTTTTACGGTTATTAACGCGCTAACAAATGTTTCGTTAGCAATTCCAAGAGACGATTCCACGTCGAATGAATAATGCAATAATGAAAGTATCGTTGCGAGTTACGCTTCCTCGTCGATGTAATTCGTCGATGGAATCCGTGCGATGTTACAGAAAGATAGCCACGCAAATTTAATCTTCCACCATATTTTATTATAAATAAATATGAACCTAACCTAAATCTATACCATCACCAGTCTTCCACCATATTTTATTATAAATAAATATGAACCTAACCTAAATCTATACCATCACCAGTCTTTCACCATATTTTATTATAAATAAATATGAACCTAACCTACACCTATACCATCACCGATCTTCCACCATATTTTATTATAAATAAATATGAACCTAACCTAAACCTAATCTAAATTTATACCATCACTGATCTTTCACCATATTTTATTATAAATAAATATGAACCTAACCTAAACCTATATCATCTCCGATCTTCCACCATATTTTATTATAAATAAATATGAACCTAACCTAAACCTATACCATCACCAATCTTCCACCATATTTTATTATAAATAAATATGAACCTATCCTAAACCTAACCTAAATCTAATTTAAACCTAAACTAAACTATAAATCTTTTGGATTTAATTCTGTATTTTTTCTTCTCCACAAGACCATTACTACCACAACCATCAAATTTATTCTCATCGGGGAACAATGCCGTACTCCAGAAAGAATTATCTTTGTCAATAAATTCTTTGGCCTACTTTAAATATTAAAACTTTATTCTTTTTACCAAATGGAGTTTTTTCTCCTTGGAACTCGTGCATTTGAACCATGTTTTCCGAGCAATCTACAACATAATTCTGGGCGCACTTCTTTGTCAAACAGTGTTGCTGCCATTAACGCCAGTTGTGGTCCGGAAGTGAAGGGATCTTCTCGAATATGGCGGATTAGGGTCTGTTCTTCTCTCTCCTTTAATTTCTTTGGTCGTGCAGCACGAGGTTCTACTCGCAATATTTTCTTCATTTTTATATTTTCCGAGGATATAATAAATTGTACGTATGCCTCTGTTCGTAAGTTTCGAAATAATTTCCTTCAGAGATTTCCCCATCGCCAATTGTGCCATTTCGTTGTCAATTCTCTGTCTGCTTTTCTTCGTTTTCCGATTTTTTTGCGATTCGTGTTACGAGCGCTTGATTTCAAAAGAATTTCAACAGAAATGTTAGACTGCGTTTGCAGCAGACCAACCGCGCACAAAAATGAGAAATCTTTATTCAAGTTCTTTGATCGCTCTTTTGTCACTCGAAATGATTTTGTATTAGTCGTATGTAATAAAATCATTCTCCCCCAGACGCATATTGCTCGATTATTAATGAAACTAAGAACACACATAATTGTCACAAAAGTTCAAAAAATATCTCTATCATCTCGGAGATACTCTGTGTCCATTTCCATTATAAATGTAAGATGTTTTAAATACTATACTCTCGCGAGCAAGGGCGCGATCTCCTTTCGAATTTTATCGATCAAGTTTTCCTCAGGTATATTTGCTGTACTTTACTAGAAAGTAAGTGTCAGACAGTCGGCCAATTGACTTAGAACTTGTTTGGACTTTGACGTGTCTTCCGATGTTTCACGAAATAAGAAGAGCTTCCT